>CM052317.1:12217787-12455425 GCA_028455605.1 Lasioglossum malachurum | reverse complement strand
CATTGCTGAAGAAAGATCAAACGTACGAGCATTAGTCGAAGGAAAACCGGCGGTTTCGAAACCGTTGCGCGGAAACGTTCAACGATCGGGAAGCAAGCCGGAGAACGGACGTCCGAGTACACGAAACACTGTCACCGGGTCGTCGCCGTGTCTGACACATGGCGTCCTGCTTCCACTGGCAGCGTTCAAAAATCGTTCGATCGGTATTACCTCTTCACGGTTAGTGTCACGCCTGTACGTGCACATACATCGCGAGGATACGTAACACGTACGGTGCTCGCTGCTGCTACACGTCTCGTCCATCGAAGCAGTAGCGGTACCAATTATCCGTCGAGTACCGTTCGCTATAATACCCGCACAGTTCCTCGCGATCAAATTCGTCGAGATTCTTCGGCGTTCGATATCGGACTATTTCGGATACGGTTAATTCCGAAGGGGGTAGACTGGTTCGCAGGATTGCGGGGGTTGCGCGTTTTTCAGCAGCGAAAGTTCCTGGAGAAGAGATCGATCTAGGCCGCGATCGCCCTGAAAAGTCCTATTTTTACGGTTCACGTAATTTGCATTATCCGGCAGCGTGCAGCTGTCGCAGCTTCGCGAGTAGACTGCGGATGATTATGGAATTTTCAATTTTCGAAATTTCGAGAGAGTGTGGAATCGTGCGAAATCTTATTCTCAGTGGCGGCAGTCTTTGTAGTTCTGAGATGAATAAAAATGCTGCTAATTTTCTGTGGAACTTTATATTCTAGCATTTCTTAAAATTTTCAGAGCTGTCAATGTGCATGAAGATCCGCAGTCTATTTATCGTAAACGTAAAAGCAGGAATTTCCAATGATAAGTCTTATTTTCAGTGGCAGGAGTCTTTGTAGTTCTGAGATGAATAAAAATGGTGCTAATTTTCTGTGGAACTTTATATTCCAGCATTTCTTAAAATTTTCAGAAACTATGAATGCGCGTAAAGATCCGCAGTCTAATTATAAAAGTAGCTACTTCCACGGCTGTATGCTTCCGAATAATGCAAATTACGCCCCGTAAACTGGATTGATCTTTCATCCAGCGCTTTCCACCGCAGAAAATCTGCTGGCAGTCGTGGAAACGGAGTCTAGCCCGTTAATTATCGACGATTCGGTATGCGATTACGGTAACGACACGGTTACGAATGCGAGTCGAGCTAGCGGTTCCGGACGATCGTTCCTATCGTCGAACGAGCGACCGTGTCCTTCTCGGAAGAAACGAAGTCGGGATTCGGAACGATTGCTGTTGAGGTCTTACCGAGGCAAGAAAATATCGAGGGAACTGTACAAAGATGTCACACACCGCGTCGTCCTACCGCGATTTCATGCGGACAACGTTGCCGTTTAATATTGCGCAGGATTCGCACCGACCCTTTCCCTGAAAAGCGGTAGGGCTATGTCCTATCGTCCAATGCGCAGGACCCGAGACTCTCCGCACAGCCTTAGATCATTGATCCAAATTCTGGACGACTAGAAAACAGGACAGAAACATTTATTTCTCATCTATCCGGCCTGGTCTCGTCGACTCGAATTACCAGCTTTCTTACGGGAACAAGAAAACAGACGATACTCCATGTTCGAGTGAATTCTAACGCGAAACTCGAGACCGATCGGACGCATCGAATGTCTAGCATCTCCCGGTGTCGTCGATAGATGCCTTTAGAACACGATCGTAGGACTGCAGCTCTATCGATTAAAACCTCGATCAAATGTATGCGAAAGGTCGGGGAGAAAAGTCTCGAGCTGCACCGAGTACCGGCACTGCAGTTCCACCCCATTAGCGAGAACCCCTCCCGCGGGCCACCCCCGGACCGTCAGTCGATACAATCTATGCGTAGAATTTCGCAGCTATTTATCGAACGCGTCTCGAGAAGGAATAACGGAGAACAGAAACGATGTAGCTGCACACGTCGCTCACCTTTTTACGTGATCCGGCCCCGTCTGCTCTCGTTTCAACGTCCAGTCTCTCAGTGTTCGATATCCGAGGAGGCTCGTTCTTCCGCAGGAAGCGTGACGCACCAGCCTCGAACAAAGTGTCTGCAGAATGAAAGTCCAAGTTTAAATCGAAGACAGTTCGTCTGCGAGCGGTCTGCTTTCCCGTCTAAGCTTGGAATCGCTCCACCCGACTCACCTTGCCCCTTTCGCGTATCGTGGCGCGTGCAGACGGAGAAAGAGATTGCGGAGAGAGCGAGCGAGCGAGAGAGAGAGATAGAGGGAAAGAGAGCGAGAGAGAGCGCGCGCGCACGCCTGTCTACCCGTACGCGTGTGGCTTTTATGTATGTATGCGTTTAAAGGAAGAAAGAATAAACCGATAGAGAGGGGTAGAGATAGATAGTAGACGACACACACACAGAGAGAGAGAGAGAGACGGAGAGAGAGACAGAGAAAAAGTAGGGGGCGATGATAGAAGGGGCAGGGGAAGTATGACGAGAGGCTGATGTTTCTCCGGCGGAGGATGACGCAAAGGATCCGTACACTGAACGTAGCTCCGAACGCAACGAAAAAAAAAAGACCAAAGAAAAAATAAATGTGCAAGTTCTGGATGAGTAAACTGTCTTTTTGCTTGCGAAAAACTTGTATGCAGAAGCTACGATGTTCACGGATGGTCTGTCTCTTCTCCCTACGTCCCGAGCGACGATAGAACGAGAATGTACTCGGCAGCAACACTCGCGTTGCAGGCTGCCGGCTCTCTGACGAACTTGACGATATCCTGCATCGCTGGCACACAAAAGCACCCCCTACTTCCCGATCGTTCCAGTACCCCCACTAACGTTGCGCCGACGCGTCACCTAGCGTCGCGTCGCGTCGCGTCGACTCGATTACACGGCTCGCGCAGTTCAAAGACTACCTTCCGCCATCCCCCTCGCGCGAACAACGCCACACCGTCGCATCATCGAAAACGTCGCAACGTGCGGATACGTTTCGGCGCGCACACAATCAATCTACTTGTACACGTGCACACGTGTACACCAGCGAAACCAGCACGAGTACTTGCCCAGATTGCACAGAAATGCACCGCTGCAGTTGCAACCGTGCGCGCGTAACCCCCCGGCTGTCGCACGAAACCGGCAACCCGCCGGCCGGCGAACGCGGCGAACACGGTGAACGCCGAGCTACCGGCACACCTCCGCTCGCACCGGAAACCACCAAGAGAACCTCGAGACTCCCGTAGAATGCGGGAACGGTTCCTTGGGGATGACGTTGCTAGGCGAAATAATAGTCGACCAACACGCGATACATACATAAGACTGTCATTACGCCGGCCGGCACACCGGGAACACCCGAAGACGTTCCGCACCCTGCAACGTCCAATTTCATTCACCCTGATCGGCTTCCACCCTTTCGATGCTATTCGAATTTCGAAATCGAGGCATTTCTTTCAACGCTGCAACCTAGACGATTTTTATTCTATGTAATCGTTTTTATATTGTGCACTTCGGATTGAATCTGTTTTCTCGTACGACATTTGTATTTCTAGCAATTTCTAGAATACTGAATTAGACGTTCCGCATCCTGGAACATCGAATTTAATGCACCCTGATCGGCTTCAACCCTTTGGACTCGAAGCTATTTGAATTTCGAAATCGAGACATTTCTTTCAACGTTGTAACCTAGACGGTTTTACATATATATTCTTTATATAATACATTTATATAGATGCAGCAAATAGTCAAGGAAAGAATCTATCTTTCTAATAGCATTTGGCTTGCCAAATTCTGTCAGTTTCATTAAATAGTATAATTGCATCGAGTATAATAAAAAGTATTATTTACGTGTTTTCTACATTCGAGAAAATTAGTGAGTGCCATTTCTATTTCAGAAAATTATGTCCTGTAATAACAAAAAATTGTCTGCATCAAAATTTGAATAAGAGCGTCCTGTGAAGGAAAAAGGAGAAAATATTATCGGATTATTTCGTCGCAGCGAGAACCGAGCTGAACCGTTTAATCGGACGCGACAAAGAGTAATAGATAATGTAGTAATCGATTTATGGTTTGTTGTAGAGGTATTGGGCGAGGCACTAGTAAACGTGTTTTATCGCCTCGAAAGAATTTGAAATCTGGAGAAGGAGGCCACACGGGAATTGCTTCAGCTGTGTAGCTTCTGAAAGAATCGCAGTGCTTGCTGCAGAGTACGGCAGACATTTAATGCAGAGTACAATTCGAACGACGTATTATACTTTATTATAATAATAAAACAACGGTGAAGATTATGCGCTTGTTACGATCACGATAATCATGATTGGTTCCAAGCGCACGAATACTTTCGAGCAAGAAAGTTTCGCGTCAATTAACAACTTTCAACGAACGTGCAAGTCGAATGAATTTTACGGATGAATTGAAACCTAGAAAATGTACAAACGATCGCTATACTTGGACACCGATTCATTTACTCGGAGACGCAAGCGACATTGTTGTTAAAAATTAGTGCGCATCGTTAGCTGGAAAGGTAAAAACGCGAGAACCTCATTTTCTACGATCGAATGCGCGAAACATAATATCTGCAATGCAGACGTACAACGAACGGAGTCAGTCAGCTTTTTTTTACCGTTCGCCAGGTATTGTTTATTGAGATAACATTTATGTATAGAACAATATACAATGAAACTGTTGTTAACCGCCAGCGTACAACTATACAGCGATGTTCGTTCGTTTATTCGATGGCAGAGTGCTCGGTGCTTCTAATGGATGCCACGATGGATGTTAGCTGCACCCTTTGAAAAACTGTCAGGTCTGTGTGACGTCGCGGTGTCACGCGGTTACGCATTGCTTAGATCGAGTAGGTAGAGATACGGGGACAGATTCCCGTAATCCGTCCAACTTGATAAGATGTTTCTATATTTTGGTTTCCGATGTTCTTAACACGGTTAGTAAAGGGGTGCCGGTCAATACCAGCGCCGCGCACTACGGCTACTACATACCGTGGAAGTTCTAGCTTGCTATCGCCCCGATAGGATTCGATCGAATCGACTCCACTCGAATCGACTCTACTGGAGTTGAGTCGAATCGAAAAACACGAAAAAATTAAAATATCAGTCTGATAGAAGAGGAAGGGTGAGACGAGAGGCTCTTGTTCAAGATGTCGACTTCTCTCAGGGTGTCTTGCCTCTTTCACGGAGGAGAGATCCTTAAAATGTCGTTCTTCCTTCCCGACGTGCTGGCTCGGGGTGTGAGATGCACTGCGGCAATGCAGCACGTCAATGAATCTACGAATCGACCGTACGATCGATAGATGTCTTCATTTGCATCGCAGCGGCATCGTTTTGCGCGCGGGTTTCGATTCTCTGTAAGGGATGTTGGATAATATACGGGCTTTTAACTGGCATGAGGTTGTAACAAACAAAGATTGTCGGAGGAGTCGATCGCGTTTCTGTGAACGACAGGTATCGACAATGGAAAATGTAGGCTATTCTTTTCCGATGTTCGGTTTTAAAAAATAAACGTCCAGAATATTTTTATTTTTCGTCAATATAAGAATTATCCAGATTTTCATTTAGAAGGCAAAGTAAATTAATTCAATATGCAGTCGTTATCGGGAGATTATACACTAACCAGCATAACTGATTCAACACACTTTAAATCAGAATAACCTTTTTATGAATGGACCAAACGACTTCAATCTCTCTGTATGGCTAGAAGTATTAGTTTAGTAAATGACGTCTAAAAAATATTTTGGAAAAATGCATTTGGTCGGAATTGCGAAAAAAAAAAATAGTAAAAATTGATTTTTACTACTTTTTTAGCTGGGCCAATAACGAAAATTTAAAAGATGTGTTTGGTCAACTCGTATAGTCACACTCGTTAGTGTATATTCAAAGGAAAGTCGTAATTCTTATATAAATAAAGCACTATCTAAACGGTTCATTTTTGACAATATCGTAAAAATTACATTGAATCTCTTTCGTTTATAATAATTTGATATGAAAGAACTGATAAACTCGTCTTTTTCATTTTCACTTAGACCACTTTCAAAATTATGGGCACAGATATCTACATACAGGCTTCACACATTACAAAGTTAATGAATTGGTAATTCAAAAGAAAGCGATCGAAATGTTTCATCTGATAAGAATGACAACGCTCTATTTATTTAGATTTTACGCAATTTTTATTGCAACACGTGCTTGGATAAATAAAATCGAATCAATCTCCACGTGAGCAACGTCATCGTTTCAATAATTATAAAATTAAAAATCTAAGACCGGTTCAATAGTAGGTTCAATATTAAATAATTGTTCGATGTACATCTTTGCAACGAATCGGATTTTGAATTTCTATAAAACAGGGTGAAATTGATTTGCGGAAGGGTGAAACTAATTTTCAAAAGGGTGAGATTGATTTGCAGAACCGGTGACCGATAATTGTCCGCTAATAAACACGAAATAAAAATATCTGGAACGATGATGTTGGATGGACCCGGAAAACCGATTTTATCGAAAGAGACAGAGGCTGGCAAGCTGGGCGTTCACGAGGCGCCACGACGACGGCGTCTCATCGATCTGACTAGCCGAATACCGCAGCCACTTACAATATAAACCGACTGTATATCCTAGTACCATAGGAAATCCACATATCCGCAGAGAGTTGCCAACCGCCGCAGAAGAGCGTGCTACCGTGCACCATGTTCGTTGCTCGTGCATCTTTGCAATATCTTTCGATGCATACTTGTTTCTATCTCTCGACTTGTAAACCTAAAACGTGCGACGTCGCCAATAATAGTATAGATAATCGCACAAGCGTACAGCGTACAACTTACAGTGTTCTTCTTCCTTTCTCTTTGACCACTTTACAGACAAATGGCTACTACGGATCGGTAAAATAAACAGACCGAACAAGAAGCAATTAGGTACGAAATGACATATTCTATCATGAATCCATCAGACGATTTACATAAGACACCCTGCTCGAAATGCTGTTACGTGATAAGCCCAGGAAAATTCGTACGACCGTAAGTCTTTTGCGAAAGTAATATACGTACTTTCGAGAACAGTGCAAAATTATCTAAAACGCGAGACACGTTGATTACGAACAAACACGAGTTTCTATCATATATAGAAGTATAATACGTGCTGCTGCTACGAACAAACAAACATACCCGTATCACGGATTATTCGCTCGATATGCTTTTTCACTCGTCACTGCGGAAGTCCAATGGGGATCCGCCCCTAGCCGCACATCACATTTGCGCTCGTTCCCTCAGAAATTCGGAATAGTGTCTTTCTTGGAATTACGTGAATCAATGACAAACCTATTATTTATTGTGTGTGGCTGTCGCTTTCGGAAGCGAAGGGAGGGTAACAGGAAAACAAGAGAAGCGTAACGCAGAACAGAGAACATATGAATATTTAGGAAAAGTAATTACATCGTTTGTTACAATCTTTCGTGGTTCTTGAAAATCAGAGAATACTTTGTTTAAATTATCGGTAGTGTCTTGCAGAATTATACTTAGTATAATATACGTAAAGTTCAACCGGTCGGAAGAAACGACAATAGAGACGAAAATATAAAATAAACATTGTAACAACTACCCCAACTATCCCTACTCAACTCACATTACATTTCACAATTTTTATTGCAGCATTTAGTTCTTTATCGATGTGTTTTACACACATATGTGCTTATTTGTAAATAAAATTGTAAATAAATAAAAAAAGGGTGGCTATAAATTTCTTCCTTGTCGACTTCCTATGCACCAGATTTCTATGTTGCCGGTTATGTAGAAACCGTGCTGCCCTCTAGTCTAATTTTTAGCCTGGATCAGAACAATCGTCATCTTTAGCACAGAGGTATAAGAGTCTTATCATTATACTTCGTCTGTGATCTTTAGCCTCGCCTCTAACAGATGGCATTGGAATGTCCATAAACGGCCTGAGCTTTCGTTGCTGGCAACTAGAGGCTGCCTAACATGAAAGCCATAGGCGCAATTTAATCTTCAAAGTGGGGCGGGATGAATAAAAATTATTTTCACAGAAAATTTTGTCATGGGATCCTTTCTTCAGCACCAACATCCTGGAAATCCTTCAAGATCAAGTGCTAAAAATAAATTAGTAACATATCCAGCAGGGGTAGATTCAGCATCACGATCTAAAAACCTGATCCTTTCAAATAAACGTACTATTATTTGTTATTAACAAATTGTTAATTAGTGCAACATGATTGAAGTTCGTTCACCGGTTGCAATTTCTAAAAGGTGTCCCACCACTTGGTAGCCCTTGCAACCGTGGTGAAAGACGATCGCATATAAATCATTGAGCTTTCAGGGGAGTGTCCCTCCGACTGACTATTAGCAAAAGAAGTCACTCAACACTTTCGATGACTGGCAAATCCTTCGGTTGATAAACACGTCAGCTACCGTAGATGTCGCGTGGTAGGCTGGAATGTTCCGTGGTGTATCCTCGGGGGAACAAGATCACGCAACCGATAAAGCTTGCGCTCACAGTTACTATTAATTAGATTCGTGAGTCGGTAGAAAGCTATCGGACCTAGAGGAATAAATCACTGATAGAGAATCTAAAGAATTAATCGATTGACTGTCGCGGGTGCAGGCGTTTAACTATGGTAATTCTTGAAGAGGAAGGGGGTGTTTAATTAAATTTCGAATACGAGTTAACAGGGTGGCGTTATCGGATTAAAGATCCGTTTTATCAGATCCGAGGAAGGAGAGGGTGTTGAGTGATTCTTTTCTCAAGGTCGACCAAGATGTCCTTACACGATCGAATCGCGAATCCTTGATTGTCAAGATCGATCAAGATCGCCAATCCTAACCGGAAATGTCTTTCGGGATGAAAAGGTGCAGCGATCATCGCGCAAGATCCAAGTCCTCTCGAAAAAAGTACAATTTTAATCGATTGGCTGGATGAATGTCCCGATTTCGCCTTCAGTTCCTTCATCGCGATGCATAATCTCGCTACGTGTACGCCGGTTTATGGTTATCATCGTAGTCGTTGTGTTCGCAAGATCGGCCAAGGTCGCGAAAGGAAGGATTCCATTTTTCTGTCATCCAAGATCAATTTGGAGTTCACACACATCCTTACACGATCGATTCGCGCGTCAAGGTCGATCAAGGTCGAGGGATGGATTCTATCGTCTAGCCATCCAAGATCAATTTCAAGTCCTCCCAGATGTCCTTATACAATCGAATTGCGAATCCTTGATTGTCAAGGTGGATCAAGGTCGCGAATCCTAATCGAGAGTGTCCCTCCGCATAAAAGGGTGCAACGGTCATCCGGCAACATCTTCAAGGATGCGAGTCCTCCCGAAAAGAGTACGAAGTTGATCGATCGGCTGGATGGGTGTCCCGATTTCGCATACAGATCCTTCATCGCGATGCATAATCTCGCTGCGTGTACGACGACGCAAAGGCGGAGCGCCGCCGCGTATGGTTGTCGTCGTGGTCGTTGTGTGCCAGTGGTCGAACGTGTCATGTGTGCCCGCCGTAAAGTGAGCAGCTTGGCACTTGTAGTTGCAGCCTTTAGGTTTGAATAAGGGGAGGAGCCTTGCTGCATTTCCAACGCAATTATCCCCATTCTCTCGCGGCTTCCATTCCTGTTTCGTGCACCCGTCCCTGTCTATCCCAGAGTGCATACAATGCGGCCGCCATCTTGGTCGCGTGCATTCCTCCGTTTTCTCGATTCGTTTTTTTTTTTATGCGTCCTC
The DNA here is from genome assembly GCA_028455605.1 of Lasioglossum malachurum. NCBI lineage: Eukaryota > Metazoa > Arthropoda > Insecta > Hymenoptera > Halictidae > Lasioglossum > Lasioglossum malachurum. The sequence continues at coordinate 12,445,758 of CM052317.1, read as the reverse complement.
CCCTCCCCGTCCGCGTCGTTGGTTTCTGTCATTCGTGCTTGTTTCTTTCTTTTTTTCTTTTTCACCTCCTCCGTTTCATATGCAGAGAGACCAGTCCCCGGTCCGTCGGTAGCCGCTGAGCCGTAAACGTTTTGCGAATCCGTCTCCTCGCACCTCGCGATTTTGTTCGGCTCGTTCCTCTTGTAGGTGTTGCCCGAGAGAGCCAACTCACACCTGAAGAATGGCTCTTCGGTAGCAATCAGTACGCTCCGATTTCGATAATCTTCTTCTTCTTCTTCTTCTCCTTCTTCGTTCGATCCTCGTTTCTTCCGACCGGTCCAGCAATCATCATCGGCTGCCCCTCTCCCTAGGCTCTTCCGTCGTGAGACCTTAGACTTTAGACCATATAATACTTCGAGATCCGGCATAGATACAGGATATCCCTTAGACCAGCGGTTTTTCCCTATCATTTATTTTTTTAATAGATATGATAATATCGACAGGTTTTAAAAACAGTTACGGTTCACTTATTTGTAGATATTACGGTATGAAAATTAATTTTTTATCAACATTAAACCCACCACGGTCACACATGACCGGTTTTATATTTTCCAATTATCGAAATTATAAAAATCCATTTATGAAAAATAATGGAATAAATTTCCTTGTCCAAGCATTTGTTATATCGCAGAATTACAGACGATCTTAATGAATTTAGCGTTGCCATTTTTATAAGACAATATTCACCAGATACTTTTAATGCTTGGTAGGTTTAGCGGTAAAATATTTTGGCGCCTCCCCTGGCAATAGACCCGGCTTCAGATAATAACATGTTCTGTTCCAAGATTACTTCGTCCACCAGATTACGGTTGTGGGCAAAATGCTTTAGTCTGTTGGGAAGTCGCGGGGCCGCGAAACTAAAGTGTTAGAAGGGAAAGGGTAGTGGTCACCATATCTTATTCTGTATAAATAGTTATGGCAGCTTTAACTCTAATATACATATATTTTCAGCGGGTTTACGAGCAAGGCACGAAGGTACTTAGAAGGTACAAGTTGTGTTTGTGGAGACTTAACCTAACCTAACCATATATGTACATATATTTTATTTTATCCTATATCTGTATATGGTAACGATGCCTGATCATTTTCTTCGGCGTTCCTTGTTCTACCAACCGAACACGCATTCTCCCGGCCTGGTCGAAGATTCAACAGCTCCTCAGATAACTCTCGCAACGATTAAACTATCAGGAGAACCAATGTATCGTGACCGAATTCGTTGTCCACCGTTTCTCACGGAGTTAACGAACGAATTGAATTAGCGGTTTACGCAACCGCTTCTCTCACGGCGACCACTAGCCTGTCATCCTCGCGGATGCTGCCTGTACCTCCGGGACGGAAGACGCCGATTCGCGTCCTCTATTTTCCGAGCAGCGGATGCTGATCCGCGGCTTCCTTCTTGTTCTTCTTCCTTTTTGTTTCGTATATGATCGGTAGACTGCGGATTTGATCAATTTATGACGAAAACAGGTGGATGTGACCGTCCCTCATTTCACGAACTGAATCTGTCCCTCGGTGTCAAATTGACATAGTCATACAAAAAATCGATAAAATAACTAGTCTGTTGCGGATCGCGCGAGCTGCGCGCCGGCACGCGACTTATTACAGAACAGGGGAGAGAGAGGTGACGGGGTTGCCAAAACCATAACACTGATTCTCTACCATAGAGGCTTCTCTTTACCTCTCCCCTCACCGTTCTGACTCTTCGGGCACAGCTGATTACCCGAAGAGTTAGTTGCTTTTCGAACTCCCGCTGCGCTTGAGCGGTTAACACTTTGCGCTACTTTAAAACTACCGCTTTGAGCGAGTAAAATTATCGTAGTTCCTTTCCATTCCTAAACCTTGCTTTTCTTAATTCTAGCTCTTTCATTTGCGTTCGATTAGCGTTAAGCGGTGTCGGGTTTCGTTAGTTTAAATACGTTATCTTTAAGGTTTTAATAATCTGGACATTGACTCCCGCTGTTCAAAAACTAAGCTTTTCAACTCCTTCCACGACCCTGCTATTCCGAGTTTATAAAGTCAAACAGTTACTTTTCGATGTTTTCTTCCTTGAAATTGATGAGTTAACGTTTACATCTTAGGTTTTTGCAGTTACATGTTCCGCGTTAAAAAAATAAAAGTCACCAAGTTTCGCACGAATTCACCTACAAATAACTTATTGCGGGAAAACCGTGTCAAATTGACACGAGGGGCGGATGAGGGTTAACACAGTGAAAACATTAAGATGATTTCAGAACGTCCATATGTTATTTTCAATTCACTAAAATTGTTAAAGACTGGAAGACATTTTTGTACGGTTCGTGCGTCTCGCAATCAACGAAGAAAATTTCTTTTCATGAAGATCCGCAGTCTAGTGATCAGCCCCCTAAGGACCCTCGTATAAAATATACATTTCCTAACTGAATTGCAACAGGCTGGACTGGATTGCAACTAATAAAAGGACAATCTTTATATTAAACCCTCTACCATATACCATATTAAAACATTCCTCGACAGTGTCCATCGAGTTCCATTTCACGCGGCCACCATTTTCCCTTGTTCTTCCTGCTTCCGGCTCTATCCTGTCCAACGATCTTCCCACAAAAAGCAATAAAAAACACAGTCTAGTATCCGCGGATCAAGATTAGCTGTCGAAACCGCGGTTCCAGCGAAACGATTTCACGTGTGGCAATGTCCGATAGCAACGCGATTGCGAACGTGCTTAAATCGCGATAATGAGTTCGCTCGTGTACGTCACAAGAGTGTACAAAGTTAACAGCGTTTAATAATACAGGTCCCTCCCGGCGCTACCTTGTGATCCCCCGGCGTCGATAAACGTCAGCCCAGTTAATGCCACTTTCGTAGGTATCGATAACGTGACAACTGCGTATTCCCACGAAGTTACACCGAGAGCCCGGGAGCAAATAAACGGAAAAAGGAATTTTATCACGCTCGAGCGTCACGTGTGGGTACCGCACGCTGAAACTGTCCTGTCGCTGTCCTGGCCTGTCCTCTCCTGTCCACGTCGTGCCACGGAAATTGCATGCGCCGTGTTCGCAACCATAATGAGACAAACCGGCTACTGTTTATTGCATGGCGTCCTCCTCCTGAATCGCGGGCTCGTAACGGGATACGATCGACGATACTGATACTCGCAGATCCGCTAGACATCGCACTTCCAGAGATTTTCCTTGTTTCTCGGGATCTAGGATCTATGAGGACCTGGAAATTGATGTTCTTTGAATTAGGAACAGCTGGGTCCTAGTCTCTACACTACTGGATTGGCTTGGAAGCATCTAGGTTTGTCCTAGCAGGCATTTTAGGCTACTTCGACGATACTGATACTCAATAATCCGCTAGAAAACGCACTTCCAGAACTGCGAGATTTTTATACGAGACTCTGGAAATTAGTGTTCTTTGAGTTGGAGACAGCTGGATTTGGTCCTTAGTCTTCTAGGTTGGCTTGGAAGCTTCTAGGTTTGTCCTAGCAGGCATTTTAGGCTACTTCGACGATACTGATAGTCGAAGATCCGCTAGACATCGCACTTCCAGAGATTTTCCTTGTTTCTCGGGATCTAGGATCTATATGAGGACTATATGTTCTTTGAATTAGGAACAGCTGGATCTAGCCTCTACTCTACTAGATTGGCTTGGTCGTGAATTGGGTTGTGAAAATGTGTGTGTGTATTGATTATTAAAAGACAAATATGTTTAAAAGCTACCTATACTTGAGCTACTTAAATTCGACACTGCGCGGGCTGGAACAGAGATTTCAGGTATCGGAGGTTCGGATAATGGAGGTCCTACTGTATAAGGCCGGGGCAGCGAGATCCCGCTAAACGTCGACCACTTTGTGTACAGGAGGCTAATCGAGGCGAGTCCCGATCGCAAGTTATCAGGGGTAGCTCCGTTGTTGGGTGGACGATGATGAGGCTCGCGTGTAGAATAACTTTCGTTTCGGAAACAAAACCGAGGAGACTGGATAGGTTCGAGTAATTTTCAAATAATTGCCTGCCCGGGCCGGGTCTAGGAGAACCCGAGAGATCCTTCGGCCGTCCGATGAAGGAGAATAAACGTATTCCTTCTGGCTAGCGTGATGGCCTCCACAACGCGCTCGGCTACCGGGGAATAATTTTCGATGGCGGCCGATGATTTTCGAGCGTCCAACCGAACCGTTTCTTCTTCGTCTTTCGATCCCCCGATCTTTTATTCATCAGAAATCGGCCACTGGTAATCGCGTGGTGCATAAAAATTCGGAAGAAGGATCGCAGCGTTCGGACAGCTTACCGCCATTATGGCGTCGATGGATGACGGAATGAAGTTCTTGGGAACCGAAGTCTGCGATTCTATAAAATATCTGTGCCACACGCCCGGGCAGATTTTGCAAAAAAGTTTTAATAGGTTCGTCTCGACCGCATGCGCCATTCAGAGACCAGAATTCGGACGTTGCTCGACCTTTGTTGGCGAGGATTCACGTGGTCCGATCGGTCAGATGGCAGAACAGTTGCAGAATTTCGAATTTCGAAGCTTCGATTTCTGAAACTTCGAAGGTGACTGCGGATCTCTATGAAAGAATTTGGTGAATGAAGTATAAAACAGTAAAAGATTAGAAACATTTCAGAATAATGTGTTCTTGTTTTTAATGCAACGAAGTCGTTGAGGGATGAAGTCAATTTTTATTTTATTCCCGCTGCCCACACAATGAATGCAGAACATTTCTATTTTGCATAAAGATCCGCAGTCTAGTGATGAGAATCGAAGGTCCGATATTCGAAATTCGATTAGGATAATGGAAGTCTACGAAACTCGATATTTTTGTTGCAGATTTTCCTGTTCGAGCACAGTGGAAATTCGTTTTGAATCGTGTCGCATAGTCACGGTTAGTCGGCGGCCATATCTATAACAATTGCGAGTTACTGAATTGTTTGAGAACTAGGGCAGCGTGACATCCGTGACACTAGTCATTAAACGTTGCAGCGTTTTCCAGGCTATTAAAAGAACTCGCTGTTAATTACTGGATTAATCATAATGATTAACGCTGCACATAGGTACGAGTACGCGACTTACATAACTTTCCACGTTTTTCGGGACAATAAACGCGACGACACCTTCGGTAAAAGGACTTCCATGAAATCGAAACAACGATTTCGAACGATTTCTAATCTTGCGATGATTGAAATAATTATAATCGTACAATCGTGCGAGTAATAAATTGTGTCAGTGACGCAACGCGCCGAGGGCGTAGCTAAAACAGCCGTCGGAAACTCGTTAAACCTGGTTTCTCTCGGGACAAACGCGCGTTTTCAAGTTCCACGCTCGTTCCATCAACCACAATCGTAATTTCTGTTTGGAAGCGGTTCGTGCGTAATTACTGGCGCAGTCACAGTGATAAGGAGAGTGCGCCAACTGCGTCAGAAACTAGCCTTCGAGGTAAACAGGAAAAGAAAAACTCCTCGTTGTTCGACTATCTGGGCGCATTTGAATGCGATTAGAGCTCGCAATTACACTCGAAGGTTGCTCGAAAAGTCCTGGGAACTACGAGAATTAAGTAGAGAATTGAGAATGCTATTGGCCTGTGCGGATCTTCATGCAAAGTAAAAATTGTCCCACTCGGTTGTGAGAAACGGAAGCCGAATAAAAATGCAGTTCCTCTTTAAATAATTTTACTAAGTGAAAAATAATGTAGCAGCGTCAATCTTTCGATGTCTTCGCAGTTTTGTAGTCGATCAGTTCATTTTTGTTGTAGGTGCAGGTTTAGCACTCCGTATTCACCCTTTTGAAAATCATATTCTACATTTTGCAGATCAATTTCATCCTTCTGTGAATCACGTTCGACTTGATTTGTTTTTACGAAAACTTACTTGATTGTAAAAGGTTGAATTTGATATGCAGGAAGGTGAAATTGATTTACAAAAAGGTGTGAGTATGTAACAATTAATTTACCTTTGATTTTTGTGATTTTTGTTACAAAAACTCACTTAAAAATACAGTATTTGTAAAAGGTAGAATTTAATTTGCGTAAGGTTGAATACGACTTGCAAAAAGCAGGATGAATTCGGAGTGCAAGACCGGTGTAACACAGTAGAGCGTAAAAATCGGCGGAGGAAGAGTTGGCGTCCATTTCGCGGCGGCGGGAGGCGTTCATCTCGAGGAACCACGGTGAAAGAGAACCTCTCGAGAGCTCCGGTGCAATTAGACACGCCGCCATGACGGTTTTCCACCTGTAATTTCCAGGCACGATCTCTCACAGGAAGCGAGATAACGCGAAAATAAGCGATGCACCGTACTGCAGCGAGAGATCCGTGGACGCGCGGAGAATACCGGGAATCGGCATAGAATCGTTGCACACGCGGTGGCCTTGAGACCACTTTACTCCCAGGTCCTTTCATCCCGGGCATAACTCGCCGTTCAAGCCCAATTTACTCATTATCGCACCTCCGTACTGCAATTCCTCCGGTTCTCCGCCGCTTCGGCCATCCGGTTTTGCAATCCGGTGGCTCGCGGCTCCGGCGGCCATCACTGTTTCCCCGGGATCCATGGATCCCGCGTTCACGTGGCGTGATCTACCAGTAGGAACGAGGGATGCACGGGAGCGATCATCCTCCGTGTCTCGGGCTCCTGCAATTATGCTCTCTCTCTCCTGGTCGAAGCGTCGCGTCGTGTTCCGAGACTCGATCGCGAAAACCCAGACGAAACTCATATTTCTGAGTGAAACTCGATGTTTGTCTTTTTCAATCGTTCATGCACATAATGGCCCATAAATCGTTATAATTCGACTGCAGATTTCCGTGCACGAGCCAAACAAAATTGTCACACTCTTCAATGATCTCGATAAGTTCCACGTAATGCGTTCTTAAATTCTTTTAATCCTATCACTGTCTTAACAGAATGTTGCTGTAATCTATACGTGATTCAAACAATTCGATGTTTTCCATAACGACGTTCAAATTCTAGGAAATAGATGATACAGTACGAGAATGTATCGTGCCTAACAATTTAGCCGTGCATAATCCATTTTAAAATATTCTTGGAGTCAGCATGATGCACTGATGTCGTTCCCGAAGGGTGAAATTGCATCTGCTCATTTTTGTAGTAAATGTTCTGCCTTTTCGTGCAATTTTTTGCATGCTGTTCGTGGCTCTAGATGGGTGAAAGTACTGCAAAATGGTGGCGAAAAATCAACGGCGTACTGGAGGTACGCCACTAATTCATTTTTAGCCCTTGATCCTGAAGGATTTCCGGGATAAAAACATATTGGTGCATCCCTTTCTAGTCTCCTGTGTTTCGAGATTTTTTTAGCGTTAGAGAGTACAGAGAAACTGGCAATTGTACATTATACAAATAAGAGCTGAATGTCTCTGCGAATCGATTCGCACGAGAGGCGATGTTGTTGATCCACGTCGCTACCTAAGCCTCGGAGGATCCGGGCCGGTTCGGGCCGCGCAATAATGGTACTGGAGAAATTCGTATCGACCCGATCGGGCTCCGGCTCAATTAGCCCGGAACGTTGAAAGTGATTTCCTTGTCAGGAGTCGAGACGGGACGTGTCAGACGAAAATCCGGGGCCCCTAATAAACGCCGTAGGCTGCGTTAGAGAGCAAACGACGAGCGGCGTCGTTCGTCGCCGCTTTTATTGGCCTCTCTTCTTGGGGCGCGCGGAACGCACAAGAACCGACGACGACTACACGAAGTTCCCTGGAAGGAACAGCGAAGGCGGCATTACAGCCAAGTCGGTCCCCTTTATATCGTGAAATTGGCCTGTTAAAGCGTTACTACGAATCCGTATAGCCTTCCGCGCCATTCCGTGGAAGCTGGAGTCATCGCCTAATCGTACAGGTCAGCCGGCTCTGTTTCTGGACCCGGCCAGAAATCTAATTGAACCCGGCAATCGATCGGCCCTCCAGTTAACCCCTTTCCGCTGCTGTCTAGCCCTTACGAAGGACCACGATCACAGTCGCCGTCCGACGATTCCGCTTAAAAGCAAAGGACTCCGGCGAGACGACTCCGATTTCAACGAGCCTTCAGCGGTTAGGTCGTCGGTGGTCAAACTGAGGATTTGCTTGCGATAAATCATTGCGATCAAACACTGGAAACCCTGAAAAAATTCAGCGCGCTCCGCGATATTTTCGAAATTTTTCGTTTCGCTGACGTCATTGGTAGACCGTGGATTTTTATGGAAAATAGAAATCGTCTCCGTTCATTTCACGATACAAGAGCTACACAGTATTTTACTCTTTTGCATTCAATTCATTCATTTTTATCATAAATTCATAAAATCCGCGATTCAGCTTAAAAGCAAAGGAATCCGGCGAGACCACTCTGATTTCAACGAGCTGGAAACTCAAAATCGTCTCTGGTTATTTCACGATACAGGAGCTACACAGTATTTCACTGATCTGCATTCAATTTATTCATTTTTATCATAAATTCATAATATCCGCGATTCAGCTTAAAAGCAAAGGACTCCGGCGAGACCACTCTGATTTCAACGAGCCTTCAGCGGTTAGGTCGTCGATGTTCAAACTGAGGATTTGCTTGCGATAGATCATTGCGATCAAACACTGGAAACTCAAAATCGTCTCTGGTTATTTCACGATACAGGAGCTACACAGTATTTCACTGTTTTGCATTCAATTTACTCATTTTTATCATGAAAGCATAAAATCCGCTATTCAGGATTTGCTTGCGACAGATCATTGCGATCAGACACTGGAAACTCAAAATCGTCCCTGTTCATTTCACGATAAAAGAGTTACACAGTATTTTACTGTTTCGGATGAATGCATAAAATCCGCAGCCCAGTCATGGACTATTGTGTGATGTTTCTTTGGTACCATTCTTCGGATTCATCACTCCCGTTCGTTTCTTAAGATCTGAAAGGATTCAGTCCGATTATCTGAGAAGAAAGGTTACAAAGAAAAGTGGCGAGTTACGAAGAACGAGAGGATCAACGTCTGTCCAGGCTGCAATATTCCTTTGCAACCGAAGAATAAAGAATTCCAACAGGTGGATAGTTGGTAGTGTCGGTCTGTTGATCGGCATGCCGCGCCGGCGAAAGGAAAAATAGGCGAGGCTCGCGGGAACACTTGCGTCAAGAGCGAATGCTTTAATTATTGCAAGCAGTCGAGCGCGTTGCAGAACGCTCGGCCATCTTGTTCGCCGCTCGACGCCATCGCGGGGTGTGCCGATTTTTTTGCACTGCTTTGTCGATCTTGCACTGACCGTCCCAGGTTTGCTGGTTGCGATCACATGTCTGGAAATCCATCAATTTATAGGTTCATGTATCAACTTCCAATCAGTCCCCCCATTCTAATCTAAATGATATTTAATCTTGATTATTTCCAATTTATTGGAGTCATTGAAGGAAACGAGAATTCTTCAGGTGTCCTCTGTTCTCTGAAATTGACGCAGACAATTTTTATTTCGCGTGGAAATCCGCAGTCTATGCCTGCAATAAAGATATTTCAAGTGATACAAAGTCGCACAGTTATCGAGCAGTAGAATCGATATAAAATCGCTGAAGATTTAACAGGGTGTGCTTGGAACTTTTTGAATGACACAATACACTTCCCTTGCTTTCCTCGCTTTTATAAAAGTCTTTAACATATTTGCAGTACCCTGGAGTTCCGTAACAGCGCAAAAGCAGAATAATTAGCTGGCACAGTGAATTCAAAACGCGATTCCCGCACGAAGTGAAAATCTCCGAATTAAGCGAGTCGTTGCGACGGAACCGCTTTCGTTTCTCGAATAAACGCAAACTTATCCGGCAAGAACGCAACGCGTCGAAAGCGTTGAAATCGCCGCGGAATCTCTGAATAACAAACGACAATTAAATCCGCGGCGGTTCTGTACGAAATAAAAATCTGGAATATCGGGAATTATGCGCATCGCGTGCACGCCCGTTCAGTTTCTTTCCGTTCGGTTCGGTCTCTTCCGCGCTCGTGTAACACAGGCAGCGGCAGCGTGCGCGCACGGGGAAAAGGATTGAAGGGATAATATGAAAAAACAAAGGGAGAGAGAGAAATAGAAGAAAAAGGGAAATGTAGCCGCGTCGGCGACTCCGGTTCCAGCGAATCGATTAACCGCATTAAAATTTCTTTCGCGCTTAATAACCACGTTTGCTTGTTGCGGACGTCGGGGATCGGCTCGTTGCGAAATTGCTGGACTCGGAGGACCGTTCTCGTACTCGTGTATCAACATCTAGGAAACTGTTTTATCGAAATATCTCCCCGAAACAATGGTTCAACTTCAACATTGTAGAGTGAAGCCGTGAGATCGAAGTTAAGACCCTTTCAACCCCTTTAATTGCATACTGCAATCCAGTTCTGAAGAGATGTGTCTGAATCCGATAACACTGCAACAATGTCTTGGAACTTTCCGATAAGAAAAATCAACATTAGCATACGTATAATTATAAACGTAATACCAGGTTGCCAACGTTGCGCAGGAAAATAAAATAATCTGGAATTCAGATATCATCGGTTTGGACAATGGAGGTTCTACAAAATCGAAGATTAACGAGCAAAAATGTTTTGGAACTTTTCCATAAAAAAATCACCATTAGCATACGTGTAGTTATATACGGATAATTATAAAAGTAATTATTATTATTTATTATAGACGGACCGAAGCCCCCTCTTACATAAATGTTTACAATAGAAAACAATAAAAAATAAAAGACTACTCGTATGACAACATAGAAGGGACATGCACAAAAACTAATGGTACAAACTATATATGGTATTATCATTATCGTATAATCCTGCGCAATTGTTTTTTAAAAGTGTGTAAAGTCTATAATAATGCGATTTATTGGATTAATTAATCCATAAGTAGATCTGGCTTTAAGTGTTCCGGTACATAGAAATTGATTTGCGTAAGTAGAGAGGGACAATCAATCTGATTATTAATTAAATTAGAAATAAAGCTCTGATCGATCGAAATAAATGCTGAACTGTCTAGAGTTATATGTTAAAATAATCTAGAATTCAGATGCCATCGATTTGAACGATAGAGGTTCTACAAAATCGTCGATTAACGTGCAAAAATGTTTTGGAACGTGTCGATAAGAAAAATTACCATTAATACCTGGTTGCCAACGTTTTGAAGTAAAATCGTAAAATGATCTAGATATCAGCTATCATCAAATCGCAAAATCTGGAACAAGCAAATACGCGTCGAACGACGTCATATTCGGCAACATTTCAATCTGAAAAAACGCCGGAAATACGTTGGTAGAAATTTCATAAAAAGACAATCAGAAACAAGCAAAATATCGAGTTCTCGAAGAGGAGGACCCCACCGGTAGTGGGGATGAACTGTTCGCAAGTATCGTGTGCATCTTTATGACACGTATCGAGGCTTTACCGTGCTACCTAGAAAAACGCAGACTTACGCGTTTCCAAGAGTATTTCGAGCAGCAAGCCAGACATGGAACGGTCGACGGGACGGACGTGGCTCTCTCAATTTTCGTAAGAGCCATCCGGACGTCGAAGATCCTCTCGAATGGTGGTTCTCAGCTAGCCTGTAATTCCGTACACGATCGGCAGCGGCCGCAGACGAATTTCCACGGCATTCGAACGAGACCAGCTAGCCGCGCCGCCGGGAAAAAGGACGAAGAGGATGATGCCGAGGAGGGAGCTCTCTTCGAGAAGATTCCGCTCTTGGCCGAAAGAAAAAAGGGGGAAGGTTCGCGACCAGCGTGTGCAGGATGGTCGGGGCCTGGCTCTTTCTCTTCGTCCCGAGGGACAATCGGGAAAGACGGTCTGCGTATAAAGTCCCGTGAAAGGTAGAACACGAGGACGCCAGGGTTGGAACGTTCGACGATGGGGTTTTCGAATGGCGGGAGGGGGTAGGGTGAAGCGAGGGACGGGACGAGGAGGAGGGAGGACAGTTGCCTGGCAGACCGGCTGTCAATCAACCGCGGGCTAGACTACCAATTTCTTCGCTCATAATTTCTGATAATTTCTTCGGGTCGAAGCGAAACTGGCGCGACTGCTGCTGTTGCTGCTTGCTTGCTTGCTTGCTTGCTTGCTTGCTCTCTCCCCTCTCCCCCCTTGCTCGTCTCCAAAGCCCCCCTTTTTTTCCTCTCCTTTCCTCTCTGATCCACCGCCAACGAAAATCATCATAAGAAGGTAATTGCATCGATCACGTGTACCCCGGCCGGCTTATATTTATCCTTGTTTCATTATAATAACAATGTAACGCGCGCCGCGGCCCTCCCGAGACCCAGGATAATCATCGGTTCGACACACACACACACAGATACATATATAGCCGTACATCGAGCCGTTGCGTCGGGCTTGGATACATTTTTGCGGCCGTGTATTTACTCCCCGAGCAATTAGATAAACGTAACACGACCGGCTTCGGGAGGGATATCTTGCATCAGGGTAACACGGCTGGGAAATTAGCGAATTCGACGGACCGACACATGGGGGCTGCCTTCGAATTCTCCTTTGAGACAAAAGAACCCGATTCTGCGAGCGAGGAGTCCGCTCAGAAACACAGAACGTAGCTCGTGCCCTCACAGTCTGTACTGGCTTGCGAGGATCTCGTGATTGTAGATGCTGATTCTTCATGGTTGAGCTGTAGATTTTCTCAGTGCGATGCAAGTCTTGATGCAAGCCGCCCGTTAAATGTTTCTTCCTTAAAATAACCTACGATTGAATCGTAAATTCTATACGCGAATGTCGGAATTGCATAGATTAATTTAGAAAAGCGTTGCACAAAGAAAACTGTTTCGGTTTCTCTCAAGGGAAAATGAAAATGTATCTTCTTGATCATGTATCTTGTTTATTTGCCAATTAAGAGAAAAAGCAGTGAAATTTTCTTGGGAAATCTGTCTGTACACCTGAATTAATTATGTACCGGGTGCGCGATCTTTTATGTCGGTATGTAAAGATTGAATAACTTTAACATTTATCAACCGATTGACTTGAGTAAACATGCTTTTGAAACGTCATTCTACTTGTAAAATAATCTCAAACAGAGGCAAAACCCTGTGACATTTGTAAATAAGATTCGTGCAGATGTGACTATATTTGAAGCATGCGGATATTCGTCCAATTAATTTAATTTTTATATTGATTGTCCGACATCTATTTTTTATTAGCAAAAAGTGGAGTTACTCGACTTTGTACGACGTTATTCGGAATGAAATTTGCAGAGAAAAATGGTTCATTTCGGGAAAACTGTGTCAAATTGACAAGTTGGACGGATGAGGGTTAATCCGGTAGACAAGGTGTCAAGATGGCCGACGTCCACTGGTCCCAAATGGTCGGGCGCATGAAAATTATTCCGCCAGATGGAAAAACAGTGGAAACGCTGTGCGGCTAGGTCGGAACAGACCTGTTCCGAGTTAATATTCGTCGGTCGTTGATTCTGTGAATTTAGAACGGTTCTCTGCGACGGTTTCGAGGTTCAACGTTCCCCAGGCCGCGTAGTACTTGTCCCAATGATCGCATGTCCCCAACGAGACCTGCCGGCGAGTATTGCCGCTAATTTGAGGGGATCCGCGCTGGCATGGTTCAATGTTTCGTTTGACATGCCGCTTGCCTTTGACTTGCTGCGCGGCTCTAGCTACCAAGATCAAAACAATATAACTTGCGACTCCATCCTCTCCTCTCCATCCTCTCTCTCTCTCTGTTCTCGCTCCGATTAAAAATAACCGCGAGCATAACCGATCTTATCTCGGTAATTATTTTCATTAAAATGGAAAAGTGCGATTGTTGTATTTGAGGAATGGCGGCAATTAGACGGCCGCCACGGAGGGAGGAGCTTTAATGACTGTTCTTCTCATTGGTTCACGTTACACTTCCTTCGAGTTGACAACCGTGAGCATGTATCCTCAGTTGTTCGAACACCGACACTGAATCCTACGGCCTTTTAATCACGCATGAAGTTCAAGTTCATAGGATATGAAATCCTGCAGGACGTACAGGACGTTCTCGGAGAAAGTTCTGAAGCTTGCAATTGCCAATCGCGGTCTGTCATTTCTTCGAACGCGATAGCTCGAAGACCGAGAAACTTGCGGCAATTCCGCACGCGAAACTTACAATTAGTTGCACCGGGTATAAGCCGTCTTCTCTTAAACGGAAACCCGGATGGATACGAGGCTAGCCGCGTCCTCGAATCACGAACGTGAATTCACGGCGAACCGAACAGTTTCTCGAGGTACTTCATTCGTAGAAACGGCAGAGAACTATCGTTTTCAGAAAATTGACCGTGACTTCTTCAAACCCCCGGTCGGGGGAAACACGTAGTCAAAGTGGCTGTTTCGCGGCGGCTAAATGTGACAGGAAAAGTGGATACATAGTAGTTCCTCGCGAATGCTGGATCTTGTGGAATTTAAAAGCAACTAAATAGCAGAAATGATGGTTTTGAACATTAAACGGCAGAGATCTCTGAAGATTTTGAGCAGTAAGTGGCAGACATTTCCGATAATTAATTAGACAGCGTATTTTATGCGTTTATGACGTAAATGAGTAGGTGTAATTTAAAATAGCAAAAACTTCAGAAGAATTTGAAAAAATGGTATTATATTATTTTCAACCCGTTAAATACATTATAAAAGAAAATTTTCTATTTCATTCCAGTTTGTCGCAATCCAGGTAGACAATTTTTATTTTGATAATTTCAGCAGTAAGCAGCAGACATTTCCGATGGTATTGAAAAATTGGAGAAAGCACGAGATTCGAAGCTTTCCGGAATGAAAAATTGTATGAATTGACGTTGTAATTTCGACAGTGGGTCTTGCAATGCCTGACAAAGCTATTAGCAAAGAGACACTTGTCTTGCAGAGACGCAAGATTGTCGTGTGAAGATTATGTGGATCGGTCAGGATCGACCAATTTGCAGAGTTGAGCCCGCAAATCGATAGTATGTCTTTCAGTGCCGAACAAAGCTAGCTATTACGGTTGCGGAGCGTTGGCGAAATAATTGCAAACGGACACGGGTCTGCACCAACGGGCAGAACAGTGAAAATCGACGGAAACAGGAGCGCAAGCGCCGGGGTACGTTCTCGAGGGTTCGAGATGACAATCTGGTTCCGCGGGGCGCGGCCTTTGATAAGCTCCGGTTTTTTCTTTCTTTCTTTTTGTATCGAGGCTTGCAAGCCGGTGGTTGACTACCCCTGGACTGCCCCGTTGCACAAGTAATTATTCATAGCACGCAATTACGAGTGGTGCGCGCGGCGTGTCGCTGGTATCGCGGCATCAAATGCGCCGCCGTTCGCAGCCCTGATTGCGGGCTCACGTCTCAAAACAATGATTTATCTAATTAAGCCTCGGTTTTGCATTGTTAGGCCGGGCTTTTGTTGTACGTGCCGCCCATTATCCCCCTCGGCGTCCATTATTCCGCGGGCACGGAATAACGACGGATCGTTCTCTTTCCGTGTCGTAGAACAACCGCACTCTCGGGAACAGAATCAAACCGGTTTTGCAGTTCGAAAACGAGTACGAGATCTCCGATCGATCTTAACCTGTACTCGCTTCACCGCAACCAGGCCGTTTTATTCCCGCGATTTTACCATTTTTGCATCTTGATCGGCTGCCATGATAATCCCCGTAATTCTTCCGCAGGAATTATGGCAGGCAGATCGCGTATTTTATCATTGGAGGCGTGTGGTACTGTCAGTAAGTCCAACTCGCGACAGATGGCGCCACCATGATACAACCTGTAGCGGCGCTCAAATATTGGAGCACTTTGCTCTTCTTTTTATCTAATTGCTCAATGCAGTCCCCGTTACGACACTTCCGGTTCATTAATTTGCTTGTGTATTTTCAGAATAAATTGCAATAGACGAAAGAAGGTGGTTGTACAAGATAAATTAATATTTATAGCTTGGTTTATGGACCTAACAGGATGAAAGTTTTCATTCTTTAGTTGTGTTTTCGAGGTTTAACATCTAATCGTTCACTGCAGTCCTTGTTCCGACACTTCCGGTTTCGTAAAGGGATAGTTAGAATATGTTGTGCGCTAATATTCTCGTGTATTTTAAGAACAAATTAGATTAAACGAAAGATGTTGCTGGTACAAGATAAATTAAATCTTTTAGCGTAGATTATGAATCTAAACAGGATCAGAGTTTTCATTCTTTAGTCGTGTTTGTTTCTTAAGAAGAAAGTGAAAAGTGCACGGATCCGGAAACCGCCTTCAAGAGGATGAATGCGTGCAGCTGTTTTGGCTCTCAGAAGGTCTGGACATCAATTTGATAAGGTAAGTGCATGAAAATATCATTAACGAATATGTAACCGTTAATTACTATTGCAAATGTATTAAGCACCACGCGTATTTTTCTTGTAACCGATGTTTAGGTTAGAAGCAGGTTGGGATTTTGAATTTCTTAGTCCGGCCACGAGACAGATGTGCTGAAATACATCGGAATATGTTATAAAACAAAATTAACACTAAACCTACCAAGTATTGAAAATCAGTAGGTATAGTTTAGAACATTAAAAACATTCGACGACTTTAAAAATACTTTTATATGATTTTCAAGCTGTTGAATATACAATATTAGGAGGGAAAATAAATTTCTGTTATTCCGAATTGTTGCAATTTCGTTGCAATGTTTATTTTGTATTACTAAATCCGTAATCTTCAATATAACAAATACTTGGCAAGGAAATATATTTCGTTCTTTGCCATCAATGAATTTGTAGAATTTCAATAATTCTAAAAGTAGGTTTAGTGTTAATTGTTTAGCAAACGGTGATCCAATAAGTCCAGTACTTTACAATTAAAAGACCATTCGATTTATAATTTCGCAACCGGGGTTAATGGAAATTGAATGAGCATTGAGATGGTATTACAAAAGATCGAACAGTAGCGTCGATCGGCGAATTATCGTGAAGATTACGAGTGGGATTAACGATCGGTCTCCCATCGAATGTACTTAATGCACTTTTGGATTTAACGAGAATCACACACATATCAGAATTCGATTTCCAAGGTATAAAGAGCATAGTTAATTGGAGTGTGATTTGTGTTTAAGTAGGTAAATAATTGGACATTGACGATGGTATGAGATTAATTAAACAATAAATGTAGTTGGAGTGAGATAGTGAGAGTTACCAGCGGTAGTGATCGGTCTAAGAGTAAGTTACGTTATGCATACAATTCTGAACTATTTTTGCCACTAAACCTACCACTAGCAGTCAAAATAACTGGTTCCAGATTTTTGATTTCACAATTATTGAAATTATAAAGATGCTTTCGCGGTAAATGATTAAATAAATATATGTAGTAGCGCAGATATTATGACATGAGAACCGCACAAAGTCACAAATAAATTTAATCTTGTTATTTTCATAAGGCAACATGTACCGGCTACTATTAAAGCTCGCTAGGTTTCGTTTTCAGGATTGCAATGATGCGGGATGCGCCTTCTCATTTCTATCTAGGTCCTCAAAAATCCTATTTTTACGGGGCGTAATTTTCATTTTTCGGCAGCGTGTAACTAAAAATCCTGAATTGCTGGAATGGTAACCTCCGCAATCTCGACATCCTTCAGCGTTAACGAATAATAACTAAAGTCTGCAAGTCTCAGCTGTGTCCAAGGACCTACGTAGACATCGAGAAAAGAAAAAATGTTGTAGGACATCTCGAGGAACAGTTCGAAGTTCTGAAGATGCTCGGGTTTCCTTAGTTCTTGAGCAGCGTTCAATAAACAAGTTGGTTCTCGAGTTTTGTTCGCGAACTCGTTAGAGAAAGAAACTGGAGCCGGCGTACGCTAAGCACGGGGGAATTAAGGATAGTCAGCTGCGAGAGATAGCCGGTGCTTTAGTTGCGTGTAAAGGAGGTTCCTCGAACGGTAGCGTCCATGCCTGAAATGCATGCGTGAAATGAGTTCTTAACGCGAATGAGATTTTTCGTAGGGAAGGTGTGCAACGTGTTATTAAAACAAGAGCGGCGGTGTTACGCTCGCCGTCCGCCAGCAAATAAATAAAAAGGCCCGTCATTTCGCTTCAACAATTACCCGGGCCGCTTGAAAAACGAAATGTGTATCCCTTCAGATTAACTTCTGCGTGTTTCTTCTTCTTTTATTTCTCTTCGCCTCCGTCTCCGTTTATAGCGAGGCGATATCCGTGCTTGTTTGCGGACTGTTACGAAATACCCTCTTCTGGCGTGGTGTTCGTTCGGTGCGCACACATTTTAATATCGACCGCGTAAAAATCATTGACACCGTTCGGAAAACTCGGACTAACGACGCGTACCAACAATATGCACACACACACACACGTAAAAACGAAATATGAGGACTGTCGGTAATTGCCGAGGAATAATTCATAATAGCGAAAAAATGACGATCAGACCATTACGTACGATAAAAATAGTAGAAACCTTGGGAAGTTATAATCTCCACCGCGCGATTCCTATAATTACAGCCGTACATTACATAGTTGGATCGAAAAAAAGAACACCGTTCGGCATGGACATCGGACAAGTTTCGACGTATCTTACGTAACGTTGTCGATTCCCTTCTTTTTTCTTCTCTTAATCGCGCTGCATTTCTAGATCTACAGTCGGAATAATATTTCCATAGTCCGCTGGTTCCGACTCGAAGCAGTTGTACCATTTCGATCACTTAAACGTACTTATCACTGCAATTAACACCGATACCTCTGGGATCTGCTAGCACCAGCCGATCGCTTCAAGTATAGTAATTTATGAGCAGCACCGCTTGTACAGAAATTGAATATCGCTTTTCACGTGGAAAATCATACGGACTGCAAGATTATAGGTGAGCTACGAACTTATTATGCAGTGTCGGGGCAAAAGGTAGCAATGAAGAACAGCTTCCGAAGACGACGTGCAGCGTCGAGAGAGCAAGATGGAGCACGCTCCAACGGTACCCTAAGCGTTTTCTCTTTGTATGAAAATGACAGAACAGGTGTACCTGCTTCCTAATCAAATTTCTCCAAACGTTATAAACAGATTTTATGCATTTCTGGCACGAATGAGTAGGTGTAACTTAGCCCTCAGCCGTCCCTCGTGTCAATTTAACACAGTTTTCCCGAAATAAGTTATACTTAGCATTTATAGCAGAATTGGGTAGGTGAAATTCAAAATTGTAGGAAAACCTTAAAAATTAAAGATGCGAATATATGATTCCTCTTGCAATCTGCAATTTCTTGCGTTTCTTGCAAAGTGATATATCAATTTTATATCCATAAAATTAAAACACCATGGAAACATTCCATGCCGGAAGAAGTGTTTAATTAAACATATTTTCAAACAAGCTAAATATCAATTTCGCTCCAGTTTGTCACAATGCAGGTAGAACATCTTTATTTTACATAAACCACCGCAGTCTAGTTCCAACTGCGTAATAATGAACAAGTAGTAAATGCAAATCGGCATTTCAGTCCAGAATGATTTCCGGTACCCTGTGACTGCGACGGGTAGTTCCGAAATTCGGTTTATCGCTTAATTACTGAATGGGAACTGAAGCGCGGGAACTATTCGTTCGATCACAAGCGAACTTCCCCATGTACGCGCGGCACATCGCCGGAGGAATGGTGTCAAACATATCAAAAGTGGATTCACCTCCGACGATCAGTCGCCGAGACCGATCCCCCCCATATGTGTCTCTCGCATGCAATCCGTGGTTTCGCGTGTGATAGAATATCAGAAAGTGTTCTGTATAACGCCTTTCGCGTATCGCCCATCGAACTTTGTCGTTCCTCCGTTCGGGGCCGACAACAACACCGGTGAAACAACAGTAACCGCGGTTGTATCAAGCGATCTGTAACCAGGCGAAGATAAAACGACCGTCGAATCGCATGTCACCGGGGCGTTTCGATCGGTCGTAATCAATTTCGGCGATTTCGTGGCGCGCGCTCGCGATATCGTGTTCGATGGTTCGCTGGGAAAAGTGTGCAACATCGGTCTGTCAAGTCGAACCGATCCCGGCGATTGCGAGATCGGGGGCTGAACGCCACCTCCGATATCAGTGGCATGTCTCCGGACGGTTCCGGAGACGTTGTTTGTGTCTCGCGATCTGATAACGCTCACGACGAGAAGCGAAGAGAAAGGAAGACGCCTATAAAGCGTCGGCTGATTCGCGGGAAATCGCTTCGGGCACGGTTAGTGGCAACATTTCCATAACCGTGTAAACAATGCAATATGCGAGATAGTCGTGGACTACGAGTCCGCAAAATATGACTGAACCACGTCAGCTGGAAATGAATATGCTTGACTCCAAATAAGAAGGAACCTGTTTCGCTCACAGTCTCTGGTCCCCCACTTCATTCCCCCACTTCGTCATGAATATTCATATACCAGGACACAAATAATTTGTAATTTGTGTCATCTTAACTCAAACCGTAGGAGCGCAAGCACGGGATTTTCATGTTTGGTCCCTTCTTACTTGGTGTCAATGTTAGTACTCGAACTTCGGAGAACGAAGATGTACCCAACGAGCTGAAGTCCGTCGGACGACTTCGGTGCACAGGAACCCGGGAAAATTGCATTCGAAGGATATGCATGATACGTAATTATTCGCAGTGCTCTATTGCACTGTCTCTACTGCAGTTAACTGGCTCTGGTCCAGGAAAATGAAGATACACCGCGTGAAATAGTTTGCGGAAGGCGCCGACTGCAACGGAACAGACCACCGCGCATTCTTCTAAGAGTGCCGAAGGGAATGATCGAAGTCCCCTCTCGTAGAATCTTCTAGTAGAGTCTTATTCTCACTGATCATTAATTGCACGAGACATCAACACAGGTCGGAGAGGATTCAACACTAAAAGTCCCGTCGATCACAAGTAAATGGGGGACCGACCAGCGAACGGTCACCATTTACCTTCGCCAGCAGTGCGCAGCCATCGCGTACTCGGCGAAGATGCACGGATAAAACCGGGACGAGCGTCGAATTTAACAAGCAGTCCTGGTTGGGACATTACGGACGACGTCGGATAGAACCGACGAAATTCCCGTCCTCGTGTAGAGTCCCGTAGGAGCGAGAAGGAGAGCGGAGACGATGCGTAGGAGCGGCGTGGTTGTCGGAGAAGGATGGCACGGCATCGATGGAATAGGTGTAATCGTTTAACGCGCACGATGGTATCTGGACGGGCAGCGCGGGTTGGGCTTGTTAACGCCATGCTGGCAGCGGGATTGGTTGCCGTGGCCCGCCGGTGGGCGTGACCATGGAAACGGGAGGGGATAGCGATGCCTTTGGGGGTTCGGTTCCCCTCCACGCACCTTGTTGCGTTTGTATCGGCCACACGCATAAACGCGGCGTCGCGACCCGCCGTTTGTGTGGTATCATAACCGTGGAAGGGTGGGGGACGGCTGGTTGGCACCCAGGAGCAATTCCTGGACGGGGCTGGGGTAGAAGGTGGCGGCCGGTCTGACGATCCCGGCGAGGTTACTCCTCTATCGAGGAGGTGAGTCCACCACCACCACCAGCCCGCTACCACCACCGATTCGTTCCGATCTATGCCACGGTCTCCTGACTTATGCTACGCCCGGCAGGGCAGCCAGTACACGATACGCTTCTACCAGGCGAGCACCGGGTTTCTCCGTTAGCCTCGCTCTCTCACCTCTACCTCTTGCGCCTCGGCCTCTGCCTCTCGGCCACCAGCCCGCGAATCCGCGTTTTTCCTCCGCGACGTTGTCACAACCGGGAAAAAGTGTCCGACCAGGGGAGAGGGAAACAGGCTGAAAGGAGGGGGGGCGTCGAGGACGAAGGGGGGAGTGAGTGTCGGCGGGTTCAGTTTCCGCGCGCACGTGACGCGATCCGATCGAGAAGCCGCGCTTCGACGACCCCGCGAATCGATCATCCCTGCCCGATCCGTATCTCGGTGTTTTTTTTAGTCATGCTCGGACCCTGTGTCGCGTGATCGTGTCTGTGAACCAACCCCCGCCCGCTTTTGGATCCTGACGACCAGTGTCCGAGGAAAACAGAAAGGATAACGTATAATACCAGTGTGAGAGTGTACGCTAGTGACAAGGAGATACAGTTTATCCCTGGCCGGCGAACTACCCGCGAGATGAGTGCGTCGAATCGATGTGACTCTGGATCGAGTTCGGTCCTCGATCGTCATCCACCGATCGTGGCGGGATCGTGGTCGGTGGTGCTGTGACATTAGGCTGCAAGTGTTGACGCGTGGGGATCGAGCGATCGACTGTTTCGGATTTCTCCCGTCGAGCGACCAGCGTCGGTGAACTTGCGTTGTTAGCGGCTAGACAGACGCGCGGCCAGGCTGGTGTCAGCCTGAAAAATGAGTTTTGGTCACGGTAGATGTCACCGCGGCCCGTCGCAGTACGAAACTATCGGCGTGTCCAAGGTGATCAGCCGGTAGTCGGTGTTCGGATCGGACGAGCTGCATTCGAGCCAGTGCGGTAACGTTTTCCGCGGTGATTCGTGACAATCCGGTGCACCGAGTGCAACTTTGAATGAATGTGCTCCGCAGCGTGTACCACCGCAGAAGCTGATAGTTGTCCGTGCTACGTTCAGATGTAACAGTCTCTGAATGTGATCAAGCGAGAACAAACCAACCGATCCGGTTGCGTATTTTGCGTACACGAGTGAGTTTCCCCGTTTCCCGCGAACCGCCGCGAAAAGAGGCAGAGTCGTTCGTTATCAGGGAACAACAGCTGTCGCAGCTGCATCGTCCCGACGCCCAGCACCGGGATCGGGAGTCGAAAGCTCGACGCCGGCAGCTGGTCAACTCGTCAGTGACAGACGACGATGACGTAGCGTCGGCGGAAACGAAGGGCGTCACGGTCTGCACGGTGTACGCGCTGGACAGGACCGCCTCGGCGGGGCTGGGGGTGGTTGGGGGTGTCGTCGGTGTCGCTGGCGGTGGAGCCGCAGGAGGAGGAGGAGGCGGAGGAGGAGGAGTCGGGGGAAGTGGCGGCGGTAGCGGGAGCACCGTCGGGGGTGGAGTGCAGGGGGTGGTCGCCGGGATTTGTGGACCAGCGAGCGCGTCCCTCGCGGCGGCGACGGATTACGTGACGGCGGCATGCTATCCCCCGGGATCTCAGCTTGCCCTGACCGCCTCTCACCCTCAGCCCCACGTCGTTGATCCCGCGATGACGCCCACATCGGCGCCGGTGCCGACACCGACCACGGCGTCGGGACCCAACAACCCGGTCGCCATGAGCCAACTCGGAACCGTTTACGCCACCAAGAGAAGACGCCGGAATGGAAAAAGGTTGGTAACGCCAGGCCTACGATTCTCACCTCGACGTACGCCATGTTAGCAACCTGGGTAATTCCCGTCGATGGCAGTTCTCATGCAACATGGTCGCTGCCTCTGTCAGAAGCGACGTCGTGTTGGTTATAATTGCGGAGAACTGCGTCCAGGTCCTCTCGGGAGTGGGCAGATGTTAGGGGGTAGACTCGTTTCCAGGATTGCAAGGGTGCGGAAGACAAGAACAGGCGTGGTGGTGGGCCTCAAGGGACGAAGAACCAAGGGCAATGCGAAAAGTGGAGGGCCTTAGTTCTTCATAGGCTCCGGCACCAACTGCTTAGCAGAGGGGCGGTCCATTGAACGTCCTGGAGGTGGGTGTTTACGGGGGTTCGTCCTCGGTTTTAGCGTCCCCCTTAAAGAAAAAAGGGAGAAAAGGATTGCAATGGTGCGGTATAATGCAAAGGTGGGGTGTTTCAGTTGTCGGAAGCGCTAGATGAGAGATCAACCTGGGCCGCGATCGCCCTCGAAAGTTCTATTTTTACGTTTTCGAGGCGTAATTTACATTATTCGGAAGCATACAGCTGTCGCAGCTTTATGAAAATAGCTACACGAGCAGCTGTTATGCTTCCGAATAATGTAAATTACTAGACTGATCTTTTATCTAGCGCTTTTGACTACTGAAAAACAATCCTGGAAACGTAAGTCTACCCCCTTCACCCTTTTGGGGATGAAGTTTACAGTAGTAGGTCCAATGATATCAGTGGACTGCGGATCTTTATGCAAAATAGAAACTTTTCATCCGGATCGCAAGAAACTGAGATGAAATAAAAATTTGATTTCTTCCTGAATATATTTAATAGATTAAAAATGATAAAATGGTACCTTTAATTTCATCCAATGTTCTCGCTGCTTGAAATTACACCTACTCATTTTTATCATAAACGCATATAATCCGCAGTCCAGATATCAGCGCGTTACAAATGAGTTTATGATCGCGCGCGATCGTCTAACCTACAAGACATCGACCGGGTTTTTCAAAGTGGGATCAACAAGGCGCGGAAGGAAACAAGCGAGCGCGGTTCTTCGTCGAGGAAATTGCCGAAGGAAAAAGCGGGGGTTGGAAAGCGCTAATTTGTTGGCCATTGAGGAGGACGATAGCGGCGGGGTATCGTGACGCGGCGCATATACAATTCATGTGACTAAAGCCGGTGCTAATGGGATCGTCGAAGGGAGATCGCGCGGCGTAAAGCGCGTTCGATGACGGACTTAACGTTCCCGCCACTTCAAAGACATATATTTTATCCGATTCCGCCTCTTGGACAGGCTATAGGCTGTGTTTTTCATACGAACCTTATTGATTATGCGCTAACTCGACACGCCACGTATCTATAGATCGTAAATTTAGTACGTACATGTACAACAGAACGCCCATTATAGCTGGCGAGGTGGGCGACGTCGAGCGCAAAAGGCCAGCGGTTTCTAAATAGAACCCGATGTAAAATCCAATATTCCCGCTTCGAGGTAGAACAAAGACGATCGATTAGATTCGTATTGCGAGCAATTAAGACACCTGGCGCCTGTGCCGACCGAAGTGTTTCCCGCACCTAGCGCCATTGCTGCTTGTTTGAGCTGACAAACGCTTGAGGAGGTAGAACCTCGTTTCCAGCATTCTCATTTCTCGATAATGCAGAGTTCTTTCAGTGGTTAAAAGCGCCAGATAATATAGATCGATCTAGGGCGCTATCTCCCTCAAACCTCCTATTTCTTCGTTAACGAGGTGTAATTATTCTGAAGCATAAATAGTGCAAGTTACGCCTTGTACCCGTAAAAATAGAAAATTTGGGGGCGATTGCGGTCTAGATCGATCTTTCATCCAGCGCTCCTGATTAATGAAAAACCCCATCTTTGCATTATCGAGAAATGAGGAAGCTTATGCTGTAGAATAATGACAATTAGAACTTTTGAGAGAGAGACAACGGTCTAGATTGATCTGTTATCGCTTTCGGCTACTGGAAAACCCCAGGTTTGCAATCCTAGAAACGCGTCCACCCCCTTAACGAAGGGGCAGTACACGCGTCCCCATAGGGGAAGAGAGGCGCATCTTATTGGAGAGAAAGATCCCTCGATTTGAAATTTCCGTGTCCAGGCAACGCACGCGAGTGCATGCGCGCTCGAACGCGACACTCGCCGCGAGTATCAGACTCGCATAAATACAGCGGGCCGGTGCCTGCCGGGACACACGATACATATACGCGTGTAACGTTCGATACATCAAGAGAAAGATAGACCGGGGATAACCGGTGCTAAGCTGACAGAGACAGAGTGCGGCACTGATTGCGAGGAAGGGGAGGACCGGGCACCTCTGCCGGAGGAATATCCGTCTGAACTTCGCTCGAATCGTTTGCATACGTTGCTCGTAATTAGCTGAGATATACCTGAATGAGCGTCCTGCCTTCTTTTTCCCCTCTCCGGCCGTCCCTGCGCCGTGGTTTATCGCTCTAACAGAGATTGCGGAAGGTGGGAACGTTTACAAACCGTCCCTAGCGCGACCGCCATTTTCAACGGATTAAGGATCAACCGGAGGAACGGAATGGACAAACGCAGAATTTTCCCGGTTTCGGATCCGCGCGGATCCCCGGGGGGCGAGTCGAGAGCAAAAGCTACCGACCAAGTTTTACAATTATAATTGCGATTGTTTATCGACGAACCGACGTGCATATTCATGACGTCGCGGCCGGGGCACGGCGCATAAAAAAGACGCGTGACATAATCGGCTGATAGGGTAATTTAAACCAACAGTGCAGTTTTATTATAACGACTCACGTTCCCCCGACGCATTTTACATTTGTCGATATTTATATTTCGCCGTGCGTTCCCCGGCGAATAAGTCAGGCTCCGTTGTCGCGTGCTATGAAATATATTTTTTTTCCCCTTCCGGCACACACACACGAGCCGTTAACACACAAAACTGCCATTTTTTTCAACATTGTTTTGTGGGTCAGACTTCCGAGATAACGAGGCCCGAGAAGAAATTACTCTCGATCGTTGTTCGTTCAGGTCGAAGTCGATCGGTTTGGCGAGGGAACAAAGGCGACAGGGTTGATCCACTGATCGTTCCTCTCGATCCGTGAACGATCCAGGAACGTGTCACGTCCGACGATCGACGGGTTCGTTCGCGGTTAGGGCCCTGGTTCTCGACGTTAGAACTGGGATCACGGACGGGGCATAATGGAGTTTTAAACGGTGTTCCGAGGTGTACGGCCAACGATTCCCTTGCTCGTTCTTTCCCGCCCGTTCGCCTTTGATACGATAAAGAAGAGAGGAAAGAATGAGACAGGCTATCCGGCAGGAGAGTGGGCCCGAGGCGATCTGTCTGGTTCATTCCCCGCGTCTTCTTCGGCTCCCTCAGCTTCCACGGGTCCGAGGAGTCCTCCCCTCGGGCTCTGCCGATCCTAGGCCAGTGGATGTCTAAGGACGCGAACGTTCCTCCGCTCCCAATTTCTCTTCCCCGCTGATAGGACGCGTGCATTATTTAAGGGGCCAGACTCGCGTCTCCAGGGTCGCAAGGGTGCTGGATGCGCCTTTTCACTTCTCGACGATGCAAAGATGGGGTTTTTCAGTAGTCAAATCGCTAGATAAAAGTTCAATCTAGGACGCAATCGCCCTGCAAATATTTGAACGTAGTTTGCATTATTCTGAAGCATAAATAGTGGAAATTACACCTCGTAAACGTAAAAATAGGACTTTTGAGGGCCTAGATCAAGGGTGGCCAACTTTTCACATACATGCGTCAATTTTTTCGCATGCGAGTTCAGGTTCGCCATACGACTCGCACTTTTTATACCTTCTTATATTCATTGTTGGGGTTGGAAAATGGGAATAAGGATAGGATTCGTTTCGCTTAGGCGGGGAAAAGGGATAATTCAATCACGCAACTGAATTAATTGATTTACGCCAATTCAAAAGACACACTCGGACACCAATCTACAATATGATCTACTCAATCGATAGATAATCGATGATCTACTCAACCCCGCAATTCACACCCTACAATTGTAAACTGTAAGAAGGCTGTGTGAATTCAACCGAGAGCACTTAGGTGTTGAAAATGTGAAGATGGATTCAGTTATGGCGCCTACTTGAAAAGAATAAGTAGGCGCAAAGATGCAATGCGCCACGTTTGAGCGAATGTGCTACAGGTTGGCCACTCCTGGCCTAGATTGATCTTTTATCTAGCTTTATTGATTACTGGAAAACCCCATCTTTGCATAATCGAGAAATCAGAAGCCGCATGCTGTCGAATAATGCAAACTACGCCTCGCAAACGTGAAAGTAGGACTCTCCTCTACTAAAAAACCCCATCATTACATTATCGAGAAAAGATAAGGCACCCTTGTAATCCTGGAAACGAATCCCTCAAGAAACCGTGGAATTTGACTCGTTGTCTAGTAGACAACCGGGGGATGTGGGGTGGGTTCGACGTACAGGGGCGTCTGGTTGACGTGTAGAACGGTATAGTAGCCGATGGGTACAAACGTCCGCAATCAGTTCCATCAGCGGAACTATCGGGAAAGTGTCGGTGCCTGACGGACAGCGATATCCGTTTGATCGCTAACGATCCAGAGCGAGGGGCGCGCGAGGTCGAGTTTCCCAAAAATTCCCGAGGGTTCGGGGAAGAAGGTGGCCCGCGTTACACGGTGCTCGCCGTGGCCTAATGACAGCAGCTTCTATAATTTGGAGTTTTTGAGCGAACGGCCAAATTACCGGCGAACCGAGGGATTACTGTTATTACACGCGGCCGCGGACTCAGTCGAAACCTGATTATACTTTAGTCAGTCTCTCTCTCGATCCTCGGACTCGTTCGACTGTCAGCTTCGCTCTCGTTCGAGGCCCCGGGAGACCCTGGGGATCCCTCTCGATTCCCTCGATCCTCTTGGAACGCACGACCCTTCAACCGCGGCGTTCTCGACCCACGTTCCCTTCGAATTTGCGCGGCGAGCATGCGTCTTTTGTTGAACACGCGGGCCGGTTGTGCGGTAGCCTAATCCGTTTCCGAACGGTTCCGTAATTTAACCCGGGTAGATTCGAAAGGTGGGACGCGAGTTGTTGATGCGAACGCCGGCAACGGGCGATCTTTTAATTACGCGCGGGGCCACGGTCGAGGCGGTCCATTAACAGGCCGCGTTCAGAAATTGCCGCGAGAGCAACTAAAGAACCATTCGCCGAGAGGTCGATGATTTCTTGATGGACAGCAGCCGTCGTCCCGGGTTTCGGCTGATTAGTTCTTAAGTAATTGCCGCGCGTCCTTATGGTCTTCTAACGTGCGTTTATAGCCTTGTAATGAACCTGCTTCCGAGACCTCAGCTCCGTTCGGGCCCGGTCGGAGATCGTCAGGCTCCGTTTTAGAGGATCCTCGGTCCGCCGTCCATTAAACAGCGCTTACCAGTCCGCGAACAACTACGCGAACCGAGCAACGAATAGTTCAATTTAGAACGAGAATTGAAATTAGAATGTAGAAAAACGCTTTAATCCGTACTGGGGGACGCGGAATGGTTACGAAAGGAACATGAAGACCGGAGCTCGAGTGATTTACATCCTGAAAGCAGAGTGAATCTAGCCCCGACGGGGGAACGACGGTTTAGATATCGTACGATCGGGGCAAGATTTAATTCCGTAGCCGAAGGAGGATATCGTTTACCTACTTTCTACGTCGCAGCGAGCACAAGCTGTAATTTAATAGACTCCCCTCGCGTTAGCCGGCGCCGTGATGCGTTTCGCTCGTGCGAGAGATATGTATAGCCCGAGACCCGCGACAAGACCATTATTGCTGGAACACTCATAACTCCCGTAACCAGCCACACCCAACAGATTTAACACCTCGTAGCCAATTATAACGATGCCCCGTGTCACGCTTATAATTGGTGCCCCGTTACATATTGCCCCCATCGGTTCTGACCTTGGCCCTCTGTCTCTTCCCCTTTTCGGCTGGGCCAGCTCGCTCTATCCGAACTATCGAACAATCGAATAGGATCCATAACGCGCAAAACTGCATTCTTGATTCTTGAAGAAGATCTTCGGCGCCTCTGGCTGCGGCATTGTTTTATGCCTTCAATCTCGCGAGACAGCCGGCCAGCAACGAGAGGACCGTTTACAGGAAAAAGAGGAGTGGTGGGGCGGAGGAACGGGCGAAACGTGCCGATTAAACAATCGAACCGGATGCATAATACACGAAAGTGTAATTCGTGAATCTTGAGGATCTTCGACGTCTCTGGATTGGTCGGGCCTCTGGCTGCGGCATTGTTTTATGGTTTCATTTTCGCGAGACAGCCGGCCAGCAACGAGAGGACCGTTTCCAGGAAAAGGAGGAGTGGTGGGGCGGAGGAACGGGCGAAACGAGCCGATTAAACAATCGACAGGATGCGGCAGTGCATCTTCCACCCGCGACCGTGGCTGCTGGGGCCCCTTTGGTGCCCCGGCATTGGTGAATGGGCCGCACAGCAAGGAATATCCGTCCTCGCGGTTACGGCACTGTGAATAGAGCCATAACGAAGTGGAACGTGCAGGTGAATTTATGCCGCAGGAACGGAGGAGCGCCGGTCTCGTTCCCGCCTCGCCTTTCCTGGCGACGACCTGGAAAGGCGACCAACGCGGACCAGCCCGTACCACAAAAAAAAGTGCATGGATTTAATTGGAGGTCGAGGGGGACCAATGGGAGTTGCTGATTAACCTCCGCTGATGAAGAGCGAGTATAAATGGGGAGAAACATTAAACCCACTATTCTCGTAAGCGACGTTCATTTCGTCTTGCGAGGATCATTTTCGGCTCCGGGAGAAGGAAATCAGCGTTTTTACGCGGAACGATCGGGCTTGTCGATGAAGACGTTTTAATGGAGGAGGTTTGCAAGGAATCCGACAACTATTAGATGATTACATAAGCTAAAAAAGAATTCTAGTTGCAGAAAAGAATGGTGGCTATATGTATAATCGGTTAATAAATCTGTATTCTTTAAAAAACTTACGCAATCATCTGATATGATTTGTTATGCGAAGAAGTGTGGAATTCGAGATCATAAGGGCCCGGGCCCAATCGCAGAACGACCGAGCTGTTGCCGATGAAGACGTTCCAGTGGAGATTGTTAACAAAAATACACAGTGTCGAGAAAAAGTGTCGAACTCGAGGCTATAAGCGGCCCTGGGCCCAAACGACGAGCAGAGCCGGCTTTGGGCCCGGGCTCGGGGCGAGCTGGCCCGGTACGGCGCTGTGTGTTTAACTATTCAATAATTCATCCCGCCATTCATCACCAGCCAAGTGTAAAATTTATCTTATTTTTATGTATTGGCCCCCTCCAGCTCGCCACCATGTATCAACTTCTTATTAGCCACGATTTGTTTGGCGCGCGGGGCATCTTGTCTGCCCCCCCTCCCCCGCCCCCACCAACGCGCTCGCCAGACCACGACAATAATCGGGCCCCGTCGTTAAACTGTTTGATCTATCATCGATCGCCAACGCGAAGATCTTCGTACTCCACCCTCGTCGATCTCGCACGTGGGGGTATTCGAGTTGCGATGGAAACTTCGGAAGTGGCGTTAATAATGACGACAGACCATGAAGTATGTTAATTGCTAGGGACCAGGGCCAAGTAAAAATTTCATTGTTCCATTAACAACTCGTATAAGCTAGAAACAATTCATCGATGCTTTTTCCCGTTTCATTTTGACTGCTCTTTTAAATGACACCGATGTTTTCGTGACAAATGCACAAAATCCAGTCGAGTGAAACGCAGTTCGGTATCGCTGTAAACGTTCTTCAGGTAGTCGCTTCAGCGTAAACGCTTCCATCGGGTGTGAAACCGCTGGCTTCGCGAAACTGGTCATTAATGATTGTAATGCAGGCGCGTCCGAGTGGTTTTCAAACGACCATCATCCAGTTGTGCGCACGCAGCCAACGTGACCGTGGAAAACTATTCGTTAATCGAATGCACGCCTCTTGTATTAAGGAGTTGTGCTGCTGATCGTTCCTCATACGTACACCGCGAACCGGCGTGCGCGAACAGAAAGTTGCAGTTTTCACGGCTGGCGCGTCTTGCAACACGGCATTGTCGAGGAAAACAGAGTGCACTGCACGGGGAACGAAAGTGAAGCTATTTTTTTTTTCCTGTTACTTCAAGGTCGAAATGAAACCAGCCTTTGTGGCAATACTTTCAAAAAACAGGAGAACCTTCTAATTGGAACGTTCATTAATTAATTCGTCTGTGCATCATTCTTCATTCACCTGAAAAATAATGAACGACGTAGAAAGATAAAATAACAAATGGAGAGAAATATATCTAAGAAAATGTATGTGTGTGTGTGTGTGTGGTTGATGAATAGCTTTGACCCATTTAGATCTGGAACTATAATAATTCCGTCAGAATTTCACGGAATCGTGCGTTGTAAATATAATTAAGGACGTTCGAAAATCATCAGGAAAAAATACAGAAATAATAAATTCACGCAAGGGTCGCTGGGAGCCCGGTATATGCTACGGTGGGCTCATGCATATTCAAAAGTCGAGCGAGTACGTCAGTAAATTTTTTTTAATGAACTCCACCGTATATAGCACAGTAATCTAAACGAGTTAATACTCGTGGAACGTCTCGGAAACGTCATAATCAAGTTTGTCGTCCGAAACTCCGTTTCCAGTCATTCTTAATTGTTGCTCGAATGGGTCTCTTATTTCTGATGTCTGGACTGAGGGAATGCGTCGATAAATTTTTTAAAATAAACTGCACCATACGTGCTGCAATAGGATTGAATGAATTAGCACAAGTTAGGATCAAGTCTGGTCTCAATGTTTATTTTGTGATCGTTTCGAGACGTCATTTTGAGATGAATGGCTATCATGTTGATTTTCCAGGACTCGCTCGATGCTAGATCCTAGAGCACGTTCTATCAATTAATTTTTTGAAGTAAACTACACCACAAGTGTTCCAATAGGACTAGACGAGTTAACACAAGTTACAATCAAGTATGAAAAGTTGATTTTGCGACCGTTTCGAGACGTGATTTCGCGATGAATAGCTGCCAGGTTGATCTCGCAGGACTCGCAGCAGGAAACCTCGGTTATGCGAATGTCGGAGGCTAGAGTGTGCGTTGTTCCTGATGTGTGGACAAAGGTAGGCGGTCCGATAAGCGCGAGCCAGAGGGCGATCACAAAGAAGAGTTGATCTTGTTCGTTCTGCATTGTGAGTGCATCGGCTGGTACACGCATACACGTATAGCTAATCTTCGTGGAAGACGGTTCGCCGTTGAAGCGGGCCCGGTGTAATTACGATCGTCCAGCCTTCTATCCGTACGGTGAGAAAAACGGATGCCTGAAAAAGCAAATGACAGCCTCTGGTGACGTAATGACAATGAGGTGGCCGCCTCCCGGCACCGGAAGTACCTGCTACAAGAGGACCCCGAGCACCACCGGTCGATGTCATGTGCCATCGTCTTCAGACGGCTAGCCTCTCTCATCCTCTTTCTCTCTCTCGCTCTCTCTTGCTTGATCTTTCTGTGTGACGAATAAATGACTAAATTGCCGAGGAACGGGGCTAATTATCGACCTTCGGCAAAAAGGAGCATTTCTCCACGGGCGTGCACCGCGGATCGTTGTCGGAGGAGCTGCGTACGCGTCCGGCCAATTTTGAAAGTTCGACTAGCGTGATTACCGGCTTTTCGAACGGAATGATTTCCTTCAAGCTGTCAGGGGGAAGTTTGGCAGGCAGTGAAGGCGGACAAGAACCACCGCGGAATACAGGTGTACCGTTTAGCTCAGGTTAGAACCGCCTGCTATTTTTTTTTCTCTCTCTCTCTCTCGAAAAACTCGAACCTCCGAGATCCGTACACGACGAACCTTGCACTTCGGTGAACATCGAGGATACGATTCCACGTGGAATAATTATCGAAAGTGCGCGACGAGAGAGGGCCGGTTGTTCCGCTGTTTCGTGTAATTAGTTTGTCGACGGTATCATTAGTTCGAGTATCGTTGCTCGGTCTTCCTTCGTGGTCCTTCATCCGATTCCGGCATTGTGCCTCGCGCGCTTGTTGTTCACTGCTCGGCACATCCTTTTTTCTATGCGTAGGCGCGGCTGCGATTTCGCTGTTGTTGAAAGGCCAACGAGAACTCGATTTTCATCAATTTCACCGGGACTCGATTTCGTTCCAAAAAATCTGCATCAACGAAATCTCACGCCGAATTCGATTTGAATACAGCAGTTATTTTCTCAAGTAACTTGTTGCTTGAAATTTTGCCTCGTTGTCCGTTGATCTTTTGTAGAGCGAACAATATTCTCCTTCAATTTTTCTTTTTCTTAACATTTTGTTAAACGTTCCTTCCGACCTAGAATAATATTCCATTCTATATGGTTTTTTTCATTTTATGGATATGGAATTGATGTTACACTTCATACAATGCTTAAATGTTTAGTAATTGATTAAAATCTAAACAATATCTTGAATAATGGTGTACAATTTTAATCATGATTGATAGATTGATTGATTAATGTGTACGATTAAAGAAAGAAATCATCGAAAAATCGACTATTGATTCAATCGATTGATGAAGTTAATCGTCAATCGTTGATTAAAAAAAGACGTTGATTAAACAGAGTTTATTTTATAGACCAAATGACAATACACCTAAACTCATTCTACATTTTTGTCAGTATCCATATATAGTTTTGATTCCGTATTTCATTTCGAAATTTCAGTAGGTAATCATTAATCAATCCGATTGACGATTACAATTGAAAGGAGTGTAATCGTTAATCGCAATTAACGATTGAAGTAGAAATTTAGTCGTCAATCATTAATTAAATTTTTGTCCAACTTTGCTCTGAGGCACCATCCGAGTGTTTTTCTCTTTTCATATTGCAGCCAAATCTTGTACAGTTAAATGACAAAACATTTTACTCTCTTCGCAAGTCGTTCTACGAACGTACAGTACGAATACTGTCTGTGATAGTATAAATCGCCCTTTGTACGTACACGGGCATCGTCAGTGGGTCCGTCATCGTCGTCGACGGATCCCCGGGTGATTTCTGCTATCCGCTCGTTTCGCTAGAAATTTGCATTCGGGGGAACGCGAAATTGGGCGGCGCAAAGATAGAGCTAATGCTCGCGGGGCGGACCACCTCGGTCCGTGTAAACACAGGGTAGCCGATGATACCTTTCTGGCTTCATCATCTTCGCCCGTTGTACGCTGCGCTGCGTATCCGATTTTTCATTCGGATCGATGGATCCACAAGAGAGAGGGAGAGAGAGAGAAAGCTGCGCGCGGTGAATTGCTGGATCGCGGCCGCTGCGAAATTATTGCGAGCGTTTTCAGTCCGGTGCATCGGAACCGGTGATTTATGGGAAACCGACCGATTGCTACCGCCGGAACTATTATATCCCCAAAACGCAGTCATTCCAGTCTTTGGTATTAAACGCCCTTAGTCTCGTTTTCAAAACCTCCACAGAAATTTTCTGAATCGCGTCGCAGCGCGAAGAAGAGTTTCCAGCGACAGAATAATGATCGCCTCGCCAAATTTCATCGGAGAGCCGAGTTGTGCGTGACGCGCGGTGCAGTTGCTCGGAATTAAATGTTAAAAATCGAGATGACAGTGTATTAAACGCGTTTTACGAGGAAGATTCCCGGACGCGACGGGGTGGGCGGAAACCGCGCACGGCAGGAATTAATTAATGAAAAGCGACGCGCTGCAGATTGGCGTGAAATTGCTGGTCTCTCGGGTCCCGGGCCCAGAAGTCCCGCGGTAAACACCAATATTCTGTCGCGGCTCGGAATTTCCGAATAAATATGGACACGGTTGATCAAGGTATCATTTCTATGCAAATTCGCGGATACACGACGACGCGCCGCGCCGCGCCGGGCCAATTTGATATTGGCTGCTTAAAGGCCGATTTGCACGTACTTGAATGCGCGCCGCGGCCGATGCGGTTTCGTAATTACGCGTCGCGCACTAAACACCGAATAACAATCGAACTAGCCAGCCCCGTGATTTCGAGCGGCGGTTTAGCCGATGGTTGAAAAAAAAATTAGGAGCTCGGGGGATCGATGATAAGACGTTGCCTAATGGTCCAGAGGAGTGTCCTGTGAAATTGTACGTCTGTTGACGTTTAAAAATTGGACGCAGGCGTTTTTGCGCCGGGCCACGGCCATTTTGTTCGCGGGCGCGCTGCGCTCTAAATGCTTCGGTTATGCGCCATTTTGGGTCCCAGCACTTTAATCAGTATTATAAGCCTTTGGTTAAAGGTCTGAAATTCTAGTGCTCCGATCCTGCCAGCATCTAATGCAAAACACTGGTTCGATATGTTAATGAGCTCTTCTGATGAAGCGAACTGCAAGGCTGATGGAATATTGGGACATTGCTGCGGTCGCATGAACCTCGCTTATGTTAACCTGTCTTTGATTTAATTCCAAGCTTTCGCAGACTGATTCCGCAAGGCTCTTGACGTCACAACAAACAGGGCGGCCAGCTGCTAAATAGGTTAGGGTAGACGCTGCGAATTCAAAATTGTTGGAAAATTTTTAAAATTGAGAATGCCAATGTACGAAGAAATAACATTCAGTTTGGTTTCCATTTCTTGCAATCGATGCAGACAATTTCGATTTTGCATAAAGATACACGCAGATGATTAAAATGTTCTCTGATAATATCTACGATCTATCCAGCAGGATGAAAGTAGTACAAGTACACCAGCAATTAGACATCCTTCTCGAACAACGTTTCTTTTATTGAACGGTCGTCGATGAAACCGGGCAACAGTATCCTCCTTAGCAAAAAACTGTTGGCTCCTCTGTCTTGGACAGAGACTTGTCTCCTGGTGATATGCAAATTCGCGGGGCGCAATCGCTGTTACAAATTCGAGGCATACCTGGATGGGCCCGGGCCCCAGCTGTAGACGTGTAATCTTCGGAGCTAGCCACTAGGCGGGGTAATAACACGCTCGCGATCACCGGTGTGCCGATGTATCAAGATGCTAGCCAGCGGAGAGTCGGATCGTGCACGTAGCGCGAAGTCAGTAGCCAAGTACAGGCTAACAGGTGAAGCCACGGAACCGACGTGGAAGAGTGATTTTCTGCTATCGGTATACATACCGGCCGTGGCCAGGGGTGTTAACGGCGTTTATTTTAACCGGCAGTCCAACCACTGGCCAGCCCCGATACCGATTATTACAGCATTACCGTAGGTGTGTCGCGAGCATGCTGGATTGAATGCCGGCAGACAGAAGCTTCGTGGGAGAGATTCTTGCTCACCTCGGAGAGGTGCCTCGGCTAATTGAGAAGGATCTTGGTGTAATGGCAAATTGAGGTTTCGAGGAGATTCAATGCGCCAGGCTGAACACGAGGGCTGCATACTGCAGCCTGGCTAGAACGTATTTCATATTAAAGGATGCAATTGGAGGAATTATGAATCTTCCTCTTGGGGAATTAATTTGTAGTAACAAATTGAAGGTAGCCATGAAGTTAGCAGCGGATCGGTGGCATTAGATCTAAGTAGATCGTCTTCAATCAGGAAAACTAAGGCCTCTTTTACGGAATTAAGGTACTTGTAGTATCAGAAAATTGAAGACTAAGGAGACTCAATGCTAAATAGGTTAGGATAGATGGCGGGATGGTTGCTCTATGAAGTTAACACCAGATCAGTAACATTAAATCTAGGTAGATCGTCTTCAATCAGGAAAACTAAGGCCTCTTTTACGGAATTAAGGTTCTTGGAGTATCAGAAAGTTGGAGACTCAATGCTACATAGGTTAGGATAGATGGCACGAAGGTTGCTCTATGAAGTTAGCACCAGATCAGTAAGATTAGATCTAAGTGGATTGTCTTCAATCAGGAAAACGAAGAGTCCTTTCAGGGACTTAGGGCTCTTGTGGCATCAGTAAATTCAGGATTAAAGGGGTAGATAGATGGCGTGGCGGTTGCTCTATGAAGTTAGCGCCAGATCAGTAAGATTAGATCCAAGTGGATCGTCCTCAATCAGGGAAACGAAGGGTCCTCTTACCAGCGAGAAGGATCGGCGTCCTTGAGGCCCCGTGACCTTGAGGCGTCATGGGCGCCGAGAAAAGAAAGAGGATCCGGCGCGGAGGCCAGTGGGAACCACGATCTGACGCTTGACCATAATTTCGGCGTTCCTCTAAGTGTGGACGCCTACTTGATGTTTTCGGCGGCTCGTGTAATCTTAAAGAGCGGTCCACAGGACAATATTACGCGTCGTAACGTTCGTATAAATTCCGTCGGTCTCCCGGTTTCTCTCGATTTTCCGTCCTACCGGTTGCTGTTGTTGCTGCTGGTGCACCGATCGGTATTAATTAGCATAATTTCAGGCGTGCCATCGGTGGCAGGTGGGACAGAGGAGAAGCGAGCCCGTTTCCGGCAGCCGTGTGCCGTCGCCCCGCGTTCGACTTGATTTATTTAATAAAATTACAGACGGAGCGCGGCGGATTCGGCGCCGATATATTTTGTTTAAGCAAATAGCCGGGGAACAAATTCGAAACGGCGTGCGAGCCGAGCACGGCCCCCCTTTCCGCTAATGAGAGCGAATTAATCGGACGGCGGCGGTCCGATCCGGTAATTGATTAACGAGGCCCGCGGCTGTTCGACGCGTAATCGAGCAAATTTCTTACGCAATGGGACACGGTGATTATGGTCGAGACGTTTGCTAGACATCGGGTAATCCGACTCTCGCGGACTGGAGTCTCCCGAAGCGCCGAGAATTTTTCCTCACAGAAATATTGGGTGCGCAAATAATGAATTTAACGAGTTTCGCGAATTTCCGAGTCCTTCGGGAAGAGGAGAGGGAACCAGACGGGGAATGCGGGGAAACTCATTGGCTCCAGGCTCATTTCGATCCCCTTTTTGCCGTGTCCGGTAGTCGTCGGGCGTCTGAAAAATCGGCTGCCTTTAAGAATAATCGGTAGATGCGGTTGCAACATGATAGTCGAGCGGCGGCGTACGCGCCAGTTACGCGACCGATCCGGTGTCGCCATTTTAGACATTTTTCCAGAAGGCTTTATGCTTTTTATTTCATCGAGACCCCCACACTTTCCATTTGCTTCTCCGCGGGAAAGAACTTACCCGGAGGCTTGATTTCTTTTTTCGAGAGTGGACACGATCTCCTACCTCTGTTTATTACCCGTATCGCTCGCATTTCACCACCCGTATACTATTAGACCAATTCGGACGCGTTTTTACGCCTATATCGACGCGTGGTTAATGGATTTCCATAATTACCTGAAGTGGACGCTGCTCAAGAGACGCTAAGGATGATCAAGTGCTCGTTTCACCTTAGTGAAATTCTTTTTACTTCCGTTGTAGCCGAGGAGACCTGCGATCTACGATCTATAAATTGACTTAATTATGATTTCGCCAGATTGTGCAACGATAGAAGATAGGGGTTGGCGATTATAGCGAATTACTTGAGATACGGGAGCTAAGTAGAAATTTATTCGTTCCACTGATCACTTGCACATGTTGGATTATTTTAATGTCCACACTGTTCGAGTTATTATCTGCTCGTTCTCGCGAATACATCGGTATCTGCGGTCTAATAATGAATTGATATTGAAGCGGACACACCTAACGAACCTTTAAATAGTCGAATGAAATCGTTCCGAGGGAATGCGAACCGTGATTGATGAAACAAAGGAACTTTAGTAGAATTGTTGGGACAGTTCAGAGAGCGAAGGGACGTCGGCATAAATAAACGTAACACCTAATATGGCGAGCGTGCCAAGACATGGTCTACTACGTGGTCTACGTGGAACGTATAAGTTGTTCAGGTTCACCGAACGTCCGATCGGGGGACTCGAGTCGAATTCCAGCGCGAAAGAGTCGCGTTTCGCGAATCGGAGGAGTACCTTTACCTGGCCGTTGGCTGGGCTGGCTTGCAGGAACTGCAATGACTGCTATACGATCTACATACCAGCTAATAGGTGTAGCTAACCGGAAAAAGAGAGTCACTCGACCATTCGATGTCCGTTTGTTTACATAGACGTGAGTGGCGTGTGCATTTTTATAGGGAGGATCGGATGTCGGGGCGTCGAGTTAAGTTACCGTCGGCCTTTCCTCTCCTTTCTAGCGAACTCCCCCCCCCCTCCCTCCACCGTATAGAGTGTACCGGCTTCACCCTTTTTCTATCGCATGCCGCACCATTTTATCATTTTCATCCGTTTCGTAGCTATCGAGGTCAGCTCGTTCACTTCGAATGCCTCCTTTTTATCCGCGGTGATCGACCATTTTTAATCCTCGTTCAGAGTACGCGATTCGAGCCAGCGATTTCACGTCGAGGTTCATCGCTCGAGCGTCCGTCTGTCGGCTGCGACGTAAAATCGTTCGCTAACTTCACTGTGGCTGCACTTTGTCCCAAATCTGCTGCAAATTCCTCGAAAAGTCAAATCGTTGGCGATTCTATTTTATTTTCTCCAGGGAATTTTAAGTTCACCAATATTTTAGTAAAAACAACTTTCGTATTTTTATGACAGGACGAGGTGCGTTAGTTTTAACAAATATTGCAGCAGGGTGGATGAGCAGATGAACAAATGCTGGTAGCAAAGGTGTTATTAAGCAGTTATTAAAGGTGGCATTAAGCAGGCCACCATAATTTTGCGTAAATGGTTGCCGGTTGAAGCAATTTATACGTTTAATTTCTCGTTTTAGTAATTCCTATAGAATTCTACTTTCAGATCCTCTCAGGTGTTCCAATAAATTATCCACCGTTAATGACCACATATGATACCGTAATTCCATTGGTCGATAAGGATTTTTGCATGGCAGAACTCGAGTACTTCCAATAGATGTTTCAATAAATTATCCAACATAATTATTCACATAATTCCATTGATCCTCAAGGATTACTAATTTAAAATACA
Source organism: Lasioglossum malachurum (assembly GCA_028455605.1). Taxonomy (NCBI): domain Eukaryota; kingdom Metazoa; phylum Arthropoda; class Insecta; order Hymenoptera; family Halictidae; genus Lasioglossum; species Lasioglossum malachurum. The sequence continues at coordinate 12,405,704 of CM052317.1, read as the reverse complement.
TGAGGTATCTTCATGTTTCTAACAAAAGATAATTTTCATTTACAAAATCCACTATGTTCAAAGTAAATAACAGGGATTTTTTTTTCGCGAATCCAGCGACTCGTAGGAGCGCTTGGCGGCCTGATAAGGTATTAAAAGTGGAGGTGGGGGAGAGTTTGATTAAATGCTCGATGGTTTTCCAACGAGTGACCAGAACGTCCGACTTACCGGCAAATTGTTCGGTCTGGCCGTAAGTAGTTTAAATTACATCCTCGATTACGAAGTCCAGTACCGCGTGGGACGGCGAAAGTCTGTCGCTCTAATCGTGTCTATGGCCGGGGAGGGAACTTTCCAGCCTTTTGGATTTTTCCCCTGACAATGCGATCGTTCGTGGGAATCGGCTTGTCAACTTGCCGTCGATAATCACCGGCCCTCCGACACTCCGTGCTCGCTCGTTTTGCGGAGAAACACGAGCCTCTTCCTATACCCTGAACCCGTGAAAAATTCATGGTCGCGTTCCTGCACGACGTGTCCACCATTTTGCGAGGAAATCGCTCGGGAGGAAAAGTTGACTGCCCTTGTCACTGTGTTTCTGTCGAGATTATTGAACTCGATTTCCCCGGGGACAGGAAAACTCCGATATCCGTCCTTGTTTCGCATTAATTTTCACGACGCCCGACTTCTCGGTAAATTCGAAACACTCGGAGAATTAGAAAATTGAAATTGTACATGTGTGTGCCCATAATTATGAAAGTGGTCCAAGTGAAAATTTAAAAAAAAAATGAGTTTATCAGTGATTTCACGTCATATTATTTTGAGCTAAATTAATTCAATGTAATTTTTACATTGCTTGTTATTTCAACATTATACGGAATTCATTTAATGGTTCATTCAATATCCCTTTCCTTTAGATATCTTGAAACAAGAAATATTATGACTTATACCACTTTTATAATTATGAGCACATTCTTGGGTCTTTTGGTTTTCAGTTTGCATCTCTAGTGGAATGGATCGAACGAATTGAACGAATTATTTTTTCCAACGCACATCGGATGGAACGACAATTATGCTTTATGCGTTCGATACACACCGGTTTTCATTAAATCGATATGCTGCATTGCGCACGTCGTTACACGATTCTGTGCTCTTTATACCACACACAATTATTGTATACGCGGTTGTATCACTGGAACACACGGTTACGTATGTTTGCAGTTCTCTCGTGACGCATTGTCACGTAACATGCGACGCGTTTATTGCCATATGTTTCCTTTTTATTTTATATATTCCCCTTTATGGCCGAGAGATTGAGAGCCGATCCCGCCATACTTGATCCAACGACTTATCGATCCCGAAAGAGGTAAAAGAAATAAAAAACTTGAATGTATGTACAGTAAAAATTTAGAAATTGTTTCTATCGTTGCCAGCCAGCCGAATTTATTTATCCCGAACGTAAAAAATAATAATTAAAAATCTAGATGCGGTTAGAAGGATAAAATCACAGCTTAGCAGCAATGCAAAAAGGATTTCAACAATGTCGCATTACATTTATCGCTGTTACATGAATTTTTGCAAGACGATCCTAGAAGATCCGGGCCGGCCGGGCGTTGCGCGATCGCTATCATCTGTAGATCCTTGTAATTGAACTTAATTGATCCAAGCTTATCTCTGTCCAATGAGTCACGATCCAGAGCCGGTAAACGGTCCTCGCGCGCGCGCGTCGCGCGATCCTCTCGCGGTTCCTTAGCGCCTTAGCCGGCCGGGAACAGTTTTGGAATTAACCCATTAGCGCTAATGAGGGAATCTGAAGTCAATTAAGCACGCTGTGATAATATGGGCCCGATAAGCTCCGAAACCGATGAATATGCAAACTATCGCGCACCGGCCACCTGCCGCATGCCTTTCCGCGGAGAGCAAGAGAGAGAAAGAGAGAGAGAGACGCTGCTCGCGCGTGCTGCGCACACAACACTCTTCCTGTCGAATTTTCACCGGAATTGGCATAACGGCGAATAAAAAACGAGCGAACTTATGGGACGCGACGACGTGTTACCTGGATACACCGTTCACCACTGCGCGTGCAATTAACTCGTTGATGACACCGATGGTCGGATAAAGATTAATAGGACGCACTGTTTCCTGGCAAATGGGCGACGCTCTCCCTGAAAATTGTGGTTTTGCCTGTGTTAATTTATTTTTTTTTTTTCAAGTTAATATTATCCTCCTTTTTTTGGTGACTTTGTTGTACTTACAGTGGCCCACAAAAGTGTTCGTACACCCTTTAATACAGAATTACTTTTTTATGATGTTTTGGAGCTGTGGTTTACTAAATGTGCAAAAAATTTTTAATTTTTTAAACTTTTTATTTGGGCTCTTAATAATGTAAATAGTTGGTCGTACAACAGTGTTGTGGATTTTGAGCAGAAACTGATCGAAAGTCGTGTAAAACTACGATTTTTACTAAAATTTTCAGTATGCGTATAGCTAACATAGTTATACAAAACATGTATTTTAAATTTTCATTTTAGGGGCCCAAATAAAAAAGGTTTAAAAAATGCCTTTTTTATTTTTGCATGCAAACTTGTAAATGATAATTTTTGGAAAATTTTTTTGCACATCATTTAGTAAACCAATGCTTCTAATTGCTTACAAAACATCAGGGCGTTTGGTACAATTATAAAAAAGTAATTCTGTTTTAAAGGGTGTACGAACACTTTTGTGGGCCACTGTATCATTTTTGTTGCATTACCGAAATTACGCACGTGCAATTAAATCGTCGATGACACCGATGATCGGACAAAGAGATACTCTTCGGATTACCAAATGATTATTGGGGAAAATTATGGTTTTACCTCTGTTGGTTAATTCTTTTTTCAATTTGATATTGTTCTTCTTCCTGTTGATTTTCAGAAGAGCACCCAGTGTAGTTTGTTCGTAATTTCTGTCATAAAAATGTGGAAACAGTAATTCTAACTGTACGTCCAAACGATAAATTTTATTTTCAATTTCGCATCGTGACGTATCATGATCGAACATCCCTCGCAACAAGGTAGACCCTTGTCCGTTCTAGGCAGTTTGCGAGTAACGACGTTGTTCGTGGCTCCTTTTGTGCGTACTTAATAAATAATGAATGGAGGCGCGTAGTACAAGAGAGCTCTGCACAAAGCTGCGATTTGATTCACAGTCATGCGAGTAAGCTAGTCAAGAAAACGGTAAGCCCGTAGCTCGTTTTACCTGCGCGCGCACCTTGTAATTTATCTTCCACCGTGGAGAAGTTTGTATTAATATTTATGCTTGAGAGATAAGAGGATTACACCGGGAGCAGCTGGGGAATCGGTGTAGATCCTGCAGGAATTGAAATATCAAATTAAGATAGAGTTAATCGGAGGATTTACGTTAACCTGTTCGTCATTGGGACGGTTTCTTTCGGCGTCATGGTACGATTATTATACACAAAAGCTCACGAATATTCATCCTTTGTGAATAACTATCTCCGTTGAAAGTATCGCAGCCTAACATCTACAATATTGATATCTACCTACAAGATCCTCGAATGAATATCATTTACCTAAAAAACGCGAGTCTCTCGGCAGCCATTTTGATTCACCCGATCGGAAAGAATTCTAATGGCCTGCTAGTTTGTCACGGGACAAGTTAATAGCCCCAATTATGTGTCCTCTGTTTTTCAAATCCACCAGTCCTCGTCACGTGCTCGTTTCCCGCGAAACAGACATATTTCGCCGGAGATATGGAAATCTAATGGCGCCGTCTGGCGAATTTATCAACGCGAAACGTGTCCGCGTTTTTGCCACCGAAATTCGTCCACTCGGCGGAAAATCCATCGTCGTTTTTCATCGTGCCGCCATTAACGACACGTGAAACCGAGGCCGATAGTTTTTTGGCCCGCTGGGATTTTTCGTGACGACCCACGAACCGTGGGGCCGTTCCGTGACGCTTGCCGATTTGTCTCGGGACTATTAGTGCCGCATCGGAATTTCTCCGTTTGTTTAGGTAATTAGTGGAACACCTACCGCCCGATACCGCCCGGCCATATTTAATATCGTCCTTTCATTAATTCCGTTTCGTTAATTTCTCGACGGCAGAGCGATCCAGTCCGTCCACTGTTGGAAGAGTTGAGAAAAACAAGTTGTGGTATTTTCTCTCTGCAATTTTCAAAAAATTTCTTTTCCACGTTGTGAAAACTTAAAACGACAATCCACTGTTGGAAAAATCAATTTATAGTACGCTCTCTAAAAAATTTATTTTCCACCCCACGTGGTAAACTAATTGTTCTATCTCCTCGAACAAACTTAAAAAGTCAATCCACTGTTTCAAAAGATGGAAAAATCAGCTTGTAGTATTTTCTCTGCAGTTCCGCCTAATTCCAGTTTTTCTAAAAAATTTATTTTCCACGCCACGTGGTAAACTAATTGTTCTATCTCCTCGAACAAACTTAAAAAGTCAATCCACTGTTTCAGATGTTGGAAAAATCGACTTGTAGTATTTTCTCTGCAATTCTGACTTATTAAATATTAATATAAGCGTGGTAAAAAGAAAAATATCGTCTTTTTAAGTCTGTCCGAATATTACTACAAGTACTTGTGAAGCAAGAGGTCACAATTAAATAGGGAAACTCGTTGCAGCGTTTGCTAAATGGCCTGCGCTAAAAGAACAGAACGACCCGTCGTCGCAGGTATAGTTTTTTCATAGCCGATGGACTCGTAAACAGTTTTCAAGGACCCTGAAGGGACCGTAGGCGTCTGTTTAGTTTCGGGAATACAGCCGCCATGTGTTCGATAGGCTCGGCCGGCACGGGTGTGACAATGGGGCTTTGGGAAAAGGTCAGTCGTGAATGAGCCGTGAAAGAGCGAGGTTCCGAGAGTGGCTCGACCCAAGCAATGCACCAGTGGGATCCGTGTTAGACACATTTATATCCGCGTGTTTCATTTTTCTTGTCCGCTAACGTGGTGCATTACGTTATAACTGGACTGCAGATCTTTATGCACGTACCGCGTATACTTTACACGCCACTTCGTCCAGCGATTTCCATATCTAAAACACATCCACTCGTGTCACGTCGCCCGTAGATTCGCTTCTACCGATTGCTATCGACGTATCAATAAAAAAAATCGATATCGAATATAAAAATAAATCCTCCCCGGCGGGGAATCGAACCCCGGTCTCCCGCGTGACAGGCGGGGATACTGACCACTATACTACCGAGGATTCTTGGAAGTTGTTTAAATAAATACGCTAGAAAAACAACAAATTAACTAAAATTTCGTTTTCGATTTTTAATCTTCAATATATGTATTGTAATAACGATATTGTTGGTTGGATAGGTGATCGGTCGGGTTCTCCGATACATTTAAAAATGGCCAACTGATATTACAATCGTAGCGTAACCAGCTTTGAGATTAGGTTCATTTAAATTTCTAATGTGCACATTTATATAGGTATTCAGAAGTTGGTTTTCTTTATCTTATCAGTTTATTAAGTTGAAATGGAACGGTTTGAAAAAATATATTTTCCGTATCTACGAAACGTAATATGTATGTATTTCTGTAGGGCTTTCGATGAAAGTTGTTTATTAAATGTGCGTGTTTCTGGTTTCTATAGCGCTTTTTATGAAAGCTGTTTCTTAAATATGCGTGTTTCTGATCTCTGTAGGACTTTTATAAAGGTGTTTTAATCAAATCCCCGTAATCCACCGTTTCGATTTCCACGAATAGCAGAGGATGAGTGTAATTGAAGAATGAGGGGGATTGGGAACGAAGACTGCTTGAAATGTATCAAAGTGCATCACGGAAAAACAAACAAACAGCCGCGCGCCTTTTTTCTCACGATGCATCGCTGGAAAAGAAAATGAAGATATGCCCGGAGGAGCGCAAATAGTAGAACGCTATTACTGTGGAGTCATTCATAGCCCCTCTACTATACGAGACGTCTGCAAATCACTTGTCAAGGGTCACGTCGTAAATTACATCACCTCGAGGTTGGGAGTGTGCTGCACGTGTCCGGAGACCCGCTAGAGATAGCACCAGCAGGAGCACTCGAAAAAATGGTTGCCGTTACGCCAGCGACACTGTCAAAATTCCACAGAAATTCTTCCTACTTATTCGACCAAATAATCACCTGAAAAAAAAAAATCAAACGCTGTTCCCACGTGGGAATTCTGCCGTAAAAATTTAATTTGTTTCTGGGCGAAACTTTACACGATTCCAACACAAATCAATTTTTATTAAATAAAATAACTACCTCAATGCGAAATAAATATTTGCTATAGCGCAGTCGATACCTTTGTTCATGCTTGGAACACTAAATTTAAAGTTAGTTGCAAGCAGAGTTGGGCAAAAATTTTATTTAAATAAAACTTTCGAATAAAGTAGGTTTAAAACCCACTTGGAAAAACCCCGGTTTATCTGAAATTTTTATTTAAATAAAATATTTGCCCAACCCTGGCACCAAGTAATTAAAAGTTAAGACAAAGAAATTAGACTTCTAGATTAAAACGAGACCGACCGAAAAAATATGGACCGAGTATCACTTAGCGGGAGGGAGTGGCTAAAAAGTTAATTTACTTTTTTTCGAAAAAAGTTTTTGCGGACATCATTCGAGCTCATTGATCATTTCCATCGACTTCGCCTGTCCGGGTGGATTAAGGCGAGCGACGTAACGAACGCGCGCCCGCATTCGCGAGTACTGTAATAACGCCTTTAACGAACGGAAAATTAATTTACGAGAGCGGCGTGCGTCGCAATTAACGTCGCGTCGGTTTCTGGGTCCCGTAGGATCTTTCCCCGTTCCGTATTGCGTCTCACCTTCGGCCGCATTTTTCGAGGGAATCGGCGTTTGCGCGTTGCGGTTCCCCCGACCGGTAGCCAGTATAAACAGTATTCCTTATTAATCGCCGAGATGTTTATCGCTGTTTAACGAACGGGATCCCGAGTAATTAGGCCTGCGCGGGGCGGAGGACCGAGAGAAGTAACGAGGCACCTGCTTGTTTCCAGTTTCGAGTTAAAACGTCCCCGGCCAAATAAATTGGCAGATTAATAGTAAACGATGCCTCTGCGCCCTTCTGCCCCGACCCCGCCCCCGGATTCTCTTTTTCGCTCCCTTTTCGGGGGCTTTTTACAGTGGCAGGCGCCTCGATATCTGTCGAAGATATCGCGCTGTGTTTATGGGTGCAAAGAAATCCTCTGAAAATGAAATTTAATTGATACTCTTGGAAAAATAAAGATTTCCGGGTGGAAGAACCATGGTGCCCTAATAAAACTGATTTGTTCACTGGATAATTGGTGAAAATTTTCGCGCGCACGATCCCAGACACGTACATCGTCACTATAACGTTCCAGATCTCGTGACCTTTCGTTCTATGTATAGATAATTAGTTGTTTGCAGAAAAATATTTGTATACATGAATAGATAAGCTGCAAAACGATGGGTTTCGATCGTTACGAACTGCTTCGAAGGCGTAGAACACTCTCGTATTAGCTGTAGAATAAGGTAAACTTTGACTATGACGTTGCCAGGGCTTGGAACGGCTGATCAATGTGCAAATGAGCGAATGTTTGTGGAAGGATCATGCACACAATACCGGTGCACACGAACAGTCAAGTAGCATACACTGAAAAGGGATTCGAAGACGCGCCTCTTGCACGAGGGGTAGAATGAATCTACGAAAGTATGTGCACACACGAATAGTTAAGATGTGACGCGAGACATACTCGATTATTAACGAGTGTCTGAGAGGTCTAGAAAATTTTCGCACGGCAGGTAGAACGGTTCGTTAGAGTGGTTGTACGATAATAACGTTAGAAGTATATGCACACGAATAGTTGAGAAGCAACACACGACATTCTCCATCGTCAACAAGTGTTCCGACGAACTACTGGAAAATTTTTGCGCAGGCGATAGGACGAATCAAACTTTGACTATGACGTTTCCAGACCTTGTAATGTTTCGTTAGAGCACGAGCGATTATCAGTTTTCGACATGAATAATGTGAGAACTAAGCACACGCGAATAGTTAAGGACTAACACGATAGTCTGAATCACTAACCACTCGAAGGTCTAGAAAATTTTAGCACAAGCGATAGAATAAATCGAACTGTGATTACGATGTCTCCGAGCCTTGTAACGTTTCTACAGTGCGGACTATGGAATGTCTGTACACGCGAATGACTAACCGAGAGCTTATAAAATGTCGTAAATTGAAAGCAACTTATTCGTCGAGACAAAAGTTTGAAAAGTCGAGACGCGCGATACTGAAAGAATTCTCCGATCTTTCCTGATCCAGCTCGATCCGATAACGCGAAAGTTTCATTTCTGAATCTGGACGAGTAATTCCGTCGTCTCCGGGGATAGGAGAGCCGTGCAAAGTGTTAACAAGTGTTTCGCAGGCCCGGTGGAGCAGCCGGCTGTTTGGAAACTCTGCCAACATGTTTGCGAATCCTCTGACACCGAGTGCAGGCCAATCAGCGTCGAGCGGGGAAGAAAAAGACGGGTGTCTCGTGGCTCGAAAGCACGAAAACTCGGTTCTTTTTCGCCGCAGAACATCACGCCAGCCCTGCCTCGCATTCCCCGAACTGTTAGCCGAGTTTTCCGCCAGCCAAAAAGCGAAATTACGGAGGATTTTCGCGATTCCGCGTCCGCTGTCGAGCGCCATTTTGTCCGTCGAGGGCTGGCAGCGCTTGACACTCTTGTTCTCCGAGCAAACACAATCTGATCGTCCTAGTTGGAAATCGGCGTCGACGATGCGATAACGTCACCGTCGACGGATATTTCTTTTTTCTCCAACAAACCAAGCGGAATAGGTCTCAAGTTTCGATACGTCCGGCCGCGACACTCGTTTTTTCCCTGGTTCCCCCTTTTTTAAATAAAAATTTATGCGACCGCGCTTTTCGTTCGACTGAGCACACACGCGAACGCCGCCGGCTGCCCGCGCGCGGGCCGCTTATTACGTGAGTTAAAATGTGCCGGCCGCTGATAAAGCGTTTTAAATGCAATCATTAATTTCGCGTCGCTGTTACCGCAATTAGAATTTGCATTTTATAAATATGCGGCCGCGGCTCGCCGTGTCCTGTTCCAATTGGCGGGAGTTCTTTCGCCGCTGATTTTCCACTCGCTCGCTCGTTTCCACGAGATTACGCTACCCGTTTCTTGCAGTCCGCGAGTTCTTCGCGAACCCCTATCGTATATCAAACAAAGGATCCTTTTCGGACGGGAGGAACGCAACAACGGCGGGCAGAGTAATTACCAGATCGCGGATCTTTATGCATTTATAATAAAATTGAGAAGAAGAAATTCAAGATTGTTGAAAAATTAAAAAACATCGAAGATGTCAATGTATGATTTTAGAATAATTTTATAATAACGAGAGCCTCTATCATTTTAAATTGATCTTCGACGATAAAAAGTACATTATTAATTATGAACAGGCACTCGGCTAGAGGAAGATGGGGATAGACGTAATAGTATACGAAATAGAAATGACCCAAGTGTCACGGGACGTCATTAACACGTCGCTCGGCGATACTCCTTCTAATTTACGGTCCGCGAGGGCTCTGAACGGATTCCTCGTTGGCGATCGGGCTCGCTAAATCTTTCGAACGGCGTTCGCAACACAGGATGGCGTGGCATGGCAGCCGGTCGGTTAGAAACCGGCAGGTACAACCGTGGGATTCGCGCTAAGGATCCTCGTTCGCTTCGAAGGACCTGCCCTCTGCACCCTCTTGACTGCCGTTCTCTTCAATCTTCCCTTAATAATTGTTTTTTGCGCTCGTGTTTACGAGGACCGGCCAATGATACGCATTACGCGTGGCGCTGATTGCTCGGCCCGGCATTAGCTTCCTTTCGCCTTCGATCTTCCTTCCTCACCGGGTACGCTGTACCCCCATCTTTTTGCTCTGGTTTTACTGCGGCCGAGGAATGGACGCGAAACGCTTCTATTATTAATTTGAGAAAAAGTTCTCGCCCCGGGAAAAGTTATCCTTTTACTGTCAATTAGCGGCGTTTCCTGTAGCATTCTTACAGCTGTTGTTCAACATCAGGTTTGCTGAGCTGCTCCTACGCCATTGTGATAAGCGCATTCTCGTACGCCTAACTGATGACTATGCGCAATGATATGGACAGGTCTTATTGTGTTGTATCGCGTAATTTGCAGTCCTCAATAACAAAAGTTTATCTTAATAGAAGTGTACACATTTGAAATTTATTCCTGGTCGGAAGATAGGTGTCTCTTTGACAAATAGTGGACGATAAGACTGTTTATCCGGTGTCCGTTATCGAGCGGCTTATCGGGACCGCTTCACACAAGCTTGATTCTCGCGTCGGTGTTTGTCATATCTGGTCCAGTTTCTTACTTATGGAAATGTGCTTTAGAACTTGTCCCTCTGGCGACTGAACGCGGGAGTTCAATATGATACACCTTGAGGCTAATATGAACCACTTTTTGTTGGTCATTTTTTTATTATTTTAGAATGCTCTTTTTCGACCAAAAAATAACCAGTAGTAGATGGATTTCCTCCCTACACGATTCTGGGGTCAAGTCTGTTCAAAAATTAATACAGCTTGGGAAAAATATTCTTTTTTGCGGTGTGTCATTTGCAGATTCCAGGGAAAGGGACCTAGTGCCATATTCGGCACCCATACCAAGAATGTCAATAGCTACACCTATATTAGGGAGCCCCTGGTAGTGCCATATTGGGAACTCCACGTGGACTGATAATACTAGCTACTGGCAAAGAGAAAATGAATTTCAGCCCAAGCCAACAGTTGGCAAACATTAATATAAATAAACTGAAACTACAGATATGTTCAAGCATTTCGAAATCGCTTACCTTCCTCGCAAAAGATACAATCGAAAATCTAACCACAAAAATATTCAACACTTGCAGACAACTGGCGGAGGGTCGATACTAAAATCTACAATGGTCCGATTGCACTGCACATTCTTGAGTACACATGGTAAACTGTTGTGTGTGGATTTTCTCACTGGAGTGTGCGGCTTCTCCTTTACAAGATATGCATGGTGCTACTAATTATAATAAGCTACTATGCATGGTCATCTTATTGATAGACATAATGGGACAATCGCGATATCAATTTTGAAGCTTGTACTCGACAACAAGAATTTAGACACAAATTATCTCTACCACTGAACGAGGGATACGCAAAGGGAGCAAGCTGTGGGAACCCCCATAGTGTTAGGTGAAGCTGAGAAATGAATTCCTCTTCATCCGGAAATCAATTTCTGCAACGAGGCATGCTCCGGGGTGCAGAAAAACAGGCCGCCAAGAGTCGGAGTGGATCTGGCGAAGCGTCTTCGGAACAATTACCGTAATCCGTTTCCAGGAAGCCACGAAATCGGTCGAGCCGCTCGCAACTGGCAGGGTATCGAATCCGCGTCTCGAATCGGGTCGTCGACAGCCGGAAAGGTAAACACGGCAAAACCGAGTCCAGAGCAAAAGGAAGCAAGAAGCAGCGTCTCTCGGTTGGCTATGTTCTCTCTCTGGTTTCGTGGCTAATTGCCGTTCGTTCACCGATTATCTCTTATTCCCTCGGTTTCGCGTAAGTCCGTGCTGACCCGGTCGTTTCGGCCGATAACCGGGGCCCCGAAGCTTCCTTCTATGAAGCTGTTAGCCGGCCGCAAACGGCGCGAACTATACCGTGGACCCGTTCGGCTCGTTCTGTTCTTGCCGGCGAGTCCGGGGAACTGGCCCCTGGATTTCTGGGCCCCGGTGAAAAATCGCACTCTTTGTGACCCGGAACGACCGCTTTGCGGCTCTCCTGCCGAGATAATGCCCCGTTCTCACGTCCGCGGGGCCAAAAAAGGCTGGTCCTAACGTCACGAAGAGAGAAAGAATATTCTCGAACAGCTCTCTCGACTGTAAAAGCTGTTAACTCTCTTTTTCTCTCTCTTCGATCTTGACCCTGTGTGCAGAAAGCCATGCGAAACGCTGAAGGGATGCTCTTACCAGCCTCTCCCGGCGAAACGAGATTTCGGTAGAGAGCTGATAACAGACGTAACCGCATACCGAATTAGTAGGATGAAGTATCTCGGCCGACGGGGGCATCACCTATCGTGCCCCGAGTAACAAAGAAAGAGACGGCCACCGGTTTATGCCTATAGTAAAACGATCGTCGCTCGACTTGAAATACGTAGCCATTAACGGCCATAACCATTACCGATTCGACTGAATTGTGAGGTTAGTATGGGGGGCTAATCTGCTACGTGCTTTACTTACCTGTCAAGGAATTAGCATATTATCTGAATACCGGCTACCTCGGCTCCGATTCCTCGTTGGCTCGAAAACGTTCCTCCTGCGCGCGACCATTGCCGCCTCCCCGATCCCACCGCCATCTTACTTTGCTACCCGGAAATTTGGATTCTGACGCCCACCGGTTCCCAGAGGATCTCGAATTATTCGCACAGCGCTCCGAAAAAACTCCCGTAGGCCCTGGAAGAAGAAGCAATTTTTAAATTAGCTCGAATAACATACGTGTCTTCGGCTAAAGTTATTTTTACGATGTTCGAATCGTCTGTCTTATTTCTGTTTCCAACCTTATTGTATTTATACGCTCGGTGACGTAGTTCCGGTCGGTTTCGGTGCCAAGGTGCCCGCCGACGAATTGATAAATCGACGTCGGGGCCTCGGCGTTAAAACGTCGGCGTTCAAAATCCGGTGGATCGATAATCCCGATTCGTTCCGGATCATTTTCCCCGTTTTAATTACGCCGTGAGTTAGCCCCGGCTTGAACCCCATTAAAAATCTCTCGCACACCACGCGCGTATCCTACCAAGGGTCCGCTACCGCCGCGCGACGTTCTTCTTTTTTTTTATTTCCTCCTGTATTCGGCAAAGATCCCATTTAGCCTCGTTTGCGTGCGAGAACCTCTCTCTCTTTCTCTCTACCGGGCTGCTCTTTTTCAATCGCGGAGGCCGCTCGCTCGCGCACGGGATCAATTATTCGCCCGCAAATAGAATGCGTATGTATACGGGCCGGGTAATCGCCGACACGCCGCTCCACGCGTTCCTTTGTGATTTGATGAAGTAATTAGTTCGACGGAGCACTCCGCTCAAGGAGTAATTAGCCGCACTTTGTCCCGTTGACGGGGACACCGGTGAAAAACTGCTCGGCGATTTTTAACACTTTCAGCGCTGCGAGAATTCTACGGGATTCGTGTGTTGCACTGTACAACACGTTCTTTTGACTAGAAAAAATGCTGGCTGCACAACGGTGTAGCAAAACGTCCCGGAAATTTCGGAGGAGGTCGGTGCAACCGATCAGCTAGGATAAAAACGCAAAATAATCATCAACCTCAATAGAGGTTACTTTTGCATGCTCAAAACAGTAGTTATTTCAAGTACATGTTTTGTTCACCCACTAAGAGTCGCTTTGCACCCCTATTTCTTCTTTGTACAACACACAGCTTCTGTAGACTAGAAAAGATATTTCTAGCAGCCCCAATCGCGTAGTAAAATGTCCCGAACGTTTCGGAGGAGTAGGCAAGGCAACCGATGGGCTAGGATAAAAACGCGAAATCAACATGTTGACAAAAGTGGACGGTTCCAGCAGCAGCCATTTCCCGGAAGGCAGCGTCCACAGTCTCGTTAGGCGACAAGAAGCCAACGAGAGGCCCCGGTAAAAGAAGTTTAAGTCTCCCGGGGAAAATGTTAATGGTCACTGTCTCCCGTCCCCGAGGAACGTTTAAAGCCATGGTGCCGAAGGAGGGAGCGGAGAGAGGGAACAGCCTTCGGATATTAATTAAACGGCGGCCGAACGAAAAAGCTCGTTCAGGAGAAGCATGAAACGAAGCGAGGAAATTAAACGGGGCCCCGTTCTGCGCGCACACTCGGGCCCCTCGTCCACGGGCCCAACAACAACTTCTCTCGGCTCTCTTCCTTCGAGAAAGAGGCGCACGACGCGTTCGTCTTTTCTACCAATGAAGCACCGCGAGATTCGTGGCCGAGACCCGAACCCGACTCGGCCGCCGCGCGCAACAATTATTATTATATCATCCGCGTGTCAAAAAGGTCAAGCGTGCCGCGACTACGTATAAGCATAATATTCGTGGCCCATAGAACGCACTGCGTTCCCCCGCCCATTCTACGCCCCGATACGTAATTATCCGGCTGACTGGCTCGGCCAGATATTTATGGGATCGAGAGCGAGAGATCGAAATCGATTCGCGGCCGGGGTAGCAACATCTGCCTCTTGATCTGTCTCCCCGAGGCCGGATGTCTTTGGTGTTGGAGATCTCGGAGGAAATTCTGCTGCAGAGGAGTTCCGAGCTCTGCTGTGTGCTGGGAGACAGGGAGATCATGCTAGAGAAGATGACGAGAGGCCAGATTTAGCTGTGGAGAGGATTGGTAACGCTTTAAAAATCGATCAGCAGGTTCGGAAGACAGGAATCATGCCAGATCAGATGAAGAGAGTCAAGGTTTAGCTGTAGATAGGATTCGCACATTTTTGAAAATTGATCAACAAGGGCAGAAGACAGGAATCATGCTGGACTAGATGATGAGTGTCAAGATTTAGCTGGAGAGAGGATTGGTAACCTTTTAAAAATTGATCAGCAGGGTCAGAAGACAGGAATCATGCTGGACTAGATGAAGAGAGTCAAGCATTAGCTGTAGAGAGGATTTGCACCATTTTGAAAATTAATCAGCAGGTTCAGAAGACACGAATCATGCTGGACTAGATGAAGAAAGTCAAGATTGTGCTGTAGATAGGATTCGCACCTTTTTGAAAATTGATCAACAGACTCAGAAGACAGGAATCATGCTGGACTAGATGAAGAGAGTGAAGATTTAGCTTTAGAGAGGATTGGCAGCATTTGAAATTTGATCAGCAGGTCCTGTTTTGGGTAGAACAGCCTATAGGACTGGATTTTGATCGGGTTCGACGGACAGGACGCTCGAGCGGAATAAAGATTTCAATCCGACGAGTAGGCGAGTCGATTGGGTGGCGTGGATCGGCGGGCATTATCGTCGATCCGATTCGATAAAATGACAGCGGCGCGCGGCGATTACCGGGCGCACGCAACTCCCGAATGAACTAATATCCAAGTGTCGACCTAATATTGAAGCCTGCCGTAAATCCATCGCGTCCGAAGGCACGCAAGTCTTCGCGGTTCCGCTCCGATCCTCCTCCTCACTCCTCGTCGACACGACGAAGAGGAGAAGGGCTCTCTCTCTCTCTCTGTGTGTATCCCTTTTTCTTCGCGAGTATGAACGCGCTCGCGCGCGAGCCTAGCAGGACGTGCCGTGGATATCCGGTGGTTGATCGATACGTCAGGAACGCAGCGATTACTCCTCCACGGGATTACTTTACCCGTATCGTGTTGCCAATCTGTGTATACAGAGGGAGAGAGAGAGAGAGAGGTTGGGTGAAATTGCGTGAAACTTGCCGAGTTTCCGAGCCACCGGGGAACTTTGGCGTCGTGGCTCCTTTTGTGATTATAGCAGTGGGGATCGATGGCACAATAACGTGCCGCCACTTACCGGTCACTTATTAACGAGCGGCTGGACGCATCGATTGGTCCAACGAGAAGCTAGGGTTCGAACTCTGTCCTGGGTGTTCAATCCTCGATGGAGGTTCCAAGAAAATCGCCACTAAGGAGGACAGACTCCAACGAGAAGCTGGGGTGCAGTCTACGAACTATGTTCTGGGTGTTCGATACTCAGTGTGCGCTCCAATAAAATCGCCACCAAAGTTCAATCCGCGGTGAAGGCTCAAAGAAAATCTCCAAGACACAAGGATATCATTCCGCTCTTGGATCCGAAAGAGGGCATTTTCACTTCCGAGGCAGCAGACACGCAAAGACGCGTGTACAGACCTTGAGACGATGTACGCGAGCGAGAAGCGTTGATAGGACAACGGGGGCCTCCGTTGGATCGCATGTCCTTTCGGCGGATGGATTTACGGGGGCCCCTTGCGATACAGCGAGCTTATGCCCCGGACATCGGGGCTCATTCAGTAGCGATGGAAGGCGCGGATAATGGCGTGCCGGCTGGGATGTCGGTTAGGTCAGGTTTTTAACGGTCACGTGGTCACGTCATCGTGCGTGCTCCGCCGGACAGAATGGACCACGCGAGCCCACGGCCCGGAACGTCACGGAACGGGAGAGATGATCTTCGTCGCCGGACCTTTTATTGCTGGACCAGACGAACGGTCGCTTAACGGTGACCGGGTCGAATGGGATCTCGTGGGCGGCTGTCGGCGACGCATTCTCAGTCTGTGATGGCCCTATTCCCGTTACTGGATGTCTTGCGACTGGCGTTTCGACGGTGTTCTTCAGGTACTGGATCGTTGAGCTTCTTCTGACGAGATGGACGGGTTTTTGGGAACGAATTCTGAGGGTCTGGATTCTTCTCTATCATAGAAGTTCGTATTTTCTTTCGTTAGCGCAATTGTATCTGTTTCAACTATCACGTTTCTTGCTCACCCGAGATTAAGGGACTCGTTTCCAGAATTGCAAGGCTTTTCAGTAGTCAAAAGCGCTAGATAAAATATCAATATATTTTTACGTTTCCGAGGCGTAGTTTGCATTATTCGGCAGCGTATAATAATAATGATGCTGGAAAAACGAGTCTCCCCCATAAGACTCGCACACCTGTCTTTTCCTGGGACAGGCGAAACAATCGAACAACGCCCGAGATTCACGCCAATCGAACAACTCACTCCACCGAGTCACTCAAAGGCGATTCGACTCGAGAAGAAACTCTATCCAGTCTGTCCCGTGTAACGCGATAAAAGGGAGCGAGCGACACTTAACCGATCATTCGCGAAGCTGTCCGGGTGTCCCGCGAAGCGGCAGCAGGTAGATCCCTCTAACGAACGATGCATTTAACACTTCGTGGTCAGCGATGATCGGTATCGCCTTGCCTATCCGATTAAGACCGTCATCCGATGCTGTTCGAACCTCGATCCGATCTTGTCGAACAGCCGGTGTCGCCTTATGGGGCTAATCCGGCCTCGAAAATCGAGCGGATTGCGGGTTGCCGAGGGCAGAACCCACCCCAGAGACTCCGCTAATCAGATCACACGGCTCGGCTGGCATCAGGGGTGTCCAACATTCCGTAAACAATCGGTTAAACATTCTAAACGGGATTCGGAGGCAGCCAGACTAGCTGCTGCTGGGTCGCGAACGGTTTTGATCATCATAACTCATCATCGAGTCGCTTCTTAGCGCTGTGATGGCTAGCTAGAAGTTGGATATACTTTGATATGACTAGAACTTTGATATGAAGACGAACTGGCGAAGGCGTTGATGGGATCAGGGATCAGTGCAGGCGATCTAGGGTCCCCGAAAAACCGCTGGAGGGTGACTTGTGAAATTGGGCGTGGCCTCGGTGCCCCCGGCCACCGGGGATAGGCTGATCGGTTCGGTAGCAAACGAGATTACTTTGATCCCGAATCCAACAAACTCAGTCTGATACCTGCTAACCGCAGCTCTTCCACTCGTACGCCTCGAATAATCCAATAGTTAACCAGGCGCGGCGGTGACGTGCAGCCCGGCTTACGGAGCGGTGCATCCTGAATTTTCCTCGCGGATACGCGGATTACGGATACCAGCCCAGTCAGCCAGCCCAGCGACGCTGCGCGACGCGACGCAACGGTTTAAATGCGCGAAGACCGAGAAATGTCGGCTTCTGACGACCTTCCCGCCACCCTCGGGCTCTGGCCCCGCGAGATTATTCTCTTGTCGGATTTCAAGACGCTTAATCGGCTGCCGTACCGCGGCTGCGGCCCCGATTATGGTTCTCTATCCGGTGGATGGTCTGTCGGGCTTCGAAATCGTGGAAGTGTCTCTTGATCCTCCATACGACCTGCTGGCTCTTTGAGCGCATTAGACGCATTATTTCCTGTTCCCGGTCCGATCACGATTCGCCGGACTAGATCATACGGTCTGCTTGCGGATCCAGAAGCCGAAGAGAACTGGACTGCTGGAAAACCACACCGAGTCTTCAGCTAGTATTGAGCTGGTCGGAAACTTCTTGCGTTCGTCTTGCCTGTTTTTTAAATTACGTTCGAAATAGGGGTTACTTTTGGATGCCCACAACAGTAGCTATTTCAATCACGACAATTTCTGCTCTTCTTGGTACCAGCGAAGCAATCACTGTCTCGCATTGACGCTAATCAATCAAACAGGAACGTTCGACCCCTCATGTTCGTCTTGTCTGTTCCTTAAATGACGTTCTAAATAGGGTTCACTTTACAACGGTACCTCTATTTCAACTGTAACATCTTTCGCTCTTCTTGGTACCAGCAAAGCAATCGGTGTCTCGCATTGTCGCTAATCAAGCAATCCCATCGTCCAAGTCACTTCGTGGTCAGCGACGTAGTTCAATCATCATACGGTCTGCTTGTAGATCTAGGAAGAAACCGAAGCGAGGTGGCCTCTTCTTGGACTGGTGGAAATTGACACCAAGTCTTCAGGTAGCACTAAGCTGATCGGAAATGTTAGACATACTAGGATCATCAGCCTCTGCTTTCAAGTTGTACTAGCTTGGTCAGGAACGTTGGACTCCTTATGTTCATCGTATCTGCCCCTTAAATTACGTTCTATAATACTAATCACTTTCGACATCAATCAATCAACACCAAGATTGTCGCTACGATTAACGTCAATCGGCCAATTCCATCATCCAAGTCACTTCGCGGTCAGTGACGTAGTTTAACGCGATGATCCCAGATCATACGGTCTGTTTGCAGATCTAGCAAGAAACCGAAGCGAGAAGTCCTCTCGGAGCTGATGGAAAACGACACCGAATCTTCCCGGTGGGATTACGCAACGGTGGCGCAAAGCCCCGCCTTGTTTTCCGTACAGATTAGGTTGCACCCTCGGCTACTGGCTTGCGTTTCAATCAATGCACTCCCAACCTGAAGTACAAAAGCTGTTACACGCCACGCGGTCGACGCAGTCCGCCGCAGGCTCTTTCGAACAGAGCTTCTTCTCTTCCTGTCGCGGAGTATCTCTGGGGACGTGCTCGCTTCCGGTCACCGATGAAGGTGCTGAGGAAGGTGTTGCGGGAACCGGTGGCTTTCAATTCGTGGTGCGTACGGTTTCTTTTCTACTGGGTGTCGATTGTGCTGCTACAAAGTGGTCCCGAGTCTCAACAGGTTTGATCGCGAACGATTCCTGGATTTTGTGTCGTTCTGTGCTGTGATTGAACGGTTGAAATTGGTTTTCTGACGTAAGCTGTGGTGACAATTTTCTTAGTCCGATTTTACTGGAAGTATAGAGGATTATGAGATTGATTCGAGTTTCTATTTCTGTGGTGTGATCGAACTTGCAGAAAGTTTCAGTATGAAGAGAGGGTTTTGTTAAGATTTTGTGACGCGAGCTGTGGTGAGAATTTTCTTAGTCCGCTTTTACTGGAAGTTTAGAGGATAATGGGTGAGATTTTAGTTTCTATTGGTGAGAATTTTTTTAGTCTGAATTTACTGGAAGTTTGGAGGATAACGGAAGCGATTCGAGTTTCTATTGGTTCAATCGGTACGATTGAGAGAGGAATGAAAATGATAGGGGATGGGCAGAACCGATCTCCTATCATTCGATGAATCGCCTCGTTCCCGGTCGATTAGCACGTCCGCAACACACATTTCTGCCGGTAGGTATCTTTCGCCGTAAACTGGCCGGGCAGGTACAGAATCAATCATAGCCGGCGCAGGAGTGTGAATAAACAACAGCCCGGCCCCGAGATTTCAACGAATCGTGAGGAGGTAATCGCGTGGCGAGAAACGATGCAACAGAGGTGTGTGTACGTACAGCGCAGGTAGAAGAGGTCATGCCTCGCGGTATCTCTGTCACCGAAGGCGGACACCTTCTTAGAAGAGGAAAGATAACCGTGGTCAGTGACAAGTGCGAAGCCATTTCAAGCTGTTTACCGAGCACCCGACGAGTTTCTCAACCCGTTTACGCTCGATCCTCGTAATTAACCGTGCTTGCCTCGCTGACACTCTTAGGGGATTCCTCCGAGATCGGGATGATCAATTATCCCCGAAATCCTACGATTTTACTGAGATTTAGAGAAATTGTTCTGTAAACGTTCAGCTCGCCTTAGCGATACACACAATTAATTAATATTTGTAGAGTCTTTATGTAATTGTCTTGGAGATCTGTCTATACACCTGAATTAATTGTGTATCTTCTTGATCGTGTATCTTAATTATGTGTCAATTAAGAGAAAATTTAGTGAAATTGTCTTGGAAATCTGTCTATACACGGTAATTAATTATGTATCTTAATTATGTGTCAATTAAGAGAGAATTTAGTGAAATTTTCTTGGAAATCTGTCTACACACCTAAACTAATTATGTATATTCCTGATCATGTATCTTAAGTACGGATCAAGAAGATAAATGATTAATTTAGGTATATGGAGAGATTTCCGAGACAATTTTCATAAAGAATCAGTCTCCCTTAAAAGTCCTATTTTTAAAAAATATAAATTTTCTTTTCGGTTCTACGACATTGTTGGGGATAAAGACATTACACCACGTGGGATTGAATCCTCTAACAAGGGAAGGACCTCAAGTGTCCGACTTCGAATTTGATAAGCTTTTGTGAGACGATGGCATATGGATCCCAAATGATGTCTGCAAAATATTAGGTGTAGATACTCAATAGCTTTAAAGATATAAACAATTGAACTTTGACGTAACTTGCTTACCCTTGAACTGAAAATCATGAACAAGGTATGAAAGTTCAATTGTTCATATCTTTAAAACTATTGAGTAACTACACCTAATATTTTGCAGACATCATCGGGGATGCATATACCATCGTCTCGCAAAAAATTATCAAAATCGAAGTCGAACACTTGTATTCCTTCCCTTGTAAGTCTCCCGGTGATTTCTTCGAAGGGTCACACCACGTGGGATTGGATCCACAGTTGGTGCACCTTGAAGAACAAAATCAGTGCACATAGAAAATTGATAAAAATTGTTGCAAGCAATTTGCAGTGAAAAGTACTGCAGCGGGGATTGCCAAATGAGATTTAGCGAGTGGTAGGTGCCGGAGAAAGGCTGGCGAGCGAAGGTGGGAAAGAAGGAGCCCGTGACAAGAAGAGGGAACCGTTCCCATTGAAACGGCAAAATCGCGATCGGCGATCGTTCTCCCTTCTTCGTCCCCGGTTATCTGTTCGCCATACTCGTGCGCGCCGGGATATCTCGTGAACAAGGTCCGCAGGGCTCAAGTGTGAACGTGATTTTCGTGGCTGAGTGAATTCCGTAGAGGGAGCAGAGAAAGAAAGAGAGAGAGAGAGAGAGAGAGAGAGAGAGAGAGAGAGAGAGAGAGAGAGTTAGAGATGCGCGCAGCAAGATATAGAGTGGGAGTAAAAAGGGACGAGACGGAGTCGGAGAATCGGCGCTGGTGCCTACGCCGGGTTCGGACAGGACTTCGAAGGATACAAGGTCCTGGTATGCGGCGATATCAACTCATTACCATGCCCGGCGCAGACAGCAGGGTGTGACTTTGCATCCATTAGGATAATTGCTCCTCTAAGTCTCCCGGTGATTTCTTCGCTCGCGCTGATTGCTTTACGCGCGCGTTCAACGCGACAAGCGATTATTCATCGATTGGCGCCACCTTTTTAACCGATCCTCTTGGTTCGCTTATCGCTGCCACGGTTGCTCCAACCGATTCCCCGATCCCGCAGAAACTTGCACCGATTTTTAACCTTCCCTCTGCGCACTGCCATTCTGCTACGTAATTGGTTACATGGAACTTTATACGATCCCCACATAAATGAATTTTTATTCAATGGAATTACTACTTTAATGCTTAATCAATGAATGCATATCGCGAGAAGGTAAACCCCTCGCCTTATAGCAAGACATGGAAACTGAATTAAATGTTATTCCTTCCCTTAATCATTTTAATAGAGGAGAAATCACATATTGGCGTCTACAATTTTGAATTTCATCTACTCAATTTTCTTACAAATGCATGAAGATGCGCAGTCTAGTTATAATAAACTCGAAAGTCGTTGGAGAATAGAATTTCCGCGAGACAGGTGCGGACAATTGATTTTGTTAAATAAATTGCTGCGAGGGAATCTGAACGACTAGTTCGGCCAGGTAGCTATCGCGTCGATCGCGGGTAGAGGTTCGATTAAAAGGATTCAGTGCTGGCAGATCCTGGCGTAGATTAGTGCAGTTGGGTAACGGACAATGACTCAGAGATTGAGGTTACCCTGGTTGTTATAGTTGCGACACTGCCGATAGCTTCGCGGATTAGTTTCCTTTAGAGTGGTTGGAACGGGGTCGGCGATTCTCTTGGCAGTGTGGACGTTTAGGTTGTTCGAAATAATAGTGCAGTTAAAACGATGCACTGCGGACATGAAAAATATTGTGCGTCCCCTAAGCGATCAGACTACGGAATCGAGCAGGTGTCGCGAGATGGAGGCGATGAATTCGTTCCGATAGCTTAATCAGGAGCAAGTAGTCGGTACGCGGCGCAGGTAGTAAATCACGGTTCTGACAGGTCCGCAGCTTCATCAGGGGTACCGATTTCACGGGCCGTGGCGGGCATAGGGCCCGAAGACACCTGACCCGAGTCCGGCCTGGCTAGGGACAGATCTCGGGCCAGGCTTTGGGGAGCTGACAAACGACTCATCCGGGCGAGTCGACACGGCTCCTCTAAACGCTTTCTAACGGCGTCTTTAATCACTCCATCCCGAGTCCGAAGAAAGAGAGAGAAAGAGAGAGCGAGTGACAGAGGGGAAGAGTGTCGGAAAGGGCCGCGAGAACAGAGTCGACGGGCCGTGCTACCGAATTCCCGTGACAAGGTACAAGGAACTCCAGCGAGAGGAGCAAAAGGACCGGGTCAACGAAGGTCCGTGGCGGATAGAGGTGGAAACGTGGGGCCGGCAGACGCATTTGTCGGCTGTTGGCCCGGTTCTCGTCGCTCTCCACCAAGCCAGGAAAGATTAGTGGTCCTAATTCCACCTCGTGCTCCTCCTGTTCCCTCAGGAAATCCCTCTTCGAGAGGGACAGGGACACCATCGAGGCGCTCCCGCCTCTCTCTTCTTCCTCGTTTTCGAGCCGGACGAGTTATCTGTTCCGTTTCGACGGCTCCGGACTACGTTGGTTACGAGTGTCCGAAAGCAACGGCCAGCTCGTGCTGGCTACCGTAAATGTAAATATCCGACGCTCCCCGCATTAACATACGTCCCCGCAGGCTCATTAAGGATGAAATTAATTATCCGAGCGAACCGTTTCTCCTGCTCCACGGCCTCCGCAAACCACGGCTTCCCCCCTGCCACGGAAAACTTGGAATTATTTCGGTCCTTGATTCGGCTCTCGCTGAGCACTTCATCATAGCGGCAGGAGGAGATAGGGGATATGCCATAGTGAGATATGGTGGTAGGGATACGATCCTGTATCAGGACCAGGATACAGCTAGTCTGATTTAAAAATCAAGTTGACTGCGAGGGACACGATCCTGTATTGTATCAGGATCAAGATGTAGCTACTCTGATTTAAAATCCGAGTTGAATGTGAAGGATACTATCCTGTATTCCATCAGGATCAAGATGTAGCTACTCTGATATAAAACCGAGTTCAAAATGTGATGGATACGATCCTAAATTCTATCAGGATCAAGAAGTAACTAGTCTGATTTAAAAACCGTGTTGAATGCGAGGAATACGATCCTGTATTGTATCAAGATTAGGATGTAGTCACTCTGATTTAAAAACCGAGTTGAATGTGAAGGTTACTATCCTGTATTCCATCAGGATCAAGATGTAGCTACTCTGATATAAAACCGAGTTCAAAATGTGATGGATACGATCCTGAATTCTATCAGGATCAAGAAGTAACTAGTCTGATTTAAAAACCGTGTTGAATGCGAGGAATACGATCTTGTATTGTATCAAGATCAGGATGTAGCTACTCTGATTTAAAAACCGAGTTGAATGTGAAGGACACGATCCTGTATTATATCGGGGTCAAGATGTAGCTAGTCTGATTCAAAAATCGAGTTGAATGTGAAGGACACGATCCTGTATTGTATCAGGATCAAGATGTAGCTACTCTGATGTAAAAACCGAGTTCAAAATGTGAGGAATACGATCCTGTATTGTATCAAGATCAGGATGTAGTCACTCTGATTTAAAAACCGAGTATGAATGTGGAGGACACGATACTGTATTGTATCAGGATCAAGATGTAGCTACTCTGATGTAAAAACCGAGTTAAAAATGTGAGGGATACGATCCTGAATTCCATCAGGATCAAGATGTAGCTACTCTGATTTAGAAACCGACTTCGATGCGCGAGGGATACGATCCTGCATCAGGACCAAGATCTGAAGGCAAGTTGAACGGTTCGACTGCTGGGCCAGCGAAGGGTTTGGTGAGGCTGATGCTGATGCTCGGCCGCATCAGGGCCGAGAAACGAAAAAGCGTGTCGCCTGGACGGTCACGTGACGAGGTAAGAAATCGCGAGGCAGCGTGATTTAGGAAGGTGAGTCGTTAATCAACCGGCCGAGTTAGAAGTCAACAGGTGCGAGAACGAAGCGGCGGCGTGCCGCTCTCGCATGGGACACGCATGCCGCGCGTGTGTCACGGACGTGTGTCTCCACACACTGGTGTACAGACGCATCCGTGTGTGCAAAGTTGTGTAGAAACTCGATTATGGTTGGACGGGCTCTGTGTGCGTGGATGGCTCTAGAAACTGGGACAGCACCGTTGCTGTCTTCTAGGCGACGATAAAGAAAATTGATCGGGGCCGAATGCGAATCGAGAATCGATTCCAGAAGGCGACCGGAACCTGCGGTTCGATCAACGATCTTGGAATTATATTATATTATTAGCAGCCTCTGGTTAGTTGATACGCGATCCAGATCAGGCTAATGATCAATCACGATATATAAGAAAGCGATAAATCGGTTCCGTCGGCAGAGATAGAATTATGAGTAATAACCGCGCCGGCGATATTCTCAATTACGCGTGGCGTTTGTCGTTTTTAGCAATTCCGCGGGGCAATCGAGGCGTCGCGCCAGGTTCCAGGGGCACGAATAAATTTCGGTTAACGAGGGAATTAGTCGCCGAAGAGTTATCGGCCGGATAAAGTTGCGCGCATTAAAACGCCGTTAAGGTGACGCGTAAATTGCGGCCGATGTAATCGATAATGAAATTTATTGTCTCGCCGATGCGCGCGTGATTAGCTCGAATCCGGGTAAACCGGTCCGATTCGAAGCGGGAACACCGCGAGAGATATCGGCTTCTCCGGGGCTTTGCGTACGGATAGCAATTTTCTCCCGGTAATTATCACTTTAAGCCTAGATAGCGCGCGCATTCATAATCATTTATAATCCGCGGGAAATGCCTGACACCGAGTATTACCACGTTTAGCTTTTTTATTCACTCGCCGGGATCGTGAGATCTCCTCGGACCGGTTGATTAAGTAATAGATTTACAATGTGTGCATAACCGGAAGTCTGATCGGGCCAAGTTCAATGACGAGGAAATTTATGAGACGCTCTGCTGAGGTTGATGTAAGTTGGTGTTCGACGCGTTTATGGTTTAATGCGAAGCAGTATTGTTCGATCAAGATTGTCTTCAAGTGTTGAAACGTCAAACGTGGTCGAACTTGGGTTGGAATCTCGATCTTCTGCAACCATTGTCGATGTGACCGAGTCCAAGTTGCAATGAGGATGGTTTTCAATTATGCAAACGTTGTCAAACATGTTCCAACTTGAATCGAACTCTCAATCTTCTGTCAGCATTGTCGATGTAGGCGAGTCCAAGTTGCTATATGAATTGTCTTCAATTATTCAAACATCGTCAAAAATGCTCAAACTAGAATTGGACTCTCAATAAAGATTGTCACCATTATCGACGTAGACGAATCTAAGTTGCAATGAGGATTGTCTTTAATTATTCAAACGTTGTCAAACATGCTCAATCTTGAATGGGACTCTCAATCTTGAATGGGACCCACAATCTTGAATGGGACCCTTTTTTCAATTGGACTCTCAATCATCTGTCACCATTGTCGATGTAGACGAGTCCAACTGGCAATGAACGTTATCTTCAATTATATCGAACATGCTCAAATTTCATTTAAAAGTCAATCATGATGCAATTCAGATTAGTAAATACAAGTTCGAAAATAGCATCAAACTCGACGTAGAAAAACGCTCAACCTACAAAACTTCGGAGCACAATTTCGTCAAAGAAATAATGAACGCACAGAGAATTAGTTTTAATTGTGCCAACTAAGTGTCCCAATAACGGTTTCACGGGGATATCTGTTTGCTTAGGTACTCGATGATGATGAGTATGTTCAGGTGTTTAGTTTAGGACACTAATTTGAACGTAAGAAGGGAAGTCTGAACGTCATAATAGTGCACGAATCGTCGCGGAGAGGCCTCCTATTGATCGGGGACCACACCTGCGTCCAAAACCACCAGCGATCCAGAGGATCATAAACCGATCGGCGGTTGGCGAACGACCGCCGTTTATTGGCCATTCGACCAGTCTATAAAGCCAGCCACTTCTGCCGTTTACGTTTCGTCAAAACACCGTACCGACCCAGGCTTCCCTCTCCGTTTAGAAATGGCCGCTAAGTAGCTAGTACCGATTCGAACGACCGAATAAACCCTCTGTCCGATCCTGGGGCCTTTCGCAAACGATCACGGACTACTGCAGGCCGGACCATCCACCAGTGTCTATTAAATAATCGAACGTTCTCCTAAGCGGTCGATTATTGTCCGGTAATAATTAATCGGCGAGCTGAACGGCCGAATACGATGCGATCGATCGATCGGACGGTTCGCTAACTGTCCTTCATTAACTCCGAGGATCGCCTGTTCTTGGGAAATCTCGACGCGGCCGAGAACGGAGGTACTTGATCGTCCGGATCATTTCTCCACAAAAATCAAATGATTCAGACGAGTTGATAAAACTGCACCGAAAAATCAGCAACTTGTTTTGTAATACTTCGTAGACGAGTACAGTTCTGCGTAAAAATTTCATTTACCCGGCTTTTCAATTAATGGCGAGGTGCCTCTCCGCTCCAGCGGCAGTTCGTTAAAATAAAATTATTCGGAAAGTAGAAATCGCCGGCGACAGCTGTAAGATGGATGTCCGTTTCGCAAAATAGAAGGGGGGAAGTAAAAAGTCGAACATCGGATAGCTCTCTAAGTCGGGACGATTAAAAGTCGTTACATAAACTCGCGCGTTTGGCTCGATGTAGCAGCGACGGCGGCGGCGGCGGCGGCAGCGCGGCGGTGAGTTTCTAAATCACTGGGAAACGTTTAATCTCTGGCAATTAATTTCGCAGGGGAATTTCATAGTTGGAAGAGGAACGGAACGATCCATGCCGAGGCTCGGCCGACTTCCGCCGGCCGGGGCCCGTTAATTGCATCAAAAGGCTTATTAGACGCGGCGCGGAACGCGTACGCGCGCATGCAAATGCGCCCACTTACGCGTCTTAATATGAATATTTTGTATTCCTCGGTGTGCATATCGACGCTCACAATGCCCGGCAACCTTCTAATGAGATGCGGACGGGTTCCGCGCCGGCTAAAACGAAATACGTGTCTGATACCTCCGAAATGCTAATTATCGTCGAGTATCTAATGGCTCATCTAGTTCGTCAGATTCGGGTTCCACCGAAACGGAATGTCTTTCGCAAACGCGAAACACTGGCTCTCGATCACATTACCGATTTTATTCGCTGAAAATTCAGCGTGGATGAAACGCTGATTGTTGGAGAGGAGGTCTATGATTTTACGAATCCGTGCTTCAGACATTTCGCGTCCGTGATTCTTTCCGCCGTTTTCACGGTGTAGGGAGCCGCGCCCCTCGAAGGGAGCACCGGGATTCCGCGAAACGTCCGTCGCGGAATTTATGTTGCGGGGGCCGGGCTAGACAGCCGGTCATTGCAGAAAATCGAAGATATCACCGTTGGCCGTCGCGTCGGGGATATCGCCGCTCAATCCGCACAATTAACGAAGATCCGCGTCCGGCTTTCCATTCGACGTCCCACGCCTTCAGGCTTTGTTTACGGCGGCTACCGGCGACGTTATTCCCTCCTCCGATCCCTATCGACGCGTCCCGCTGCCGCGAGCTTCGCAGAACATGGATCCGCGATGGCAACCCTTCAACTCGGCTTTCGACGCTGTTACAATATCGATTTCGGTCTCCGAAACAATCCCCGAGAACCTTTGTTCTCGCCAAAAATTTGCTCACACAGTCGAAATAATTCGATTAACATTTTTATTTTAGTAAAAATTCAATCTTTTCGGAAATATCTTTCGTAGAATCTTTAGTAGAAATTGGATCTTTATGGAAAATAAAAATTGCCCAAGTTAACTGTAGGAAATATTAACACTTTACCTACCGGAAGCTGCTGTACCAAAAGAAAGCATAGAAATTTTCTTTTACATTGCAATCTTAAATGAAGCTATTAGATGACGTTATTGCGGGTGACTTGTTAGTTCACAATGAAAATTGCTGTTGCTGTTGAAGGTTCCATTGAAAAGTGTTTAGTCATGCACCATAAATTTTTCTGTGTAACTGTAATGTGTTAATTTAGTATACGGAGAAATTAAATTATGGAATGACGAATTAACAAAACGTTGCAGAGATTCAAATGCCAGAGGTGGTTGGTTGCTTTTACCAGTTGAAGATGAACACGTTCAGTTCGGTATTAATACGATCGCAGTAAATAATTTATAACGAACAATAGTCGCAGGCGGTGTATTTCTTGAATGACTAAACAACAAGGGCATGCCGATTGCTACATAAAGGTGGGATAGCGAAGATTTCGGGCGAGGCGAAGGGGGCCAGGACGTTTTTCGCGGGCTAACAAGGCGCAGCGTGTCGACGCAATTTTAATTCCAGAAAATCCCTGTCGGCCGACGCCTATAAACAATTTAATTAACCAGTGGACGCGTTCGCAGCGTACGCGCGGCGGGCAGTGCATAAATCAAAGCTCCTTTATTTGCCCGGGGTTCGACTATTAATGAACGGATGGGCGACGGGGCGAAACGGCGTCGGTTTCAACCGACGGAGACGACTAAATTAAATGAACATCTAAATCGTCGAATCCCGGGGACCACAAATCTCCCGGCTGCCGAAAACGCAACGGGTGCAAAACTCGAGAGGCCCCGGACAAGTTACCAGGGTCCTGGCGATCGGTCCGGGCCCGGCCCGGGCCCGAGTTTGTGTGCGCCGGAGCCCCCGAGACTCTCGAGACCCGCGCCGCCATAAATTCTCCGGTGAATTCGAAATTCGGCTGCACCGGGCCCCAGCGCGATCACGCGAGAGCAGGTAATGTCGATGGCCGACTGATCGTTCGAGGATCTTCCTCCGCGTGGGACGCCCGGAGATTTCGATGCGTGGAGATTCCGAAGCGGAATCGCGATCTCATCTTGGCCACCGACAACTTCGGGACTTCGTGCCTCGAATCCCAGTTTGGGCAATCAGTCGCGAATCCTTCTGCGGGAATCCTCCAGAGGACGTTCCGTACTGCGATCCTCTAAACTTGGATTAATCGGACTCTTAAAGATCATCGCTGAATTGCGGATTTTATGCACTTCGGTGCTGCACGTCTAAGCCTCGGCGTATGAAGTTACTCTTCCCTAAATGTTCTCCAGTGTCCCCAAGTCTTCCAGAGTGTCTAGAGCCGCATTTACTTCAGCGGTAACAGCCGCTCGCTGGAGATTCCGAGAAGCACAATTTCACGGGGCCCAGTTCCCGCGATCCGAAACGGAACAATCCGCGCTCGCAAACGGCACTCGAAAAACTGTCTCAGTTCGTACACTCAATTAGTTCCGGCAGTGGTGGAGAGCATACGAGGTGTCCGTCCTCGCATAATAATTCCGTTTGTCACGCCAGTTACGCGCTCTACATAGCCGCGCACAGTGCTCTTCGAGCCGCGATTGTAGTATAGCTAGCCTAATACGGCGGGATAAATACATCACTTCTGATAAAAAGAAGAAGAGTAACGGTAGCCTCGGACTTGTTGACCCGAGATCCGAGTTTTTAGCGATTTCTCGGAACCGGAGGATCGGGAGTTCCTTTGCGGAGAGGATGCCGGAGATTCAAGATGGTCGCTGGCGTTGCAACAGCGTGCTATAGCAGGTTCAATTATGTACACATTTTGTTTCTGCTGCTTAAAAACGATTGAGACAGAGGTATCCTAACGACCAGACTGCGGATCTGCAAAATAAAAATTCTCGAGTTCGAAATCTCGAGTTTCAAGCGCGAAAAATGATTTCGCAGGGCGTTGTGTGCGGCGATGCCGATGCGGTTTGCATTTTTCGCCGGGAAATCGCAGCGATCTCACGCTAACGGTCCCAAATCGGCATTACGGGGCTAACGGGAGCAGAAAGGATCGTTCTGCCGCGTGTGTTGAGCGCGTTAACAAACGGCCCAGTCACCGTCGGTTAACATCGCAGCAGCGGCGCAAGCCCGCGTTCAACCAGAGCGTCGCGGACACCCCATTTCCTCCATCACCGTCGCGAATTAATTATCACGATCGTTCCCGCATTAATTACCGGCCGCGAATCGGCCAGGCAACCGCGAACCAGTCCGCTTTTTACTCCGGCGCGCAATTTGTCCGGCTAAACAGCCGCGTCGTCGGACGATCAGCCTCGCGAGACGACTTCGAACTAACCATGGCGAATTGCTGACATGTTCACGCCTTAAGGAGATCATTTAATATGAAAAAATAACGAATTAATTCCTCTGAAACTGTTACAGTCGCAGTGAACTTGTAAATACAGAAATGAATAACCCGGGGAAAATGATGGAGGACTTCCTCCCAGGACTCGATGCTCCATAGTAAACACTTTTAGGCGGAACGGCCTTGAATTCCTGCAACACGCTTCCTACGATGACTGGAATTGTTCACTTTCGCTAGCGTCCACAGTAATCTACGAATCATCGTTCGGTTCAGTGAGTTCCCATGTCCGAGCAACCTAATAAAGATTATAAGCCGGGTAATGAATGCGAGGAATCGCGCAGCGGAGCTTGCGAAGACAAGATGTTGAACTTCTTCGGGAGACAGGTTGCTAGCCGAGGAGAGAGAGAGACAGGCTCTGCAACATCTGCATTGTCCAGTTTTGTTGTCGAAGAAGCTTTCTTCGAAGACCACTAATTCTGTTCCTGGGATCCGACATATGGTCGATTATTCGCCACAGGATGTCGAAAGCCACGCCGGCCGCCATCGCATCGGCGCGCGGTCTTTCTGCGCCGCCATTTACGAAATTCGACGTTGACAGGCGAATGCACTTCCGCTCGTTTCCGGCCGAGGCGAATTTGTTGCGTGAGACGATTCCGTGGATATTTTCTCCGTCGCAATCTCTCCGTCGGATCGGCCAGAGACCATCTTTAAACAATGTCACTTACGTTCGAAAATTTGTATTGGATCGTACAAGAAAATAGAATCGGTGACTGCAACTAATTTTGATTTATTCACAGCGAGATCTGCATCTGCAGCGACTCACAACTAATTGTAAATGATAAAATTCACTTTCGAGATATTATTGTTTCGATCACTAGACAAAAATTACTAGGTGTAATTTTAAACAGTAAAACATTAGATGAATTTAAAAATACTGCTACACAATTTTCAGCCTAACAAACATATATTAAAAAAGAAAATAAATTTCCATTTCATTCCAGTTTGCTGCAAGTCTAGCAGAACAGTTTTATTTTGCACAAAGATCCGCTGTCTATTGATCACTAAGCTCAGTTAATGCATAAACTCGAATTTTTTGAAATTGTGACATGCGGCGTTTTTCCTCGCCACCGCAGATGTATTCACAGCAATAAAGATAAACATAAAGATCCGGAGCCTATCGGAATTATCGATCGAGATAAGCAGAAATGAAATGCATAAAGGTGGAACAGAAAGGCTAATTCAGGCTTCTAGGAACGCCTAGATCAACCCCCGCAATTAGCATGGAAAAAAATAGAGAGAGAGAGAGCCGTCAACAGCGTTGAGACAGCGGTCCGCTTCCGGCGGACGTGGAACGAAATTCTAGCTTTTCCATTAAAACGCAATTATCGCGGACAGCCACCACCCGGCTGAATCATTATCCTTGCGGCGCGCGGCGTGGCGAGTCGTAATTCCTTGGCCACGTGACCGATACCGATTTATCGCGCCGCGAGATCAGCATCGATAAGATCGGACTTTCGGTGTCTTTGCCGTCGAGCGGGCGCCCAGTGGAAAACCGGGTATGCACTGCGAATGGTAATTAATAAACGACTTGGGAACGCCGCGCCGGTTCTGAATGAGCGACGACAACGGCTGATGAATTATCGTTGGCTCATTGTATTACGCTTTCGGGCCTGCGAGATACCCGCCCGAGGAAACCTGATATAAATTTATCCCCGGCGATTGTTCATTAATCAGTGCGCACTCGTATACACTTCGATTCAACTTCGATTTCTTACATATTTCATTCAGACCATTTTTATTTCGCAGTCCAATCAATGTTTACCTCTTCGCCACTTTCGGTCCCGTACTGTTCAACGATCGAGGTTCTACCGTAGTCTCAATAGTTTTCAACTGGACAGGTTCTAAAGTATTTTCTTGGAAATTCTTGGAAATTCAAGTTTGTTTTAGAGAAATTGCGGTTCCGGGTCCATGTTCACCTCTTCGCCACTTTCGGTCCCGTTCTGTTCAACGATCGAGGTTCTACCGTAGTCTTCATTGTTCTTTCACTGGACAGGTCAGGTACTTTCTTATAAATTCTTGTAAATACAAGTTTGTTTTAGACACGAACTGCGGTTCAAGGTCGATGTTTTCCTCTTCGCCACTTTCGGTCCCGTTCTGTTCAACGATCGAGGTTCTACTGTAGTCTTCATTGTTCTTTGACTGGACAGGTTGGGGTACCTTCTTCCAGCTCGTGCATTTTTTTGGAGTCTAGGTATTTCCTTGTAAATTCAAGTTTGTTTTACGCAGTGCTCTGTTGGTTTAAGGCTGGAAGTTGTATCCCGGGAGGCACGAACCGCGGTTCAAGGTCGATGGTAGTAGGCATTCCGAGGCATTGCTCACCCCCTCGGCCGGTTAGGTGTGTATATCACCCTCCCAGGAAGCAGGCTAGCATCCCTTCTGCAGTGGAAGCTTCCATTGCTACCCCATGCTGTCTGCCACCCCGGAACTCCACTGCTAGAGCGTATCTACCCTCGAAAATCCATAGTGGACCCACCCTTCCAAGCGCCTGCGCGTCTCCCTGTTCCGTTACAACGACCAACCAACCACCCCTCTATTCTCTCTCTCTCTCTCTTTCTCCGGCGTCTCGTCTCGCTTGGAAAGAACGTCAACGAAGCAGCGTGCCTCATGCTGCCAGGCCATTAAAGGCTATCGGAAGGGATGAAACGCTTCAATTCAGGGCTCTGCCTCTTCGACAGGGGTTGGTGGATCGGTCGGGGATGCAGAGAACCTGCAACAAAATGGCGAGCCATCCACGGAAATGGTTCTTGCCCTCTGCCAGCTTTGCTCCTTGGAAGTTGCTCTTCATGATTGATAAAAAAGGTTTTGCTAAATGTTCTACACAGGTTTACATAAAGAAAAGTTGTGAAAAGCAAGTGTCAATACTCACTTGTAATTTACATTCTACGTGTGATGCAGTCTGGTTCCAACCCTTATGAAGATGATAAGTAGACTGCGGATCTTCATGCAAAATAAAAATTGTTCAAGTAGATTGCAGGAAGCAGAATGTGGATAAAAGTGTATTTCCTCCTCTAATAATTTGAAGAAGTTGAGAATACTTTGTTAATGTAATTCAAATCTTCTATTGTCCTTACAATCTTGTATTCGACCAATCCATTTTTGTCACAAATGCATGAAATCCGCAGTTTAATGACAAGTATACTAGCAGAAGACTCTAGCCAAGAAACCACGAAGAGGAAGTTGGAGAGTCTTCCTGGCTCTAAGGCAACCTTGACTGGAATTCGGCGGGCTGATGGATTCGAGGATGGCGTGCTGAGAGGACTTCCGACAGCTCCACCTTTCGGTCATGTTATTTAATTCCGATCGTGTCGGAGGCCCCCGCGCAGGCTCCTAATTATCAACGTCTTTATTTCGATCGGAGCCACAGGATTCGTTGGGTGGTTGCTACTAGAGCCTAGAGGGTTCTCACTGGCGAAAGAAAGTAAGTCTGACAAGATCGCTGTCCCCGTGGCCAGAGGGAAAACCACGATCGAAGGCAGGCTTCGTTGCCAGCCGGGGACGGAAAATTGCCGCGGGAGCCTTGGGGTAACGATCACGATAACGTGGCCGGCCATTAAACAGCGGCTGAAGTATGCGCGCACATTTCGAGTGCGTAACCGTGTTACGGTTCGCGGAGCCGACACGCATCTACGCAACCGGCTCTAATATTACCCCGGCTGATGGAGACTATTCGCTGGGGTCGAACTACTTGACACGTTGTCACCTGGCCGACCAGCCACTCGATTTATTTGTACCCTCGGAAAGCCTGCTAATTGACGGCGACCCGTGTCCGACGTCCTGCCTGGGGGATGAAATCGTTTTAAAATCTTTCTTCTACCCCCGCTGTCTTCAGCTGAATAAAAATTGTCTGCAAGAGACGGGAGCAGGATAAAAATATTTTTTCTCTTTTAATAGTTTTCATAAACCGAGGGCCTAGTTGATGAAACAAATTTCAAGAAAGTGGGAGCAAATTAAATCTTTCTTCCAGGGGTAGCAACTTTATAGATATATTAGTGAATTTATACATCTGAAAAATAAATTAAAATCGTATTAAACTCTGAGGAATATTCTCGCATTTTTCGAAAATTTTTTGAAGCTATTAATCATGGAAAAGGGAGGCACGCTGATCGACTGGGGGATGAAATCGTTTTAAAATCTTTTTTCTACCCCCACACTATCTTCGGCTAAATAAAAATTGTCTGCACGGGACAAGAGAAATATAAAACTATTTTTTCTCTTTTAATAATTTTCACACACGAACAAAATGCTCAATCGATGAAACAAATTTGGCATTCAAAGAGCACTAATCGCCCGAAATTAATCAATTAATGCATCCTCGCGATTCACGTTCGGCTGCAAATGCCAGGAAAAGGGAGGCACACGGTCGACACGACGCGAAAAAGGGGAGAGAGAGGGAAAGAGGAAGACAGAGGGAGGCAAGAAAAAGAGAGAAAAACCACCGTGTGGCCTTAATTAAAATGCTTAGGGGTTAGAAAGCGTGATGAATGAGATTGCCGGAGCCGTACACGGGACGCGGCAAGCAGCGCGTCTGCGCGGCAGCGTTCGAGAAGAACTCTATTAATTATTAGATGACACCGAATCCATTATCCGGGACGAGGAGCGACGTAGGTCCTCGTGGAATAGTCTCTCATTCAGATACCATTAGGACCCAGGCCTTTTGTTCCTGTGGTCGTCGCGAATGCGCGCGCGTTCTTTCGCCGCGGAACGCGCGTGCAAAACACGGTTAATTATTGGGACGAGGACGAGAGAGGTAAGGAGTGCCACGTGGGCCGTGCCTGACGCGGTTATGGCTCCAGTTTTTCACCCTTTCTGCGGCGGTGAGAGCCTTCGGGAAATTGAGACGGTCCAATTCCCGTTTCTTTGTGCAACCATTCCTCGGGTTTCTATGTATTTTGTATTTTTGTTGCGTCAAAGTGTCTCGCGTCTGACTCGTGATGAAGATTCTGAACAGATTCTGATAAAAATGTACATGGTTGAGAAGATTTTCTAAAATACAGCAAATATTTTTCCGCAGAAAGTTAAACAGTCTGTCGATGTTTTATGGAAAAACAAGTGTGCGTGCTGATCGTTTGTTAGTGCAGTAAAAATATTAAACCGGTGGTAGGTTTACTGTTAATAATTTTTCTGAGGCTGAAACCGTGCCTATTTCAAGGCCGAATGTTATTCTACCCCATGTCGGAGTGTGGAGGGGTTGATAAATTGAGGCAGATCGAAAGATCAAGCTGTAGGATTCGATTCTCCATAATTTTGTAATTTTTCTCGCAGAACGGTTTAGCAGACCGAAAAAGATTGAACGGTTTAGTTCGACCTTAATTCTCCCGTTCCCCGTTTCCGCGCGTGCCAGGTTAGATAATCTCTTGAAGAACGTTTGTTAGAATTGGTGATCGAAGATAGTTTTTCCCTGAGGGGAAACTTCCTCTCTCCCCCTTATCATTAAAACACTATCTCAAGTTTTAATTTATCATCATGGAAATCATACGAAGTCCTCCCACATCTTGTTATGAAGTAGTCAGCGTGAATGGCGTTTAGCGTTCGGTAGCTTCCACGCGAAATTAATCAGTGTTTAATCGTACAAGATCAGTGATTGAAGATAATCATGTAGTAATTTATAAGATGCTTGATAGCACGGGCGGATCGAGCAACTAATCGCAGTAATCCTCGCGATGCAACATAGAAAATTATTTCTTATATTCATTGTTTCTTCTCCGACAATTAGTGCCCTACCAAATCTGTGCTCAGTAAGGGTCTGTTCATACTAGAATATTTTTCAATACATTTTAATGGAAGACTTACGGTAGGTCTACATACTTCCATTAAAATGTATTGAAAAGTATCTGTCTGGTCGGATATATACGGCCGGAAATATTCTAGTATGAACAAACCCTAAAACAGCTGATTCGAGTTTTCGAATAGATACATTAGAAGAACGATGACTGTTGTCCGAATGGAAAATTCATTTCCATTTCGCAGAACACAAAATATGTTGAAAGTTTCCAGTGTTTGGTCGGAGGATTCCAGATAATTATACTTAGGGTGGTTACTGGAACGCGGATCGGATGACTCTATCGCGATGACTGTACGACGATGACGTACGGACGGAAAAAAAAATTATAGATTTCATAGAACAATGCGGGGAGCCAATGAATGAGCGGCGCGTTTATGTAACCGACTTTTGTTCTCCCGCATCGTGGGAAGAAAGCTGCCGCGAACCGTGCACTTTGCCCGGCAGAAAACTGCATTTCAATGCACACTGAAACTGCAAGTTCGCCGGGAATCGTTGGAGAATGAAATCAATGCGACAATGCCATAATTATAATGCTATTGCTTCTTCTTCTTCTTCTTCTCTTGTTTTCTCCAGCAACATAAATCCGTTTCCCGCGAAGCTTAAAGTTCTTCATGCGATTTCCGGTTCGTCGCGAGAGTTCCCTTCTTCGTCCTGCGGCGTTTTATTTCGAAAGCTGCCTCGCCAGGGGTGTATCTACGATTCCGGGCTCTCATTTCATCCTGAATTACAGCTGCAGGATTATTGAATTTTGTTCCAAGTCTCTTCAAGGTGGCTAGAATAATTGTTTTAATCGCCGCCGCAACAAGTAATCACGGGACGCGGATCGTAATTTTTCTAGTAATTAGACGTCGACGAACGGCACTTTTATTTATAATCGTCAACCTGCCGACCGTCGCGCTGATGCCCTTGGATAATAGGCAACCGAGGCATTTCACCGATTACATGCGATCCACTCGTTCTATCCCGGTTTTATTAAAATTTTATTGCACAGACTTCGGACTGCGGATGCAATTTACTTTTTCATAACAAAAATTAATCGGTCGCAGCTGGAACTGATGTTCGAAGAATTTCAGGAAATTCTTACATTAGAGAAAATACAACTTGAAAATACTTACATGAGAAAATACATTTCTTAAATTTCAATATTGCAATTTACATTTTCATAACAAAAATGAATCAGTCGGAACTGGAAAAGATGTTCGAAGAATTTCAGGATATTTTATTCTTGATTTTTATCAAACAAATTCGCAAAAATCAAGGCAGGACGAAATCGTGCTCGTACGAAAATGCAGTCGGGCGAATGTCTGCGAAATATACAACATTATTCCCAAGCAATAACCCGAGATGGAACTGGTCCCGACGATTGCGACGCGTCTATCCCGTCCAGGAAAACCGGCAGGATCGCGAACGCAGGCTGCGTATATGCGTAGGAATAATAATAATTATTGCTAAGTATAGGGCTGAGAATGACCGCGGCGCGGTGTCTTTGACGGGGAGTTCCGTACTGGTTCGGTATGGGGTCCCATTCCCACGGTGAGCGTTTCAATTAAACAAACAGTCCGCGTCCGATCCGCGAATGTTTCGATTTTTCATGTTCGAACCAATGGCGTCGCTTTCCTTCATACATGATCGACGAAAATGTTCATAACAATATCTTCTCGATCGTTCATTATAATGTTGTTCTTTGATGTAGGTAAATTTAAAAACATCTACATTGTAATTGAGAACAGCAGTGATCGAACTAGTTGCGAAATAACACCATTTATTCAATTCAAGAACGTCTACATTGTAATTGAATCGAATAAACGGTGTAATTTCGCAACAAGTTCGATCAGGTAAGGTATCCCCTGCGAGGTTACGCCATTGGGAGCCAACATTGGGAGCCAATCAAGCCTCCACGTGGTACCGCAGTTGTCAATTGCCGGTCCTCATGATCGGCCGATTCCCGTTGTTTACGTTCGGCGAAGGGAAAGTACGCAATATCGAGCGGTGGCAAAACAGAAAAAAGAAAATAAATGGGTAGAGGGAGGTCGGGGCGCAGATGGGTGAAATACTTAGTAATAACTATACTTATCCGAAAGAATCCCGGCTGTTGAGTGGGCAAATCGGTCCGCAGGGTTTCCCCGCGTGTCAATCAAGCCCCCTCCTGACACTGGCTGTCTTTAATTATCGTGATCGTTCGGTCGCAGGCCGCCTGTTGTTCGAGCCTCGAAGGTGGCCGGATACTCCGGCGTGGAATTCCTGAAACCAGTCGAACGCGGCGAGGCCCGAACGATTATCTCGATTATTCTGGCTAATTAAGGCGCGGTGATACATTGTTGCCGGGCCGCGCGCCCTTCCGCGCGAAGAGGAAAATTCGTCGACCAAGCTGCTCTTTTGAAAATCATTTAACCCTTTCACCCACATCATTTTTATTCTATGTAATCTTTTTTAGCACATTACCGATCGGTGGTTATTGCATAATTTTGAAAAATTTATGGTACATGGCTAAACACTTTTTAATGGAACCTTCAATAGCCACGGCAATTTTCATTGTGAACTAACAAGTCACCCTCAATAATGCTTTCTTTTGGTAAAACATAATTATTGAAAATCCTATTAATAGGCTTCCGGTAGGTAGAGTGTTAAATTGTGCACATCGAGTTGAACCTGTTTCTCGTACAACAGCGTTGAGCAGTTTAGAATTTATGGAATACAGACGAGTTTAATAATATTAAAACTGTTTCGAACAATGGCATGGCAATTTTTACTGGCGCCTCAGAGACACAATTCGAGTGCAGAGGGTTAACAGTGATTTCTTGGTCTGTCGCAGTTTAAAACCACCGCAAAAGGATGGCGTGACGAAGTCGAACCCCAGCAAGCGACATCGAGAACGACTGAACGCCGAATTAGATACGCTGGCGTCGCTGCTTCCGTTCGAGCAGAACATCCTCAGCAAGCTAGACCGGCTCAGCATCCTCAGACTCAGCGTGAGCTACCTGCGAACGAAGAGCTACTTTCAAGGTAAATGATTTTCATATCTTTCGAATATAGTGACTTAAACGAGACGCAATTGATATTTTATGTCTGATCGTAGCACTTGCATCGAGAAACCTATTCTACTTCGTGTTTCATGCAAGGATTTCTTGTTCTCTAACGAAAGAATTATCAAACAAGAAGCAGACGGGCGGGGCTAGAACGAAATTTTAATTTTTCTGCAATTTCTCCGTATTTTGGGATACAACCATTTTGACAACTGTGTCGTCAGACAGTTTATTTAGAAACCATTTCTGGTTCCCGGTATCCGAACAGCAGCGTTGCACATCGAGATGCATTAGCATCCGACAACATCCTCCGCAGCACGCGAAGCTGTCGTTATTCTCTCTCTACGGAAACAATAAGACTGAAAAACAATGGCGGCGGTTCTTCCGCGATTCGTCAAACCTTGCCCCTAGCGCCAGACAAACTATTGTACTCCCTCAACTATTGTTGTTTACCGCGCTGGGAAATTTATAGAATTTAGCTGCGAATGAAAGAATGAAGATGGAATTACATGGATGAAAAGCACTGTCTTCTTTTTCCGAGGAGCACATTTTTGTTGGTTTTAGCAATTGTTTTAACATTACCAAGAGCATTGAAAGTATCTGGTAAATATTGCCTTGTGAAAATGGCAACCATTATTTTCCATGAATAAATTTGTATAATCTCGATAATTAGAAAATGTAAAACCGGTCATTTGACAGTGGTAGAAAAAAGATAAACGACGCTATAAAGATAAACGTTGCAATTTAGGTAAAAAATGTTTATTTTGCATGAAGTTCCGCTGTCTAGTAGTAGCGAAAGGATTAATTGTCAACGAAATAGTCGCAGGGCGAACAGGGAGCGAAGCTGATGGCGCAGGCGAGCGAATAACGTTCGCCAATCAATAGGCTGAAAATCCCCCGTAAAAAGATAAGCGGTCCCGGGGTGGGCTATTACGAGAAACTCGCTCATTTGCCCGAAGGTTGTAATTTCAGTACAAAGAAGACTTTATAATCCGTTCGTGACGCGGAATCGTAACATCGGCGCAACCCCCATTTGCATTGCTTATTCATAATTAGTCAAGATATCCGGCGCAGCTATGACATTTTTAAATTTTTCAGGTCAGCCCAGATATCATGCGGGGTTCCCCCGCCTCGAGTTTCAGATCGAACTCCGATAATACGTGTACTTCGCCTCCGATTCAGCCTTCAGGCGTCCGTTCTGATTACGTTTAGGCGACCGACGCGACGCGCGACGGTGCCCCCGGGGCCTGCGATACCGTCTATTTAAACCAGGCCTCCAAAAATAACTGTTTAACCCCTTGCACCGCCATTTTCCTCGTATCTATAGTAATTAGAATTCCCTCCTCGTTTATCATTTTCTGGCAGAAAAATTCGCGTTGCCTCCAGTCCTAGATTTTCGCTGGTGATCGATTTCACTCGCGCCGTTTTGCTACTCTTTCCACAGATTCCGAATCCATTCAGCAGATTTATCGCTCGCGGGAGGAGATCTTCCTGTCCGAATGTCCAAATTAATTTGCATCGAATTGACCCATTTTCTTTTTTACGTAATCTCAGCGGTCCTGTCGTGACAGCTCAGATTATGATATTGAAGGTTACTGTAGAAATGTATTCCCTGTTTCCCAGCGGAGAGTTAAAAGCCCGTAAAAATCTACTTCGGTTGTTTAAGTGAACAGTCCTGCGCAGGGGAGAGATTTTTATAGAACGTTTTCTGGGATTGATGGTTCCAGTGTTAAAGCCTCTCGATAAAGCCCACGATGGTTTATTTTAACCGCCTCGTTTCCACGATTTAAATGCCTGATTGCTGGTTGATGTTGAAACAGAAACGTTGGGATTATTACGAGCTTAAATGCCTGATTGTTCTATCGGTTCTGTGGGCGCTGAATAAACAGCTGGATGTCGTGGCTGGAAATAACGGAGCTATTACGCTTTTGACATTAATTAACGAATTTAGAGCCCGTTACGTTGATGGGCGGACTCGGTGTTAAATGCTCGAATTAGCGATTAGAGAAGGAAAAGTCTTTCTCTTTTCTTTTTAATTGTTTCAGCATTTAGACTTCGGCTTTCATGCATTTACGACAAAAATGAGCACGCGCGATTTAAAGCAGTGGAGGTATTAAAAAGATTTAAGGCCATCAGTTTCAGCTTAAAAGAATTTTTCATGTTATTTGATAGGGATTCGTTGAAGGATTGTCGAGTGTGCGGAGCTCGAAGAGATTGCGGAACACCCTGTGGATCGGCACATGTTACAAAACTGTAAACCGAGTCAGGTGTGTCTCGCTTCTTCGTGAAACTTTTACAATCGACAGAAGGAAACTTCTTTCTCCGCGAGAACCACTTCCTCTATATTGTCCGATCTAACGGCACCTCGGGCGCCGAATAAACTTGCTTCCGCAAGTACAGGAACTGTGCCAAAGGGTTTCCTGTCACGATCTCCATGTTGGTGCGGCGCCTACGAATTTCGCCATCTTTTCCACCCTTCCGCAGGAATGTTACGGCAACAATCCCTACGAGAATATTTCCGAAAACGTTCCTCGCGGCAATTTAGTTGCAGCAAATTATTCTCCTGCTCTGTATTACCGTAATCGTGTGTAAAGAGCACACGACGATAGATCTAATCACGAGGACAGCAACAACATAATCCCCAAACCATGAACACGAATTACAATGCGACAGGGCCCGATAACCGAATATCGGGAAAAAAGAAGTCCGAGTACAGCGGGAACAAGACAGCGCGACAAGGTCTTCGATCATGCAGGGGCCCGTTCCCGAAACATGTCAAAGCGAGGGGCCCGTGGGCTGGTCCCTCGATATCCAGGCGGAACGCCGAGCGTTACTCGCAATTAGCTTGGGGCCCGTAGGGTTGCGCGTGGTGGGAAACGTGCGGGGCCCGTGTGCGCGGCGATGGTGGAGGGGAAAGGCGAGAACGGGGTCCGCGGGCCCGGGCTGCTGGTAATGCACAAGAACTCCCAGGTATCGGGGCATCGGGCGACACTCTCCCGGGAGTCTTCGGAAAAGATCTGAGGTCCGACAATGAATACCTATTAAAACGGTGTGAACAATGCCCGGGGCTGGGCCGTGGCTCGGTCTCAGGATCGCGCCGGTAGCAACAAGAGCGCTAAGTAGAGGGCCCGGGCAACCTCTTGTGCCCCGCAGGTGATATACTGCGAGATCCGCGATATCGGGACGTGGGGGCCCCGAGGAACTGGACAACGCTCTCTTCTCTCTCTCTCTCTATCTCTCTCTTATTTGCCCGTTCTACAGAGGAGAGCAGCACACCTCCTCGCGCTGCTTCTCGGGGCTGTGTTCGCATTCCTGTTCCCGTTTCGCATTCGCATTCCCGTTCGCACCCGAGACTACGATCCGGATTCGTGTCCATTACCTTGCATACGCCGCGACCCGCTTGTCGTTCACCCGCACCGGGCACCAACGAGGGATCCTCTTGCCTTCAGGGATTCGATCTGAGAGAAACCACTCTCCTGACTTCGCTGCAGCCAGGCTAGTTTCAGTGGGACGGAGGATTGCTGGTCCCCGGAGTTCCTCCCTCGGTTACTTGGCTCCTGTGTGTAACGAGCGCACACTGTGGATCTCTATGGAAAATAAACATTTTCTGCATCGGTCGGAAATCCCATCTTTGCAATCCTGGAAACGAGACTACGCCCTTAATGATTTTAACCCCTCGCACTCGGTTGGCCCCTCTGAGGCAGCATTTAAAATTGCTGCACCATTAATTGCCGTTTAAAGTTTTCATCACTAATGCTTCTTTT
Source organism: Lasioglossum malachurum (assembly GCA_028455605.1). Classification (NCBI taxonomy): domain Eukaryota; kingdom Metazoa; phylum Arthropoda; class Insecta; order Hymenoptera; family Halictidae; genus Lasioglossum; species Lasioglossum malachurum. The sequence goes on along the minus strand of CM052317.1, from coordinate 12,362,443 downwards.
TCTTTTAATTTATTTTATCAGTCTTTAATTTATTGATTCAGTCTAGTAATTAGGCTAGGATCCCCTCTTGACCAGGACAGTGTTCATGTTTATGAAGTTTTGCTGGAGACTCTTACTGGTTTTTTTTTCAGGGGATCGGATTATACAGTTGGGTACGCTTGGACATCAAGATTAAGCTGAGATTCTTATTGATGGTCTGTGTACAAATGTAAATTTGTCTAGTTATTCTGTAACACGGAGCTTGTTTTTTTTATTATGAATTTTGCTAGCTGCAGTGCAGCTCAGGCAGTCAGCTAACCATGAGGATGAGTCTGAGGATGAGGTCAAGGCTCTCTTTATTAGTCTGCTGGTGTTTATGCAAATTCTCCTCGAGCTATCGCGTATCATCTACTCGTTCCTCGGAATATGAAAGATAAGAGTTGTATGAATATTTAATTAAGCTCTCATCAACCCCTTGATTGGGTCGTTCGTGATCCTTGCAGATCACAGTCGACGCTTGCAATTAACAACTTGTGCATTCACTGAGCAATTAAAAAACGCGAGGAACATTTACAGTTGACAATTTGCGGGTTCAGTTTGCAATTAAAAAATGCCGAAGAAGACAATTGGACCGTCGGATCCGTCGAGCGAAGCGACCCGGCGAGGAAGAAGCATTCAGGACACCGCACCGGCATTATCAGAGTTTCCACGGCAGTGGGGTGGGCGGAAGGGGGGGGGATTGGAGGGCAGCGCGGCCGGGCGGGGGGAGGGGGGGACGCGGGGGTGGCAGAGCGATCGTTCGTGGCCAGGTTCGCAGTACTTAGCGGCGTTAAATCGATAAAAGTGTAGAAGCCGCATTACGAGGGTTTCGTGTGGGCACACTTAGAGGCCGCGCACGTTCGTCGTGAGATTGGAGTTGCAGAAGGCAACTCTCCAGACCGGGGGAGGAAGATAATGGACGAGAGAAAGAGGAACGTCTGCCCATTATTCCGCAGCGATTCTTCGATTGGCCCCACCTGATTGCGATTGCAGATGAGATTGCACACCCGCGGCGCGCAGGGAACCGCCGACGTCGACGGTGCACAGTTGCATAATTCTGCCCTGTTCCGTGAAACCCTCGGCTGCGCCCGCCGATCCCTTTGACGCGCCCTACGGTTCAGTCCCGCGCCCTACAAAAATCGGTATCTCCGGAAAATGTCCCGTGATCTTTCCACACAGGAACACCCATCGATTCATTCGAAATTACGAAGAAAGAGTGGATATCTTTCAAACGCAAATCGCAGAACGTTTTACACGAAGTGGCAAGAACAGGGGCGGAGAGAGCCTGGGCACAGAAGTTGGGAGAAATGTGGGCAACGGGGCCCCAACTTCTAACATCTCGGCCACAGCGAAAGGAGTAGAGTTAATTATTTTATTTTTTTAATATTTTTTTTTAAGGAACGTTTTACACAGGACATTGTTGGAGTGACGACTGGGTCCCAACTTCAAATATCTCCGCGGCACAGCGAGAGGAATAGAGTTCATTATTTTCCTTTTTTTTTTAAAGAATATTTTACACAGGACATTGTTGGAGTGACGTAGAAGTCACATGTACTTGACGCGTTTGTTCGCTCGATAATGTTTTATTTTGCTACACACGCCACGATTTCTCCCATATTAAACGTATGCAACTCACGTGTGTCTTTCTGGAGCAACCTTGTCCTCAAACAGACACTTTGATTCGCTTCAAGGATCGTCTATTTCCTTCAACACAAACTGTAGTTAGTGGACCGGCCGCGAAAAAAGTCCCCCTACGCTCCCGCTATGTAAATTAATTAGCCTCTCGGTAAACGCGCTGATTTTTCAAACGGGCACGTGGTGCGTCCTCGCCTCCGGTTACTCGGCAGAAAGAGAAGACGAAGAAGTGGAAGAAGAAGACAACGACGACCAAGAAGAAGACGAAGAGAAGAGAAAAGGAGAAGAAGGAAGGTGGCGGACGTTGCAGGAGATTCAGATAGCGGATCGTGGGGGTTGCACCTCTTTCGCTTTTTTACTGACGCTTACCGTTCCTCTCCCGCGCTTTGCCCAGTCCCCGTGGAACCCCATAAAAGGTCCAAACCGACGAGTCCCGGTAATTAACCTTCTCCGCGTCGATCTTATTGTGCCGTGCGCCGCGTTTCCCGGGTTTTTACCGAGACCATTTTCACGCCGGTTTTTCACCTGGACCATCTGCTTTTCTTAGATCGGATTAGACCATTTTCTTTTGGTATACATGAAGATTGGAGTTACTGAACATTAGAATGCATTGTTTAGAATTTTTACAGTTTTTTTTTCGGGAGTGTGACCATTTTCTGCAACATTTTCCCCGCTTAGTTTAACCATTTACACGCTGGTTTTTCACCTGGACCATTCTGATTGCTTATTAGCTTTTCTTAGATCGGATTAGACCATTTTCTTTTGGTATAAATGAAGATTGGATTTATTGAACATTAGAATGTATTGTTTAGAATTTTTGCATTTTTTTTTTAGCAATGTGACCCGTTTAATTGTGCTGCCCATTTTGATTTCGTTACCCACTCATTATTTTACAAAGGGGACAACGGGGAGACAGGTTCCCCGTAAAAAGTGGATCGGCAATTTTCGCGATAGAAGAGACGATGGAAGCATGCGCGGCCATTAGGCGAAATGCGTCGCGGCGCGATGGCGCGCGCGACAGCACGAGGAAAGACGGATAAGACGGCTGATGAAAATGTTAGTTCAAGGCATTAATAATCCGCGCGGACTAATTACTGGCCGCGCGAGGGCATCAAATCCTCATTACACAATTCGTCACCCTCCGACACCTTAATCGAAATCCGCCGCGCGCCGGGAATAATGGTGGAGCGGTTTTTCATCGTTGAATCTGCCGCTTTGAAACCCTTTTAAAAAAAAACTCCCTTTCATCGGACCTATCGGTGGAGACACGTCGATGTCGAATCTGCTTCGATAAGACTGCAAAGGTTTAATCATATTCCTAATTAATCTTTAACAATTTAGAGTTCCGACTCAATCAAAATTATTTACAGTCACCGATCCTATATTTGTTTGTAGATTGATATTTAATCATATTCCTAATTTAATCATATTCCTAATTAATCTCTAACGATTTAGTTCTGAGTCAATCAAAATGTACACAATTTACATTCTATTTGTTTGCAGATTAATTGTAATTTCCTCACGTATTAATAAATGGATAACCGAACGAATTTACGGTACGATCCAACACAAATTTTCGAACTCCGGAGACATTGTTTAAAAATGGTCTCTGGCTGATCTGCCGCGGTATTGCGAATATGATTCCTCTTACCGTTTTTTCCACAAAAATATTCGCTGGGAATTCGATCTGAAACGGACAAACGAGGACGCGGTTCCTCTCGGCGCACCTTGTAGTTAGCGTGGCTTGTAAACGCGTACCATGGACGTTGATGAAGAGATATACATCGATACAGTTACCTTCTCATCATTACGACTCATTTACATTTTTCATTTCGATCTGACACCTGGCGGGGAGGGACACGGGGAGAGCCGCCGCGTGCCGTGACGAGGGGCGAAGAAAATGGGAGACACTGGAGAGGGAAGGAGACAGCGGAATCGAAAGTGCTCGATACAGACAAGAACAACGAGCGTGTGTGCTAAAGATAGAAAGACTGTGGAGTCGCATAATGAAGAACTCCAGGACGAAAGGAGGGGATAGAGCATGTAGAGACGCTTCCGGAAAAGAGGAACACGTACTAAAACGATTAAGAGGCGACGGGCTGAAAACTGAAAATTGAAAAGTCTCCGTTGAGAGGGGAAGCGAGGGCAGAGGCGACCCGTCAGACGAATACAAATGAAGTATGATCACTAGACAGCGGATCTTTGTGCAAAATAAAAATGTTTTACCTGAATCATAACAAACTGGAGTGAAATAGAAATGCATTTTCTTTGCCAATATGAAGAAAAGGTTGTAAATAATATAATAGAATTTTTAAATTCTTAATTTTTGTTATGAATGCCCAAAGATCTCTGGATCGAGGCTCTAAAATGTTCAATTTTTCAGTTAAAATAGCTCCGAGTGCGAAGGGTTTAGGTCTTAGGTTTTTCCTTAAATAATCCAACCCACGAAGATTCTTTATTTCGGGAAAACTGAAATTGACAGAAGGGGCGAACGAGGTTTAATCAATTCTCCCTGTAAAAATAACTAAAAATTGGTGGACCATCGAAAATGGTCTCGGAAGTGGTTGTTCGAAATTTTGTATTCACTTTCGAGCAAACAATCTGTTAGTTTGGTTGGCCGTAGAGGAACGAGGAAGAGAAGGAAGAGGAGCGAGATTCGGGCGGATAAAGAGGTAAAAACAAAGCGGCGCAAGAAAGGGAGTAAGGATACAGGAAACGGGACGGCAAAAAGAAGAAGAGGAGCCGGGCGCGAAAGGAATAAGACACAAAGGCAAAAGGCTGGTCGGTGATGGAACGAAGATGGCGCTCGAGGATGTCGGTGGGTGCGAGGAAGGGGTAAAACAGCGAAAGGAACGAAGGGAATTGGAGCAAGCGGTAAAGAAAGATTGACAGAACGGAACCCGGTATGCGACCGGCCGTGGCCAAGAGGTAGAGAGAAATCAACGAGACGGATCTCTCGGGGTCTGTCGGCAAGAACCGGAAGCCGGCCGCGGGATTATGGAAGATCGCAAATCGATTAAATTCGTCGGCGGCCGCGTCGCGTTACCGACCAGTGCAATTATTTAATTTCGCCGATTATCTCCGGCCGAGTTCATTTTTCATGTCATTATCGCGATGCGGCTCGGCTTTTATGGTTTCCCTTCGGCAGCGAGCCGAGGGTACCGAGTCATCGCGTACATATGAAGTCATCAGCCTCGGGGCGACTATTCTCACTATCTCACTCTCGTTCTGTTTCAAAAGTGATTTCCATTCCGGCTGTTGTCCCGTGCCGCGACTTATTTTTATAGACACGCGACGGGACTGCGTGGCCCGGGCTACCATTGACCCTGGCACGGGACACGCAGCATTGGTTCGACGCTTCCACTGCCATAAGCGTCGCAGACAGTTGGGAGGGCTGTGGGCATTTTTCAAATTTATCAAAATTCGGGCAAAATTCAAGAGAGTGGGAACAGGTGAAAGCTCATTTTCAGTGGTAGTGGCCTTTGTAGATCCATAACCTATAAAAATCATATTAACCCTTCCGACCTAAAATATTGCCATTTTTTATGAGATTTTAATATTGGTGGATATGAAATTCGTATTATACCTTATGAAATACTTAAATGTTCAGTAATTGATTAGATAGCTACATATCTAATAATGTAAACAATATTTCGAATAATGGTACTAAAATGATAGTTTATCAGGGGACACGCAATTTTAATTGCATTTAATTGGCGCGGCTCTCAATATTTATACAAGACGCAGAATATTCTACTAAACACCATCTTAACAATTCTGAGGGAACCCACAAAAATTCTCCGAACTCTGTCGTTCTGAAATCCACAAATATCATTAATTCTGAGATGTTCAGGAAACGCCAGCCATCGATATGAAAAAGCAACGTCTAGAAAATTGTCTAAAATCTAAAACGTTGGACCCTGAAGAAATGCTCGGGCCGCCGAACTGAGGCGAAAAATCCTGGCTGAGACCGTCGGTCATTAGCCGGATCTCGTCATCCACGGAGATCGTCCTCGATCAGTTCGCGATCGGGTTCGCCGTTCCACGGCACGATCGAGATAAAAACCGAAAAAGTTCGTTGGGACATCTGCCGCGACACCCATCAAGCCCTTCCGATGAAATGACGCTTGCGCTGCATTTTTCTGATAGGGCCGCTGGTTCACGGAAGGAATGGCACGCGTGCGATCGGTATCGCGTCTCGTATACGGCCGACAGTCGGTCCTCCTTTCGGGACGGGGCAACATCCGATTTGCCTTTAATCGGTTCGACACCGAGCGGCACGGGGACCGGACACGCGATAACTATCGCTCATTAACGTCATTATTAAAAATAAGGCAATTAGACTGGGCCGAATATCGACTTATATGGGGCCCCGTGCCACTCTCCGGACGTTTTTCGATCGGCGAACACCTTTCTCGATTCCTGCTCTCTTTCCACCGAGGGAACTGCTTCGTTAGTTACCTGAACAGGTACGACGCTCGACGGGAATGATTTTTTTTTAGGGAGCATCTTGAACAGGGCTAACGAACGCACTTGCTGCGGCAAGTGCATCGATCCGCTCCCTTATTGGCGATTTACGTAATTTCTTAACGTGGCAATTTGTTGTTCTTCGTTAGGACACTTAACCTCGATGATCCTGCCGCGTCAGCTGTCAATCGATCTCGGGGGTCAGTGACCGAGCTGGCAATCGATCAGAATGGCATCTTAAAATATGGATCAGTTATGTCCGGTCAAAAATTTTCCTTTTGCAGGCTTGAAGATTGAGAAATTTATAATTATGCTTCTGGTCAGCGGCTTTTCAATTCGCAAGAACCTGGTTGCCACGAATAGTTGAAATTCCTTGTGGTTCTGGTTAGCTCTTCTCTGGGGCGATTTGCGGAGCAGCAATTTGAGATTACCGTTTCAAACAAACATCTTAAAATATGCTTCCTTCTACGTCAATCGAAAATGTTTCTTTCGAAAATTCAAGCTTGAAAATTGCAAAATTTATAATCATGCTTCTGGTCAGAGTCGTTCCAATTCCCAAGTACCTGGCTACCCACTTCACTTGCAAGCACGTTGTCCTTCACACGACCTTGAGAACATGCAGCTTGTGAGATCGCTGGATATCTCCCACGGCAACCGACACTATTTTATTGGTCAAAGTCAAAGACTAATCACTTGGTAGAAGGCGTCTGCGGTGAGATGCGAAATAAACAATTAACGTCGGAACAGTCTGGGACCGTGGACCCAAAGGGTGCGCAGAACGGGGGCTGTTCTTAATTGCGAGAGTTTAGCCGTAATGTCGGTAATCATTTTAATTATGATTCTCTTTCTCCCATAAAACTGGTGCTCGATGACCGTTGGTGTTCCTCGTATTTTCAGCTAATAACACCCTTACGCCGCCCTTATCAGGGTTCATGATCGTTGGCGAAGCAAGAGGCCACAGAAACGCGTTGCATCGCTCGCTAATTTCCATGGATCGCTTTCGGTGTCACGGGAGCAGCTTTCGGCGAGTTTCGCTGCTTTGGGCATTGTGCACCGGATGCAGCTTCGACGTTCTCTTGGGAAACGGGTATCCCCAGCCAGCGCATAGTAATTGTGCATTAACGAGCCCTGAACTGCTGGGATACTTCCGACGTTGAAAAATGCCTGGCAATAAAGCTGGTAGTCCAAATTGGAGATCGATCAAGCCCGGACGTTCTTCCTTCGACTTTTTAAAAACAAAGAAGAAGGAGGAAGATTTAATTTAGCTAGCAGCTAAGCCTTTTCTTCCTTAGAATCCACGAAATCCGATGCAAGTAATTTTGTTTGAGAGGACAAAACTTGCTGCAAGAGACTCGGAAAAGTCCGCAAGATTTCGCGGGGTCATCGGACCAGTTTTCCCGGGGCGTTTCCAGTCGAGGCGGACCCGGACTCGTTAATTTTTAATGGCCCGGTCGATCGGGTCGTTCAGAAACGCGATCGATCGGTCCAACGTGATTGTAGTTAAGCGGACAGGTGCTCGGAGGCCCTGCGCGAAAAGTGGCCACGCCGGTTCACGTGGCAATCGATTTTCCTACCACCTTTGATGATCCCGTCCGATTGCGGCTGACGTCCAGCCGCCCGCAGTGATGTATACAGCCTTTAAAGCCTGTAACCTGTCCGCAGACCGTTCCGTACCACAGTCGGAGAACTGGACGCGCGCGGACATCTGCGGCCCTCGTAAACGTCGCGGACGTGTTTCGACGCAACTCCGGCAGGTGGATGTCAATTTCAATCTTTTTCCACGATTTTAACTCCGGGTCGGCACCTCGACCGACTCGTTTGATCTTCTTCGATACCGTAATCGACCGTCCAATGTAACTGATTTGTATCGGTCCTCGCAATTTGCTCCGCTGCACACACCGTTTCCGATGAAACCGTCTCGTTAGCTCTGTCGGGGAAACGACGGCTTCGATGATGTTTGTTTGAGATGGTAATCACTGATTTCTGATTATGCCAGCTTCCGATCCGCGGATCGCTCCACGGAAGAGCTAACCAGAATCACAACGAATTTTAACTCTTCTCAGGGAGTCTCGGGGGATTTTATTCTTGGACAATCATTCTTGCTTTTAGAACCGTGTTCTCTCCTAAGAGGAATGGCAGTTTTCAATTCCTAGAAATTCCAGGGAAGTCTCAGAGGATTTCTCAATCGACTTAGAGAATTTCTAACCGCTACACACTGACGCAAACAATCTGATAAAATTATTCTTGCTTTTAGAACCGTGTTCTTCTAAGAGGAATGTCATTTTCAATTCCTAGAAATTCCAGGGAACCCTCAGAGGATTTCTGAACCAACTTAGGGAATTTCTAACCGCTGCACACTCACGCAAACAATCTGATAAAATTATTTTTCCTTTTACAATCATGTTCTTCTAAAAGGAATGGCATTTTTCAATTCCTAGAAATTCCAGGGAACCCTCAGAGGATTTCCGAACCAACTTAGGGAATTTCTAACCGCTGCACACTGACGCAAACGATCTGATAAAATTATTTTTGCTTCTAGAAATTTGCATAGACTGTCTACGGCTAGATAAGCGAACTCGAAATGAGTGCAAACCTTCAAATGGAACACGGCCATGCTGTGATTTTTCATTGAGAACGACTGTTCGATTTTGTTCGAGACGCAGCGATCAGAGACGATCGATAGATATCGGTAAAACGCCGGCCGCCGGGTCTGTGTTCCGTTTGCCAGTCGCACGAGAGACACGTGTGCGCGCGCGGAAAAGTTTTCGCCGGTCGTGTAACTCGCTTCGCAGCTGGATTTTCATAGAAAAAATATATTCAGAACTCTCATGGTTGGTGAGCGCGTGCCCGAGAAGATCGCTATCCGGGGCCGACGTTGGCTCGTGAGCATGCTAACGACTAACGGGCAACGGATTCGTTGAAAAAAAAAAAGAAGCCGACTGATTTCTCCCTTATGCTGAGACTGTGCTACGTTTTCGTTCGTTTATTCGGATCGATCTGATCTCGAACGTGCGCCCGAAGCGACTTAAATTACTTTTGCATGGTCAGATAGTGCCAGATAGCTCCGCCATATTGGAGAACGGTTGAGGTATAAGCCGAAACAAATGAACGAGTAGATGTGTGAAATTATCTCTAATATTCTGGGAGAAACGTAGCATAAAATAGCAGTAATTGCACAGTCCAGATAATTAAATAACGTCTGCGTCATCAGATAGCGTTCAATGCAGCCGCCATGTTGGAGAACGGTTCTCCAACCTGTAATGAACTACACGATTTACTTCTAAATTCACGAGAACTCTGTTCGAACCAGTGGCACAATGGCCACCAAGCAATCGTCCTCGATTACGGAATTGAACGTCCGGAGTATCGGTTTCCTATCGCATCGTCGGTCTGTTTCCGCGAAAAAGATCCAACGGCGCGGTGTGGCGGTCTCCGATAAACGGTAGCATGCACGGAATACATTTTCATTAACATGTTCAGGAAAAAGAGGCTAGTTGCGCGTAATTACAGAGAGCAATGGGAGAAAAACGAGCAGATTCGCCCGGAGAATCCCTTTAACAAGAGGAACCTGCCATCCGTGGCATCGCGAGCAACCGAGTCCCCCTCTTTCTGGCGAACGTGTACGGAAACCGATCCGAGTGAGAGAGAACTATTCACCAGAGAAAGAAAAAACAAGAGAGAAAGAGTGCGTCCTTAATGATGGACGGAGGAAGTGGTCCAAATAGAGACCGAGCTTGTAATATGGACCATCGCAGCGTTTCCGGTTGCACGACGCGCAGTGTTTACCGCGTAACTGCTCGTTGTCGTGCCGCCGAACATTGTTCTTCTTTTTTACGGTGCTCTGCCCGCCAGGAACGCGTTTTCAATGACGATTTCCAACCGAGAAATCATTCGCTCGAAACGATCTACCATTAGAACGCTGATTCCAAACGCTTGATCCCAGAAGCGACGGTGTTCGTTGAATTTGACGCTTCGGAAGATTGCGAGCAAGCGCATCTTTAATTGTTCTTGTAACTGTACTCGGTGTATTTTTCATTGTTCCGGATTTCCGAATTATTGGGCATTTTATTTACTTGTATTTTTCACTGTTCCAGATTTTTTAATTATTAGGAATTTCATCTAGTCAGTGTATTTTTTATTGTTTTGGATGTTTTAATTGTTGGGCATTTTATTTACTCGGTGTACTTTTCATTGTTTCGGATTTTATAATTATTGGGCATTTTATTTGCTTATATTTTTCATTGTTTTGGATTTTGTAATTATTAGGCTCTTTATTTACTCGGTGTATTTTTAATTATTCAGATTTTTTCATGTACTGCACTAGATCGTGCGTTATTTAATTAAGTAAATTTTCGCACACAAGATCGCACCCACATGATCGTTGAATCCAATAAAAATATCGGTTGGCAAACTCTTGCAACCGATTGGAAAACGAGCGTTTCTTGCGACAGAGCTAAAGTTGTGAACAAATAGATTCCGGCAGATTCGCCGCCGTTAATATTTGTAATGAGCGCATTACACACACACAATGCTTAGCGGGGATGGCCGGGTATAATGAAATTTCCATCGCCACGGTCGAGATGTTCGGCGCGTATCGCCGCGAGAGTTTCCCTTTCCCGATTCGACAACTCTTTTAGTCCGGAAAAGTTTCGTTTACGGTCGGCGGCATCGTGATCGTGTTTCGTAAAAGCAGAAATAATTGCGTTTCGTGTAGCTAAACGCCGGTTATCTGTTTTTACGGTGTATGATAGAACGCTTGCTCCAATTAAGGTGTGATATATTTAGACTCCGTTTGTTTAACATATTACGCGCCGGTTTTCCGTTGAAAGCGCGCGCTCGCTCGGGTACAGTCCGTCTATACGTTGCGCATTGCCAATATGGCAGTGATTGATCGTCGAGATCGGCGGTCTTTTTCACAAGACAGAGAGAAAGAGAGAATTTACTACGCGGGTTTAACGCCCGTGAACCGTACGGAACGAATCGATTAGAATTAAATATCGTTTTTCCCTCGTTCTCGTTTACGGTCGCGTAGATTCCGCTATAAATTATGCTCGTTAATCACGCTGCCCCTTCGAGATCATTCATTCTTTAATTAATTGATCGTATCTGGAGTTTAACGGTGGCGCTGCTGACACAGATCCGTCCGGAAAAATTATAAATAACGTCGAAACCAGAGAAAATTCGGAGTAAACGGATTCAATTAAACGGCTTCAATGGAACGATCCGCCGTTCAGAAAATTTTTCCAACGGTCGTGCTGTTACAGCGAGACGGAACAACGAGCGGTGTTTAGAAAACCACGTTAATTGAGCTCGATGCATATGCAAAGCCAGCAAAGCCCGCAAATTGCCTTTAATGATAGATGTTCGAACTTTCATCGGAGTCTGTCTATCCGAACGAAAAATCTGCTGCACGCCCCCCACCGTCTCTGAATGATCATCATTATCGTGTACGGAGGGGGGCTTGATAGAACGCGAGCCGCTGATAATAATTACCAGTTGTTATTACAGTCCAATTCGCTGTTGGGTTACGGATACGCGTCCATTCTAATTACCCGACGCAACGCGGCTGATTCATATTCATACGCTGGCGCGCGGTGAAATTTTATGCGCGTGGCGTCTCTCCCGAGATTGTCTGTGTTACGCTGTGTACGTACACGGAGGCTGCAGCGCCGCCACTGTCTACTTTATTAGTCGGAGTACACGCTTCCCGTCGCTGCTAATTCACCTATATCAATCCGAGACTTTTGCGGGGTTATGGCGCAAGGCGAGGAGCCATAATCGCCGGCTCCGACGCGAGCCTTCAACCAAACCAACGAGACTCTGCCGGCCGAAGGCTTCAATTAGGCGGCCGTTGAATGGGCAACGCGAATGAACACGTTAAGCATAAGTTGCGGCTACTTAGGTACCGCCGGAACACGAATCTGCGGGCATCCTTCTAGGATCGTCGAGACGTCCGCCGCATTCCTCAAAAAATCCCACGAAAATCAAGAATTCCAGACGTTTTACGAATTAATCAGAGCATAATGTTCCCTCGCGATCTCCCTCATCCGACGGTCTTCGAGACCATTCCTTTCGATATTCGACATTCTCAGACTCGAGGGCGAACCTTCGCGACGTATAGCTATGGATACTTGTCGTTCTAGATTATTATATATCATTTGCATGGAGATGAAGCTAAGCAAAGACTTATTTCTTACGTGAATAATTTTAATCGACTGAGAACAAACATCTCCGTATTTTTACACGAGGAAGAATGCAATCAGACGAACCGATGGAGGAGGAGTCGGAACGGTTTCATTTCGTATGTCCTTGCGAGGAAGTCCTGGTGTTTTATATATGGATCTCTGAGCGGATGCTGCGCCGATAATCATCTGTAATAAAAGGCGGGAGAAAGAATGATTGTAATTGGACTTGGTTGTATCTTGGGCGAGCAATATATGATGAGAGGTCGAGAGGTCATTGTAATAATTACCAGGAAAGAAGGATATAATTCCGATCCAAAGGTTGGGGTCGAAGCTACATTCGGAACATGTTAATGATCAAGACAGTGACAGGATTCATCGATCTCGCTAATAATTGATACGGCTGCAAAGCCCGTGGATCCTTGGGGTGCATGAAGGTTCTACGTTGTGGGAATTGTGCTCGCCGAAGGAAACGCAGCCGAAAATGGCCGGAGCCAAGTGAAAACACAGAGGTAAACACGTCGCAGCTGCCGTAACTCCATCCGTAACCCGAGATAGTATCATCGCGATATAAATATGGCTGCGAGATGCTATCGCCGGTAACGTAGTGTACGCGACGACCTTCTAATTCCTCGCGAGGTATGCGCGCACGTGCATACACGCACCGACCAACCAACCCGGCCACAGATATCGAGTGTAACGGTGGTATATTAGCCGAGAATTAACGACCACGGTAATCAGCACTCGCCTCATAGCGTTCGCGGCGTTACACGGCCAAGGTTATTAACACTTCGCCGTCGACCACCCTGGATTTACGTCGTCCCCTGCGTCGCGACGCGGATCCTCGTGTTTCCAACTCTGGAGTCGCTTTTATAGAATGTTCCCGGTGTTTCCAGCTTCGACTCAGTGAAACTAGAGTACCCAGCCGCTCCGATAGAGGACGGTCCAACTCAGAGAAGAAAGCTAGAGGCGTCATCCGCAAGTGTCTGGAGCTTAGGTCTCCACTGATGGATTTCTTAATGAGTTGTTGAATGTTCCTTGTGCTCCCAGCTTCAGCACAGTAAAACTAGAGTACCCAGTCGCTCTGATAGACGACGGTTCAACTCAGAGAAGAAAGCTAGAGACGTCATCCGCAAGTGTCTGGAGCTTAGGTCTCCATTGATGCATTCCTGAACGAGTCCTTGACTGTTCTTTGTGCTCCCAGCTTCAGCTCAGTCAAACGCGCAGATAACCTAGCTCCACAAGTGTCTTAGCCTAGAATACCCAGCCGCTCTGACAGAGGAGGAACCAACCCAGAGAAGAAGGCAAGAGATATCGAAAATGTCTGAAGCTAGGTCCCCATTGATGGATTCCTGAATTAAGTCTTGACTGTTCCCGGTGTTACCAGCTGCGCCGAAGCTCGGTGAAACGCATGGTCTCTCTAGAGCGGAGAATCCAGCTCCACAAGTGTCCTACGCTAGAGCCCGCAGCCGGCTTGTTGAATGGTGGTGCACGTGGGCGATTTTAATTTTAAAAGATCGCATCGACGCGCCGATTGACGAACGCGGCAATTAACCGGGGATGATCCGGCGCTATCGGAAAGCATCGGAGACCCCTCCGGTCTCCTCGGCCGTTTAGCCGCTCGTCCGATACTTTCTCGATCTCTCGGGTTCTGCCGGCTCATACGTGAACTTCTCACGCGAGCGGCAAAAGGGCTCGAGAAGCGGATTGAACGCACGCACGGAAGGAACGGCACGGCATGGCACCGCGGAGCACACGATCCGAACGAACAGGCGGAGGATCCATCGGGATCCACGATACCAGGGGCCACGGCCTCCAGAAGCTCTCCGGCTCGGTCTCGGCTCGGCGTGGCGCGGCGTTCCGTGCGGGTACAGCACGCATCACGCCAACACGCCATGCCGCGATCAGCTGGATGCCCGGAAGGCTTCTTGCCACTGCTGACCCAGTGAACGAGACACCTTTGCATGTGCCCGCTCGTTTAACTTCACCCCACATTCGCAGCCGACGCCGGCTTCACGCCAGGGACACGCGCTTTGTTGTCATTCATAAGGATTGATTCACCGGTTCGAGAGGATCGCACGTTGCCCACCGAGATCTACCGATCATTCACGTTCCTGAAGCCGAGGAGGCGCCTGGCTGACTATCTGGCGCTGGCTGGTGGTCAGCTGATAGATAGCCGATGGCTAGTTGATGTTAGGGAATGGTAGTTGATGGTGGACACCATTGATGATGGTGGAGGACAATCTTCTTGCGGATCAGGATGGTGCTAGCTGATGGTATTAGCGAAGTTGCAATTGAGGACTGACCCTAGCGAGTCTCCATTGATGATGATGTGGCTTAATCTTTTTGTGGACGACGGTGTTCCATTCTTCAACCCTAAATGCTAGCTGGATTATATTTATTCAAATGAACCACCTTTATCAACAGCGATCACGTGTTAAACAACGCACGAAGAAGCATAATCTCATTGCCTCCATAACCGGCATCGATAGGAGCATTAATCCCGCGAGTGGTGGCGCAATTATGCAAACCTCCGCGAGATGATTGCGCGTTTCCCGGGGATTAATCACTTAATTAAGCGGAGAACCAGAGCCAGTCGAATATCGCGAGTCTTCTTAGACATTCAATAGACCCGAGTCCCCCCCTAGATGATCGTGTTCGAGTCTCGACAATTAGCGAACTCATTGGAATTACATCGCCCAGCTCGCTCTCGCGGTTATGCTATCTCCAGCGTGTATGTACGTCGGACGAGATAGCTCGCTCGAGATGGTTCGAGCAGCAAAGCGGCTGTTTGCACGCGTGCTCGTCCGATAGCGATCAATTACGGTGCGTAACGCAACTCTTTTTACACGCCTCTCTGTTATTGTTCCCCGTTGCAGAAACCCGTCGACGCAAAAAAAACCCCCTCCATGCTCGTTTCCGACTGCATTCTATACTCCCCCTGCGGCTGCAACATAATTCCCGTTGTATTAGAACTGTTGTTCCTATGATTTATAGTTCAATAAAACACTCTGCTACTTTTACTTTCTTTGATACCGACGCCGCCGCCGCTCGCGATCTTCAGGCTCGTTGCTAATTAAATGATAATCGGCCGTTCCAACGGCGAAGTGAAAATTTTCTTTATTATTCATCTCTCGCTGGATTAGCACCTGCCAGCGGATTTTCTCAGGTTTTGCACCGCAAAATGAAAGAAAAAATTTGTCTGCGTAAGTATTTATGAAATTTTATTGATTTTTAAATAAGTATATGCATTTATGCCTTATAAAAATGTTCAAAAAATGCTGGAGTATCAGATTCGACAGAATTTAGTATGATTTTGATTTATTATAGATCCACGAATGCTGTTGCCAATGAAAATGGAAATTTATTTGGTCCCGCTTATAAAATTCGAGACATATCGCGGAGCCTGGAAAAAGAATCACGGCAATTAGAACGAGCCGGTTAAATTATAATGATTTTCTTCGGTCGATTATAATAATTCGCCGCCGTTGAACAAGGGTAACCGCTTCCTTTTGATAGGCGAACGATATCGGTGTCTTGTTCAACGGCGTAACGAGGAACGTTGATAAATCCCGAAGACGTTTTGCTAACACAGCCCTGGATATCTAGATCGGGAAAATTACGCCACACCGGCGCAGAACCGCGATGATTCAGTTAATTACCGGTTTATGCAATTAATGTTTTTAATCGGCACCAACTGCGTGTGCCACTGCATTTCATAATGATAATAATGACCGGGTGAAAGCGCGCGAGCGCTGCGCGCCTTTATGCGCAACTTCCGAGATACACCGGGTTTCGACACACGATAGTCATACGATCCTGAGCAACGCGTTTAAGTATTCGGTCAATGATAGATCTAATTGGACGCTTCCCGGCCTGTTTTTCCGCGCATTTTCTCGCGCGGAAATCGCGCTCGAAGCGTATGCGCATAGTTTTTAATATAGATCACTCCCACCTCGGAAATTCAACGATTTTCCCCCATCAGAAATTCAATAATTTCTGGTTTGATGAAATTAGATGTTCTTTGTAATATTATTTCTGCTCCACGAATTTCTGAATTTAGATATTTGTCTTGCTCAAAATTTGTACTGTGCTGAAATGCAAAATTTTTTGCAACGTATTTCCTGGTCCACGAATTTCTCAATTCAGACTTTCGCCTAATTAAAGATTGATAAATTTGCACTGTGCCGAAATGAGAAATTTTCTGCAACATTTTTCCTGTTCCACGAATTGCTCAATTTAGACTTTTGCCTTATTAAAAATTGATAATTTGTACTTTGCCTGAATTAGAAATTGTCGGTGTCATTTTTCTTGTTCCACGAATTGCTCAAATTAGACTTTTGCTTTATTAAAAATTAATAAATTCGTACTGTGCATAAATGAGACATTTTCTGAGACATTTCTCCTGTTCCACGAATTTTTCAATTTGGACTTTTGTTCTATTAAAAATTGATAAATTTGTACTGTGCATAAATGAGACATTTTCTGAGACATTTCTCCTGTTCCACGAATTTCTCAATTTAGACGTTCGCCTAATCAAAAATTGACTGTGAACATGTTTCCTCCTCCAGGAATTACTGAATTTAAGCTTTCGCCTCCTTCAAAGTTGATTCCACTTAAAAAATTATTTCGTCGCTTGCCGTGAAGGTGGCAGCCCTTGCACCCCCAGAAACCCCACGGTTTCCTAGGCAAAGGTGATTTCAGTTCGATCACGGTCCGATAAGATACACAAAAAATCGCCAGAAGAAATATTTATTACGGTGGGGGCGCGAATGGAAGTTAGGGGCGTGCAGATATTTATGAGCGACGCGGCTTGTGCGAAGGGTGGAGCATTTAAATGGGGTCACCCATACGATTCCCATAACTCCGAGGGCGCAAAGAAACCGACGGAAAACAAGCTGCAGCGAAATCGAGGAACAACGACGAAACACCGATCTGCGAATCCAAACTACATCGCACCGTGAAATGAAAATATATTCGCCTAATAAAAAGCTAAGTAAGAAAACCAGAAGAGGAGAGAGATCGTGAAATGACCGACGGGGAAGTTTGTTAGACAAACCGTGGGTAATCTGAGGCGAGGGATTTTTTGCTGGGACGCAAACATCCTCGAGCAGGATGCAATATTTCTGATTCTTCTCGGAGAGCGGAGCCCGCAGACGGGCATCAATCTCCGCGATGAGACAGAACCTTTAATCGCTCGTCAAGAGTCGCCCGATTATTTAAAGGCAGAGGCCCTTTTGTAACGTCCGGCCTGGTCCACTGACTAATAATCGTCATCGATCAACCGGTGACTTCACACGGCGCATTTAATGCGCCGTGATGCCGTCATGATACGCGTACTTTGGATTAGTTCCACGATCAGGGGTCAGGGTCGCGTCGTACGGGATCTCCGAGAGAACATCCGCACGCCATCTTGGACTCGCATAAGCTGGTAATCAGGGATTCTAACCCGACGCCTAACCCAAACCCGGTTAACCAAGGAACGTTACTGTAACCCGCTGCATACTAACCTCCAGAGAACGTTTCTCAAATCCTAGAACGAGCGGATTACTATTAAACAGAGATTGAAGGAATCTAACTAATCAAAATCTGAGATAATAACTGGGAGGTAATGAATGGAAAACTTTCGTGTGGGTGGCCCGTAAACAGAGTTGGGCAAAAAAGTTTTATTTAAATAAAAATTTCGAATAAAGTGGTTTTTTTTCCAAGTGGGTTACCCACACTTTATTCGAAATTTATATTCAAATAAATCTCGGCGTAATCGGTGAACATACATAGAAAAAGAAGGCCTATACAGATCGAATTGTGTAACCTCCTCCTTTTTCGAAGTCGGTCAAAAAGAGGTTTAAATTTCATACTCAAAATCCGCTCTTCGTGTGGGTTATAGCTCCTGAGAATTTTCATAAAATTCAACAGAATTCAGTACGATTTTTATTTATCTCAGTTAAAATCAGATCGTGTTCGATTCCACTTGCTTAAAATTCGTCAATAAAAATTTCCGATTGCATGAATATTCGCAGTCTCTTCTCGCTGGCACTTTGGTAGTTCGCTAATTACCAAAACCGATTCCTCGGGAAAACCTCGTCGGACTGTTTCCGTAACTGTCAGTCGCGGTGGCAGGTTCGGGATCCCCGAAACGACCGCAGACAATAGGCTCGGAAAAAAGAACCAACCAATGAAACACACATTCGTACAGCTCGTGTTTCAGCGAAGTGATTAGCGTCCTTAATGACGGCCGTCGCGTCGGGGCTCACGTACACACCAGGTCAAACGATGAACGTATAGAAATATAAATATACTGTTTCCCTGTGACGGTAAACTGAAGAAAGACAGAGAGAGAGAGGGGCGCGAGTGGCTCCAGGTAACCGCAGGGGTAGCTGAACGGAACACGGGCTGCAGTGCCAGCCCGTGTAACCGACACCAGTCATTCGCCTCCCCTATTTCACCACCATGTTGTGCCACTTGTGCCCCCCGCCACTTTGTCTCCCCCTTGCAGCAACTCCTGCCCCGTGTTGCTGCAAGTCTCCCTACTGGAGTCCTGTCCCGGCCGAGCTACCACTGACAACGATACGTTTGCCTTTCCTTCTTCGACCGTCGATAGACGTTTAATTGGCCAGCGCTGCGACAGTCTATGGCCCCCCCTAATCGGCTGAGCCTAAGCTTGGGCCCGTGCTGGCACGTGCGCTATGTCTGGAAAACTGTCTTCGATCCTTTGGCATTGCTACCTTTCCGATTTACCCTGGGAATGGCGACTCTGAGATTGCTGTACCATTATTCAAAATATTGTTTACGTTATTAAATATGTCGGTAGGTGGTTCGGAACCCACCGTAATAAACAGTAGGTCCCGCAGAAAATTAGGCTGAAATTAGGCGATAGTGAGAGTTGAAGTAGGGGAGAAGTGGTGAATGGATTTGGAACCCTGAGGGGACCAAATATCATTACTTTTATTAAATATGTCGGTATCTAATCGATTACTAAACATTTAGGTAGTGTATGAGGTATTATGTCCATAAAATTTCGAAAATCATAGCGAATGGAAATATTCTAGGTCCGAAGAAATGTTTAATTTTCGAGTTAACATAGCTCCGAATGCAAAGGGTTAAATATGACAATATCTAAGCGATTACTAAGCATTTAGGTATCGCATAAGGTATTATAACAATTTCATATCTATAAAATTTTAAAAATCATGGGGAATGGAAATTCAACTGTGATACTCTAGTTGATTCGTTGATTGAATAAATTAACCCTTTGCACTCGGAAATATTGTTACTCGAAAATGAAACGTTTCTTCCGACCTAGGATGGTTAGAGGGTTAATTTATTCAATCTTCTGAATTCGATAAACTTATTGGACGAATCGACTAGTACCATAGTTGAACGTTTAGCAATTTATTGAACATAAAGGCAGTAATAATTGTTATAAAGTATAGAGTACACATAGTAATTTTTGCTGAAGTCGAAGACAAAGGGTTGAGAAAGAAGCTAAGAGATCCAGGCCTGTTCACGGGGGTTCTAATTAAATATTGAGGACGTAGGATAGCCGCCGGAGGAATCAATCACCATAAAGGGGGAATTGATACTGGAAACAGAAGGAAGACCGAGGGCCAATTTCACTCGAACGAGCAGCTAGCATGTTCTCCTTTTCACGGGTCATGAACGGGAGATAGCTGGAAAGAGAGAAAGAGAGAGGAGGGTTGTCGGCAACCCCCGTCGACTATGCCAGAGGTCTTTTTGTCTGACCGTTGGTTTGTCCATCCAGCCAACAACATTTCGGCCCCCCTTCGGACAGGCGAAAACAGACAGAAAGAAAGAGAGAGAGAAGGGAAAAGGGAGGGCCAGGTGGCGATACGATGATGCGATCGCGCCATATGCTGCGCCCTCTGGGGGACTCGGCGTATACGCGCCTACTAATTAATTCTCAGGCCTTTGTTCTAACACTCTGACACACACACATACCGCACCGACGCGCATACCACCGGCGAAATTACTTGTGGAACCTTGGACTTCGATGCCGAGCCCCGAAGAACACCACCCAATGCGCCACTCGATCACTTCAGAAGTTCCTTTAGATTTTCAGTAGAATTTTTGATCCATCGGGGTCAATGACCTCCTCGTTAGATAGGGAATTCGTTTTCGTTAAGACTTGTGCTTTGTTCTATATTGCATTTCTTAAAATGTCTCATTGTTTTGGTGGAGGTATTTCCTACAGTCAGAGTTGTGCTAATTCAATTACATTTTAATTCAATTACACAATCGAATTACATTGTATTTCAATTATATAGTAATTCAACTACGTCGTAACTGAGTTGCATAATTCAAACCTTTCAATTAATTCAATTACTAAGTATTTTGTGTCTGTAATTGAAATACGATATAATTAAAATACAGCTCTCCAAATTATAGTCCAGTACTTTGAAGAGAAGTGCGATATATTTTTATGTTTTTCTTTCATATATAATACTTGTTTGCTGTCTATGCGGCGTAGTTTCTGTTCCGCGTCCTCGTTCATAATACGTAACGCTATTTTATAATCGTACTCAAATTGCAATTACGAATTACATTGTAATTTAATTACGAAGTATTTTATAATTGTACTCGAATTGCAATGACGCAATACATTTTAATTTAATTACAAAGTGTTTTATAATTGTACTCCAATTGCAATTACGAATTACATTGTAATTTAATTGAATGAAGATCTGAATTATAAATTACAATATGACTGAATTACAATGTAATTCAATCACTTTGTAATTATAATTCCTGGAGTAATTCAATTGTAATTCTGCACAACTCTGCCTACAGTGTTTTAAACTTGTTATAAAATATTTACGTTTCCAGCACATTAAATAAATACGTCATCGTTTTTGCTCAATTGAACAAATTTATGTGCTTTGTTCCATACTGTTTTTGTTATGTCTCATTGTTCTGATGGAAGTACATTCTACAGTGCTGAACTTGTTATAAAATATACGTTTTTTCAACGACAAAAATAGATGAGGCTATTCAAAAGCGTTATTTATAATGTTCATAAAGCGCGCGTATAGAATCGCGTATTAATACTGAAATGGCTCAAGTATTAGTGTACAAAGTGTTACGAGGTTCGAACGAGTACGGAATCGTGAGAAATGGTGGAACAATGATCCGCAACCCGATAAACAAGCAATGACTTTTAATTTCCCGCGCGCCGCGTGTTCTGTCTTTCCTCCTTCGAATTGGGGTTATAATAAGCGGTCAGAGCTTTTTCAGAGGCAGTGTGTATGGAAATGCACCAGTTAAGAGCTGAGTTTTATGAAAAGTGGATTAATCAGTGCCAGACTGCGCGAATATATGCATTTATGGAATATGCAAATTTAACCTTGTTACGGCTACCAGTTCGGCTGTATACATTTAACATGAAGTCGAGGAACAAGAAGCACCTGTTTTACTAAAAAAAAATATCACAAATTCCCATCAAATTTTTCATTTTCCCAGCATAGTTCGTTTTCCCTTCGTTAAATAAACACACAGTTCAATCAGACACATTATGTAGATCTCCAGGTCGATTCATTAAATAAACCAGATCGAATCGTTTCAAAGAGGCATTAAGAAATAAAGTTCTGCGGAAGTTTAACAGTTCCATATAAAATTTTGCAGCACCTTGCGCACAAGTATCAATCATTCTCGTCCATCTAAATGTTTTATTCGCGCCACGTGTTTTCCAGGTGAGGTCTCTTCATAAAATAAACAAGATTAAATCGTTCCATTTAAAAATACCTCTACGACAAAGCTCCACAGAACTTGCAACAGCTGTTGCACGAGGAAAATATTAAACATTCTCATCAAACTAAATTTTTCATTTGTGAGACATGATTTTCATCTCGTAAATGAGTAAGCATGATTAAATAGTTCCATTTAAAAATACCTCTGCGACGAAGTTCCACGAAACTTGCGACATCCGTTCTACGAAAAGGGTGTTACGTATTCTGATAAAATTAAATTTTTCTTAAAATAAACAAGATCGGATCGTTCTATTTAAAGGGACACAAAACTTGCAACAGCTGTTGCACGAGGAAAATATTAAACATTCTCATAAAACTAAATTTTTCACTTGTGGGACAGAATTTCCATCTCATAAATAAATAACCAAGCTATTAAATAGTTTCATTTGAAAATACCTCTGCGACAATGTTCCACGAAGCTTGCGACATCCGTTCTACGAAAAGGATGCAACGTATTCTGATAAAATAAAATTTTTCTTAAGATGAAGATGATCGGATCGTTCGGTTTAAAGGGACACGAGATAAAATTCAGAAGGAACGCGAGTTCGATAAAACATTGATTGGAGAGCATTGATTGTTTATCTGCGAGCAGCCTGTAAATAACGATTTCAATAAATCTGAGGTTTCCGCGGCCGGTTCCAGGTATACTTATTGTTTGCGTAGCACGGGCAAGATGGAATCTCGCGCGATATAAACTTCTTGCCTCAGGCTGAGGCGGCCGGAGATCGGATCTCGTGGTTCGTGTGACGTGAATTGCTTACTTCGGCTACTTTGCTCGCCTTAATTTGGGTTCTCTGTACGAAGATAACACCACTTCGCGAAATTTACGTGGCTGTTCCGCCCGGACCGGGTAGCTACGCGTTTATTGAAAACCTTCGAACTTCTTCGCGAGGCGAGTCACGGATAATTAAGTGATTTCTCGGGTTGAAACCATCTCGATCCCCTTCACATGGTTGCACCAGGTCTACCATCAGATCAAGAATATTTCTGAATGCATAAGTACATTGAGATACTCTAGATACTCACAAGAACTACCCGATGCACAGCAGGACCGACTTCACATCAAAGAACGTTTATCCAACGGACAATTAAGTGATTTTTCGGGTCGGAAACATGCCGATCTCGTTCACGTGGTTGCACCAGCTAAATCGAGCAAAGAAATTAAAAAAGACCGGAAAATATACAGTATATTTCTGAATAAATAAATACATTGTGAGAGACAGGATACCTTTCCAGCATTTTTGAGAGCACAAGAACGTACCCGATACACAGCTGGACCGACTGCACATCAAAAAACGTTTATCCAACGGATAATTAAGTGAATTTTCTGGTTGAAACCATGACGATCTCGTTCACATGGTTGCACCAGCTAAATCGAGCAACAAGAACGAGGAACTCGAAATTAAAAACACCTGAAAATACGCAGCATTTTTCTGAATAAATAAATTCACTGTGGCAGATACCTATCTACTGCACTTCAAAAACCATTTCTCCAACAGCTTGATCAGCTCGACCATCAGAACGAGAACCTTGAAATTAAAAATTCTCCTGAAGATACACAGCATATCTCTGAATAAGTAAATAGTTTGAGATACCTGTCGACCATTTTTAAGAGCACAAGAACGCACCCGATGCACAGCACGACCGACTGCGCATCGAAGAACGTTTGTCCAACGAGGTGCATCGACCTCGTAAATTAATATATTTTCCATGCAAAATCGCAGAGCTGTATATGCAAATCCGCGTTTTCTGGACCGAGAACAGGAATTCCATACTAAAAATTGAGCAGAGTTTCGACGGGAGGTATGCGCAGCCGAGATCCCGTTGATCAGTTTCGTGTGCGCACAATCGCGTGCATAAAGATGCACTCCGCCGGTCATCGAACAGGAATAGACGAGCGATACGATCGGGTGATGAACGATTTTTTATTTTTTTTTCTCAAGTTCGATATTCCTTTTTAATCGTCCGCTACATACACACCTTTAGAGCAGAGTCAAGTGTCCAGCTGAGGGAATGTAGGTCGCGTATTTCCCGCTCGCGTGTTGAAGCGTTTAGCCCTCGTTAAGGAAACCGATGGGACCCGCGAAACTGCGAATTAACATATGTCATCCCGTTAAAGACCTTGCAAATGGCTTTCCGATTAATTATGCACGGCCAAGACGCTCGGGTAATCGACGGCTCGCTTCGTTCAGCTGCCTCTTTTCTGATACCTGGTCGACTTACCTGGCGGAGCATCTGTGCCGAAGATTTCGACGCATAATTCCCGGCGAGCGGACGGTGGTCTTCAATCTTCGTCGAATTTGTTGTCGATTTCAACTTTGGAAAGATTCGGAAGTCTGAGTTATTCGAAAGCGAAAGTATTTCTCTGATCGTTTGTATTGTTTAGGGAATTCTTCAGATTGTGAACAGATTTCTTCTTACTTTATTCGTAAAAAAGAAACTGGGACTCTTAAAAGAATCCTGTGACTAGATAACGGTATAATGATACTCTGTGCCAAATTTCAACCCAATTTGTTCATTAATTTTCGAGCTATATTGGTTACCGTATTAGAAAATACAGTTTCGAGAAAATAAGAAATGTTCGTACCGATTGCAGGACGCAGGAGCCAAATAAAAATTGTACCCTTTTAATTATCCTCTGAAACTGATGCATTGATGTCCTTAAATATTTTTAACATGTCCACTGCTTTAAAATATACGTGCCCATTTTTGTTATAAATGCGTGTAAAATCCGCAGTCTACTTATAAAAATCGTAAATTCCTTTCCTCTAATTGCGTGTGATGTCAATGTTATACAAATTCCGGGAAGAATTTTGGGGAGTAAAGCTTAGATGTTAATCGAATGTGAAAATATGTTTGAACAAACCAATTTGTTTTGACTGGACCGGCGACGTTTACGCGGCGCGGCGGTTTCGAAATTCTAGAGACTTGAATGCGCGGTTATGGCAGCGCGCGTCACGCATAAGCAGCTAAGCAACCCGCGTGGATGCTTCACGGCGTGTCTCCGGGGGCTGGCAAATCACGAGTTGAATTTTTCGTGCGCCTTTCCCAGAGAGAACGTTTCGCTCCTCTCCCGAGGAGAGCTCGGAAGCTGCGTCTTATCGATGACCGTCTCGCGGCATGGTGTCATGTTAAATCGTCGGATATCAAGCTAAAATATGATGATCGTTGCTGATGCCGCGGCGGAATGGGACCAGCTTGGTAATACGCCATCAGCCTCTCGGATTCTTCCGCGAAAACGAGGAATAGACCGAGCCGAGCGCGAGGCAAGCACGAGGCGAGCAATGATAGAATCCGGGGCCAGGCAAAAACCCCGGGACAAATGAACCGCGGCCATGACACTCGTCTCGTACGATTTTTCACGACGCGCCGGGTGATCAGCGTTTGATTCACAGCCGAGTCTCTGCGGGAATCGTGATTTTTCCTTGGTAAGTAAGAAAACATTCTGGGAAGTGGAAATGATGGAAATTAAATATTCAAACGTCCTGTAAAACTGAATGTCCTCGTTTTTCGTATTGGACCGAACGATCTGACTGTGTTTTTAGCAATTAGAAGCATTGGTTTACTTAGAAAAAGATTTAGAAAGCAGTGTAATTGGTAGTACCTAATTATTATCTGGTCAGAATAAGCCTGGAACTGTCAGTCCCAATAAGAAGGGAGGAGGTATTGTTGAAAATGATCGGAAATTAGTATTCGCAAATAAAGCAGAATAATTTTGAGAAAAGTGAAATTGCTAGTAATTATTATCTTGGAATCATCTGGAACCTCCAGGGCACCCTTTAACCGCCTAGAGTCTAAGCCTTGGACTGTCGGTCCCAAAAGAAGAGAGGGGGTTCGGGGCCAGTCAGAAAGCAGGGTAGGCGACGTTGCAGCGAATTGACAGGCGGATCTTCCGGTCGAGCGAGCGTGATCGCGGTTCCGCGAGCACACCGCGATCGATCTATACGGGGTCGAGGCCGATCGGGGCCCGACGGGGACCCGGTTTCCCACGAAGTCGATCGTCCAGCGAGAAGAGAGACGCGTACGGGGGCACACGGAGAGAACGAACAAGAGGAGAGTAGAGAGTCGAAGAGAAGAAGAGGGGCCTCGAAGTAGAGGACTGTTACTTGGTGGAGGGTGGGGGTAAGGCCCCGGGACGAATTCCAGAAAATCTGGCTGTGTTCTCCTCTTGTTTGCCGCATCGCATCGCGTCGCGTCTCGTAGCGTCGCGTCGGTCGAGGAAAGGGAAGAAAAAGAAAAGAAAGAAGTGAAAAAGGGGAACGCGCGTGTCTCGAGTGTCGGCTCGAAGAGGGCCCAGGGTACCGGGGGCCCAGCGAAAAGTGACGTGGCGTGGCGCGGCGCGACGTGTGCATACATACGGAGGCAGGACGTTTTTCGGGTGAGCTTGGAAGAGAGAGAGAGAGAAAGAGGGGGGACGAAAAGAGGGTCCGCTGTGCGGGATGGGATCTCTGGCCCGGGTATTGAAGAGCGGACAGGGGATTTTTGAGCGTAACCCGGCAGCCGCGTTCGGCGGCTCAGCTTTCATGCGTCTCGACCACGAGCCTCGAAAAACGAGCGACGTTCTCTCTCTCTCTCTTTCTTTCTCTACGCTATCTCTTTCTCTGTTCGGGGCCTCTTCGGTAGCCGGTTACCGCGCGCGCTTTCCCCGTGCTCTTTTTTTGGTCCCCTGGGCCCCCGGTAAGTGAATAAGGAACCGATGTTTGCACCTTCCGTGCGGTCGGCCGGCCCTGCGAATCGCTTTTGAAAAATACCGTCCGACTTAAAATAAACGAAACCGCAGAGATAGGCGGCGGCGGGGACCGAACGGGGCCTGATCTCCGATCCGCGAGACGCCCGACGAGGCCGGACAGACGCCGACGGGTGCCCGCGGACCCGGCCACCGGGCCCTTTAAAGGTCGGTTGCTCGACGGGAATCGTTTATGGATTGCTGACTTCGGGGCCGTACCAAATTTTCTAGGTCCCAAACATTCGAAAACTACAGCTACGTTCACCGATTCGGTTGAAATTGTCACCGAGTTTACACATTCAATGGATGCGGATACAAAATTGACTTCTACTTTTTTAAAACTCAGTTTCAAGGAAATTATGCGATTTTTAAACGTGGTGTTCCATACTTTTCACCCTTCAACCATTATTCCATAAATCAGCAACGTTGTTTCTAACGTTGAGCTGCGGCCACAATATTGAAATAATAGGGGATGATAGCCGACTATCATCGAGCTCTTTAGAACGTTGTTCGCAACTCACTTCTTCAAAGTTTGAGAACTGCAGAAGGAAGATTGAGGGTGAGGTGTAGATAGTTAAATTGCAGAGTTTATTCTGGTGGTATACGCTAGAAATTACAGGGGATGATATCCAATCATTATCTCGTGACCTTACTAACTTTTACCAAGTGTATACCGAGGATCGAGGGTAAACTGTAAAAATCACGTTGATTTCAAAAGTGATTCTGAAGAACTGAGGGGTTGATATTCAATTATCATCGAACTCGTTAGAATATTGTCAGTAACTAAAGCTGTGAACTATAGTTCACTTCGCGGCTACCCTAGAGTAATGTATTATTCATTGGTGGCGTTGTACCTTTACCACCCTCTACAATATTTTACTCATTAGACTGTGGATTTTATCCTCACTACACGCTGAATCTCTTCACATAAATATTCAGAAATCCTAACAAAGAAGATGGTACACTTCCATTTCATAAATAATTCCGTGAGGCAAGATGGTGGCAATCGGACGAGTATTATTGATTGGTGGTGATGTACCTTTACCACCCTCTACAATATTTTACAAATTGTAAAACTGTGGATTTTATCCACCTAACTACTAGCTAGATCTCTTTACATCAATATTCAGAAATCTTAACACAAAAGTTGGTACATTGCCATTTCATAAATAATTCTCGCTAAGAAACACAAACGCTGTGAGATTCTCTGTGAGGCAAGATGGCGGCAATCGGACGAGCATCTGCGGAAAGAGGAGAGACATAGAGATCTGGAGCAACCTATTCTGGTCGGCGATGATCGAGGAAATTCGATGATGCCAGCGAGAAGTCGGATCCGTGGCAACGACGAGGATTCTCGCGATGCGAGGCGCCTTGGTTCTTCATGGCGAGAAGGAAAGCTTGAAAAACGGGTTGAAGGCGACACGATATCGCGTTTCAGCCTCCTCTTTGTGCTCCCTCGCCGTCGCTTTTCGAGAGTTAACGTCGATAATATTTCTTCGCGCGCCCGGATCCCGGCAATAGCCGTGTAAAATGATTCGCTGTAAATCTATCATCTACCTGGCCGCCGCCGCCTCCATAAGAAGCACCTGGCGTATCTCACAGTATCTGGCCCTGGTTCGCTGGTTCTGGTGCTGAGGGGCCGAGAAACGGAATTATGTTCTTTCCTCCGAAACGGCGCAGCTGCGAATATGGGACTGCGCTTGTTCCGCTGACAACCAACGCCGACTACTTATTAGAACCGGTGATTAAAGGGTATCTGCTCGACGGTGATGCATCGATGATCGATACTTCTCCATAACGAATTTCAATTGTGTTTGTGGTAGATCCATTTCATTAAGAATCTGGATGAGATCGATTGGGTGGAATTCTGGATATTTTTAAGAGTGAGGCGATTATTAAGTTTCATTGGAATTTTGTGATTGTGATATTGTGGTCAAAAATAGTGGAAATCATATACAACTTCGGACATGTGAATCACAGTAGAAATTGCATACGAAGTCGTACATGTTTGTGAATTGCAGTAGAGATTCTATGCAATGTCGTCGTATGCGAAGTCATACATGTCGTGAATCACATAAAATAAAATCATAAAATTAGTAAATCACAATATATGAACAATGTATCAATTCAAGTAATTAGTGAATTAAAGTATGAACAATGTATCAATTAAAAAAATGAATACATAACAATATGAACAATGAATCAATTCAAAGAATTGGAGCATCACAATCTGAAGAATGAATCAATTCAATAAATCAGTGGATCACAATATGAATAATGCGTCAATACAATCATAATATCAATTCAAAAAATTAGTGCATCACACAATATGACCATAAAATAAAATCATGAAATTAGTAAATCACAATATGGACGTACTACAGAATCATGAAATTCGCGCATCACAATATGAACAATGTATCAATTGAAAAAATTAGTGCATCACAATATGAACAATGTATCGATTCAAAAAATTAGTACATTATAATATGAACAAAGTATCGATTCAAAAAAATTAGTGCATCAGAATATGAACAATGTATAAATTCAAAAAATTATTGCATCACAATATGGACAATGTATCAATTTAAAAAACAAAGGTGCATCACAATACGAACAATGTATTAATGCAACAAATTCGCGCATCGCAATATGAACAAAGTATCAACTCAAAAAACAAGTGCATCAGAACATGAACATTGGTGGACCAGGTCCATCGTGAATGTCCCTAACCAGGCCCCGGCGAAGCATGAGCATTTGCGTAAAGACGACTGGTAATGATGGTGTTCACAATCAGTTAGGCCTCGCTCCGGGAGCGGGTCGAAATGATACAGTGAGCACGGTCATGATGAATATCTCGGTGATCGGTGGTTCGCGCGAAAGAAGCTTGTCCGTGTTTCAGTTGGCTTTGGAGAGTGTGCTTGAAAATTCCCGCGATTCCCGCCGGAATCCTAATCGCGGGCCCCCTTTGACGGCGCAATGGTTCTCGCGGCGAGATCCTGGGCCTTATACAGGTCGTTTCACGGTGATTCCGGGGCCCGGGGACCTGAGTCCCTTTGGGGTGCGTGGCCTGAAAGACGATCACGGTCGCCGGCGCGGCGTCCCGCCGTGTCGAGCCTCGTGTTACCTAGAGGCCTTCATTAGACTGACACTGATGGCGAATCGCCGCTGCGAATCACGTAATCCCGACGGTGCCCTCTTTCATTTGGCAGATCGAGGGCCAGTCGCTCTTGCTCCTCGTTCTCCTCTCGCTCACTCTTTCTCTGTTCTCGTCCTGCTCGTTCTCTTCTCTCGCCGTCGTCGTGATCGCCCTGGCCGTTTCACTTCAGGCGCAGCCTTTAATGAAAGGGTTCTCTCCCGCGGGAAGAGGAACAGGGAGATGCGCTGCATCGACGATTCCCTTTCGAAAAACGTTCCTCGTCTCGTTTCCCGGGCGCCACGCAGCCATCTCGTCACTCGGCCAGCCGGCTGATGGACTGCACTACCTATACATACTCCAACGCGTTACCTTCGCATGCTTCTCGTGGATTCCGCAGGTTTCTTCAAGTTCGCCATTGCTGATCCCTCCATTCGACGTTGCTCGGTGATTTTCGAAAATTGGGATTAATATACCGTTGTCTCCAACAATCTTTATAGAAAACCCGAAAGTCAACCATTTATACGTTTATTATCTTTTCGCGTTTACAGCAACATTGAGTAGATGAAGTTCACAATGGTTGGAGAACTTTAAAAATTGAAGATGTCAATTAAAATCATTAAGGGAAGAAAGACCATCTATTTTGATTTTGCATAGAGATCCCCAGTCTACTCGTGGCTAAACACTTTCCAATGGAATTTTTCGTCGACGCACTCTTCAACGTCCACAGAAAATAATTTCTTAAAATGCTCTGTATCTAGAACCTTGTTTTACCTGGCGTTTTTATTAAAATGTTAACCCTTAGCACACATTGCATTATTAAATATGTTGGAATCTAACCAATTACTAAACATTTAAACATTGTGCGAAGCATTATTATTATATATAGAACGAAATTATTCTAGGTCGGAAGAAATGTTTAATTTTCCGAGTTCAAAGAGGTTAAAGGTTAACGGCGAGGGTCAGCGATTTTTGGGGAAGGTTTCCTAGGGGTTTCTTGGTTCGCGGCATGTTCGTTGCTCGTTGCGGAGATCACCTGGTCGATTTTACACCGGCTCGTGTCAATTCCAGTTCGATTAGGGCTCCGCGGGGTTGCCAACTTGCAGCTGCAGGAATAAAGGCGACGCTAATCGCACCTCACCCCGTCGTGATAACCAGGCCGCCGTGTCATTTTCGTTCGTCACACCTTGTGTCCGACTTCGCTCAAGCCTCCCTGCTGAATCATCTCCGAGTATTTTGATTTCTGCCGCTCGCCTCGGCCTCGAACGTCTTAACTCTTTCCAGCTGCCACCCCATGAATTCCTGATCAAAGGGGTTGCTGAGGAAGCGGTGCTGTCTCGAAGCCCTTTGACTAGCACGATGATTCTACAAGAATTAAAATTGCAAGAATGCAACGAGCTCTATACAAGACTCACGAGAACTTTGAGACTTCGTATAAAGTGTGACATAATTAGGCTTGCAACAATTTCACGTACGGCTCAATTATTCGCCGGATTAACAGAATGGATCTCGCGAGTATCGACCAAGGAACGGATGGAACTGGACTCATAAATATGCATCGGCCCGCGGAATTGATTCGGACGACGCGACGTGCGACGCCACGAACGAAATCCCTGGAATCGGCGGAGAAGCGCTGAAAAACGAGGAACAGCCGGAGGCGACGAAATGCGTCACGCTATGAAAATGTTAATTGTTCCGCCGGCCGCACGAACCTCCACGCGTGCATACCTTCCAAATCTAACTCTTTTTTTATCCGCGAGACCACGATGATAGCGAACGTTCCTAAATTCACTTCGCTGAATTTTCTTCGGCCGAGTCTGACTCGGTATCGTCGACGAAGACCTTTCCACTTGGCTTTTTATTTCAAGCAAATGCAGACTTGTTTGTTCATTACAATTTCGGACATGTGAATCGCAGTAGAAATTGCATACCAAGTCGTACACGTTTGTGAATTCCAGTGAAAATTGCATTCGAAGTCGTACATGTTTGTGAATTGTAATAAAAATTGCACACAAATTCATACATGTTTGTGAATCGTTGTGAAAATTGCATACAAAGTCGTGCATATTGTGAATCGCAGCTGAAATAATATGTCTTAAATGGATATCTTACAAATAGTACGTCACAATACGAACAATGAATCAATTAAAAAAATTAGAGCATCGCAATATGGACAATGAATCAATTCAAGAAATTAGTACACCACAATATGAATAATGTATCAATTTAAAAAATTGGTGTCGCACAGTATGAACGATGTATCAATTCAAAAAATTAGTGCATCACAATAAGATCAATGTATCGATTCAAAAAATTGGTGTCCCACAATATGAACAATATAGCGATTCAAGAAATTAGCACACCACAATATGAACGATGTATCAATTCAAGAAATTAGTGCACCACAATATGAACAATGTATCAATTTAAAGAATTACTACATTATAATATGAACAATGTATCAATTCAAAAAATTAGTGCATCGGAATATGAACAATGTATCAATTCATGTCTGAAAGAACATATTCGGTAATTCACGTTCAGAAAAATAGACTTGTTATTGTTTCGAAAGAATGGTCAAAAGAAGAAGAAGAAGAAGAAGAAGAAGATGGAGAAGAGGGACGTGTTAAGAAATAAACGTTCCGAGGCGATGAACGCGCTCAGAAAGACCGTCATCCCGGGCCCGGAGTCATTAGCCAGAAGTCAGCCGGTCCGATTAATACGAAATGCTTTTATTCCAGCCACTTTGTCCTTGTCCGTCTCCGCGTACCTGGCACGTGTGCCTTTCTGGAATCGTAACAGCGTCCCCCACGGCTGCCGTACCTACGGGATACCGCCCTTTTCGTATAATTGCTTTGTTTATCGTCCCCAATCAGGGCGCCGCTATTAGCATATACGCGAGCCGCGTGTTCCACCGTCAACTCACCCCTTTACCTGTCCTTTTTCTCCTTATTCCCTCTTCTTCGTGGGCCTCTGCATTACCTTTGCAGCAATTCGGCGCTGGCCGAGTCAAAATTCCAAACACTTTACATCGTTACTTTGATCCTACCATTACTTAAAAAAAAAATTTGTTTTACTCATTGGGATCTTTTAAGGCGTTTTCTACCGAATTTATCGAGCTTCTGATAAATATGACGTAAGAAAGAAAAGTACGTGACCTAGCGTTCGTCGTTCATTAGCCAAATGCCCAGAAGAATATTTTGCACTTAGCATTATCGGGCTATCAGTGAAACAATAAATTATTTCTAGTTAGAGCGAACATCCGGCGCAAAGGGCAAGGTTCGACGATAAGTTGCTGGCCGTTTTTAAACCCGGCTCGGACACCTCGCGGGAAACTAGGTCTTCCGCGCAACTGCAGTCATGCATCCTTCGGTTCAGTGTACATTGGTTCGTAATCAAGAAAGCAATTTAGATCCGAGATATTTTATGGTTAATAACCAGATCTGGCCGTGGTCTGGGACGTCGCTTTAAATAAAAAATGATGTCGCGACCCTGACCCATGACCCCAATTTCGCTAACGAAATAAAATGAGGGAGAACACGATCTAACTGAAACCATTCCTGTGCTGTTATCGGTGAACAAAAAATTTCGAAGACAAAAGAATGATCTCGATGTTTTCGTCCACGTGGAAAATTATGCGAATTTCGTGGGAGGGCGCAAAGATTGGGTGGCCGGCGGAGGCAGGCGCCGTTAAAACACATATGTAATTAACAGATTAACAATATCCGGCGGTTGGCGTGCGCCACGCCAGTAGAAAAGCGATGGAAGAACGAAGCTTGACATCCCGTGGCGCCATTAGAAATTCGCAACATGTGTTTCAATGTAGCGACAGCGAGGCGGCATGCATCACCTCGCGCTGCCCGCTCGGACCTCTCATGCAATATGAATGACTCCCGGCACACACTGTAATTACCAGCGCATTTCATTAGGGCCATTAAATGATTCCTGGCATGAATACATTTCTGCTAATGTTGATTGGCGTGCCGTCCCGTCCTGTCCTGTGTCCTGCCGGTTGCCACCCCCGAACTTCTGGCCCCGGGCTTTGGGGAAACGATGACGAATCCATCCTTGCCGCACTGTCACCAATCCTGACTGTTAGGTCTACTCGATTATTGTTTTTAGGGAACCTCTGGCAATTTTTACAATTTTATTTGTCTGGATATCGACTGGAACATTTTAATATTTTAATAGGAAAACGATGACGAATTCATCTTTGGACCTGTGGCATTTTTTTAACTTTATTTGTTTGGCTATCGACTGGAGTATTTTAATATTCTAATAGGAAAAAGATATGAGGAATTCATCTCTGGACCCCTGGCATTTTTTAATTATTTTATTTGTCTGGATATCGACTGGAATATTTTAATATTCTAATAGGAAAAAGATGAGGAATTCATCTTTGGATCTCTAGCATTTTTTAATAATTTTTTTTGTATTGATATCGACTGGAACATTTTAATATTATAATTGGAAAACGATGTGGAATTCGTCTTTTAATATTCTAATCGGAAGACAATCACGAATCCATCCTTGAGGTTTGGATGTCTGGAGAACAGCGTAGAACTGTTTTTGGTAAATGTCTGACTACAAAGATCCGAATCTGCTCGATTCCGAAAATTCCCTGCGCATCGGAATTCACATTTCAAATGCTCTGCTTCGAGTTCTCAGGAAATTTCCGCTATTGTGCGTAGCTATCTATGCACATAACAAGTTTTGTTGAAACCGACTGCATCGAACACGCGGCCAGCGATAAAAATATTCACACACTGTTCTTTTTCTATCAGTTGCAATGCTGCTTTCACCGCGCCGCATTCGCTGGAAAACTCAACTCACCATGAAAATACCAGTTGCTGGAAATATCTTCCAACTTTTAGTTGATTCGCTGAAAGCAACGTAACAATCTTTCACTCTAGCAAATGTTGGACTGGAAGACGTTCGATCAAATTTCCATAAGCGAGCAAACACGTTTCGAGAGCTCTCAGAAAACTGCAAACAAAATACAACAGATAAACGACAGTGTAAATCTTGTAGCAATTTCAGACTACAATTTTCCAATCAACTAACGTGTCTCCCACGCTTTCACTATTTTCCTGATCTCTGCGAATTCGCGTCTTGAGCGATCAAAGGGTTAATGAAAATAGAGGATAAATCATATCAGCAATCTTTCCGCCGTAATCCCACTTAAGCTATGATTGTCGCTCGGAGAACGACGCTCCC
Source organism: Lasioglossum malachurum (assembly GCA_028455605.1). NCBI lineage: Eukaryota > Metazoa > Arthropoda > Insecta > Hymenoptera > Halictidae > Lasioglossum > Lasioglossum malachurum. The sequence goes on along the minus strand of CM052317.1, from coordinate 12,327,298 downwards.
TCGGATCCACGGAATCAAACACGATGATTTATGTGGAATTGTTGGGTCAGCGATGCCTGACGGCCGGTAGCCGGGGCAATGGGTTAAAAGGTGTCATTAATATCAATCGAGTGCCGCGATTGATCCCTGGGCAAAGCAGAAATAGAGAGAGAGAGAGAGAGAGAGCCGGTCTTGATCCCGCGGAAGGATTTATAGATCTCATCGTGGCAGTGTGCGGCGGGTGGAGCGGGAACCGCTGGTTAAAAATGGCGCTGACCCCTGTCGTTGGGTCTATATTTCTCGTGAATTCCCCCTTTACAAGGATGCCTGCCACGTGGCGCTCCATGCCCAGCTGATTTCATCGTGTTGCTTTCCCGTAATTCACCGGTTTGTGGAAACTCGCCTGATCCCCTGGGGAAACGTTCCCCGTCCGCATTGTTCGCTCTTTGGAAAATTAAAACTCCTCCCGGCCTTTCTGTGATCAACAGCTCGCGAACTTCACTAGCAATTTGAAATACTCGTGCCATCCTCCGGCAGGCCTCCAGCAGGGACAGTCAAAATGGCGGACTAATTGCCGGGAAGTTCGCGCAATAAAGCAGTCGCAAATTCTGCAATTTGCAACTGGAAACTTTCGGAGTAGCAGCGACAGAGGTGGCCGAAGTTCGAAAGTTGCAGTTCATTTTTCAGGGGGTTGAACCGCGGGCGTTACAATTTCCATTCGCGACTAATTTGCAGGCTGAAGAGTGGGGGTTGTAGGGGAAGGGTGGGGAGGAGGGGCCGGTTTCTGCAAGGTTTCTGCCACGCGAAGATTGCTGCCGGCTATGATTCCCGATCGGCGTGTAGCGATTAATCATTAAAAACGACCCGGGGGAACATTACCGGTGGGGTCGGGCCGCGGAGGCCCCCGGAATCGTAGATTCGGGGAGGATCGAAGGTAACAATAAGAAGAAGGATACAATGAACACGCCCCGGGCTGGTTTATCGTCCTTGTAGAAGGAAGAAGAAGGCACCGGTGCGGTCGTTTCAGGCCGCGGGAGATCGATAAAGTCTGCCACCGAGAAGGTTCACCGCAACCCTCCTCGCAGGTTAACTCTGCCAGTCAATTGTTCTCTAATCGTAAACCTTCTGGAACGGGCTCTCTCGTCCCTGAAAATCGATCCCGTCCGTCTCTCCTCCCCCTACCAATGCACATCGTGTCTCTCTCTCTCTCTCCTTGTTTCCATTTACAGTAATCGCTCGTTCGTTGTCCCGAATCGTGGGCACGATCGTTGTCCAGTGCCTACCCACTCCATTGCCTATCAACGAGAGGATTAGGCCTGCGTGGATCTGGTCGCCAGATGTGTCCCAGGACTGTCCAGACCCGCGCAGAACGGAGAACAATAGGAAAGGAGTTTTCTAAAGCCAGACAGTTGACTGCTTTTGACTGTCACTTTGTCATTTAACTAGCCGTTTCACTAAAGACGCAGTCATAAACCAAAAATAGTGTCCGGGCACGGTCGTTTGTCCGCTCAAACCCCCGGCCTTCGGACAACGAAGGAGCTTTTACTGTGATCATCGATTTTCCAGGTTACGATCGGACGGGAGAGCATCGTCGGATACGAAAATCATCCCCTACGAAACAGAGCAACAGAGGGGAATGAAAAAGGCTGGATGATAGGCTGGCATAAATCAAGTCGCGTACACACGAATCTCAGTGTGCAATTACGATTCGAAATTACACGATACCGACCGGCCCAGTCAGACCAGGCGACCGAGATTCCTGGAAACCTCTGATAAGCGACTTATTATGGCATCCTTGAGCGCCGACAATTGACCAATTTAGATCCGGTCTTCCCCGCGAATTAGCCCAGTTCATCCTCGATAATCATGATACGTTTCGCCCCGATACCGATTCTCCACTTCTCGATCGTGCGAGGATCGTCGATGACTCCGTTTTTCAGGGTTCCTCGGGCTATTCGGGGGTTCTCGGTGTTCTCGTGCGCGAAGGAATTGCAGCTCGAAACGAGAATCGAGATAAAAGTCGGCCGAACCTGGCCCCGCAGAAGCGTCCAGGAAAATCGATACATCGGGAGGAGGTACGATTACGCGAGTGACTCAGGCGGTTTCCGGTGGACGCCATGATGGATTTAAGTACTTCCGGCCGGAGGCGCGTGCGCCGGCCTGTCCCGGCTGGAATTATCGGAGCTGCTCTCTACAAGCGGAGATCAGGCACGATGTTGATGTGGCGCGTGCGACCCGGAGCTAGGGATGTCCGACGATCTGCTAGGGAATTTCCTCGATCTACATCGATCCGTATCGACTGATGCAGAATTTCTTCGAACATTTTTCGAATACGTTCTTCTGTAGAACAAGTTGTGGAATCATCGTTGTAAAGTGTTTATAGGGTTTGAAAAACTGCTTTTTTGAAATCATTTCTCTTTCAATTTTAAATAGCGATTGGAATGTAGAGTCAGGATTACGAGTTATCGCGTTGCTAATCGTTGTTAAAGCTCGCGCTGTACATACATAGTTTCAGAGTAATTATCGCGGGCCGTTTTATTTATTTGCAGCCCTCACGCTAGCATACGGGGCGCGGACTATAAGAAGGAACGCTTAAATGTTTGTATGCGTTTTTAAATATTTATAGAAGGCAGCACGGGAATGTATAAAAATTCCTTTTATACGTTTCCACATTTTTTCAGGAGAGGTTTCGCAGAATTTTCGTAGCCACGGCGACCCGGACAAAACAGACATTGTTTAAACGATAAGCGTGGCGATCGATGGAAGATACGGGGCAGGATCGAGGGAGCTCGTCTCGGTCAGTTAACAGGTGCACAAATAGTTCGATGGAAGGTGGGAACCAGGAGCGAGACCGATCGATTTTCCGTCCATCGCGCAAGGGTTTCGACGAAAATGGCGGCGCGTGGTTCCCGGAAACTGCGCGATCGTACCGGCCCGTCCGTAATGAAAGAAACATCGTAACCCCCGGTGCCCGGCGATCGATAACGATCGATATCGGTCGCGAGGGGATCAATCAGCTGGCTCATAAAACGGTCTCGCTGGTTTCCCATACAGATGCACGGCAATTGCTCGAAATAAATGGAGGCCCCTGGTTTCGGCGGGGCTCGTCATTATGCAGATGATCTCTCCTCCTGGCCCGGCATTCTGCGCTCTATACCCTTCGACCAGAACGCGCTCCACCTTTCTGCATTTATTTTCTAATATCTCGATCCGAGGGCCAAGGGATTCCGCAGATTTCGGATCCCGGGTGTAATTTACCGGCGCTAGAAAAAATTTTATGCATTGCATCCCGCGTAATTCTATTATAAGTGCTGCTGCCCTCTCGATCTAGATCTCGCCCGACTGTTTTCCAAAAATATTCAGCGATTCACAGCAGATGTATCTAATGATTACAAGTAGACAGCGGATCTTTATGCAGAATACAAATGTTCTACCCGCATTGCAACAAACTGGAATGAAATAGAAATTTGTTTTCTCTCTTAATATGTTTAACAGGTTGAAAATAATATAATAGTATTTTCGAATTCATCTAATAGTTTGACTGTCTTAAATTGCACCCACTCATTTTAGTCATAAATGTATAAAATACGCTGTCTAATTATAAGCTACCAATTTAATCGATCTCTAATTTGTCGAATTTTTTCACACGTGGCAGATGCAATGATTATTATACAAAAAATATAGGGATGTTCTATAACTTTTACTCAAACGATGAACATTTTTTTGATCGTCATAATTTGAGAATTTATATCGTGAGAAGAGGAGAAAGATTGTCCAGTTTAACGCGTCTGGACACGTCTGCCGGTCGGAATTGAGTGTGCAGCATCCCGAAAGAGGAATCATCGGGTTCTGCAACCGAATCTCGCAGCCGAGAGAAAGAGAGAAAGAGCAGGATTCGCGTTATCGCGTCTTGTCACCGCGGGGCTCGTGAATCCGAGTCGGGCTGAGCAGTCTCCCAGCGGATTCCAGCGGGCGGACCGCTCATTAGCATCATAATAACGAGCCCCTATGTCTTTGGGCCTGTATTTACGATGGCGTATTCCCCAGTTGATGCGTATTGGTGGCGCGTATATATCCGACGCGCGGCGGAGGTGTAAGGTAACATCGCGTTCCTCGATTTCGGACCACCCCGACGCGACGCCTCTGCGGAATCGCCGGATTCTCACATCCTTGATCAAACAGACAGTCGATCCCACTAATCCACCTAATTCCCCAGCTTCCGATCACTGCTGCGAGTCATGGAACCCGAGATTCGAGGCCCGAAAAGATGGTTGGTCCACGGGGGGATACCTTGAAAATATTAATTCTTTTTCGTGAATTTTCAATCGATATTTTCGAATTTGAACTCTCGCAATTTCTTATATTTCCCTCATTTCCCTTCTCATTTCCTATATTAGGCTTTACCTATCACTTTCAATAATTACCAGCATCAGTAATGAAATATTACCCCTTTTATTTTAAATTCCCAATGCACCGGGTAAAGTAGTAGACTGTATCTTTCCTTTTTAATTAATTATCAGCGCCCCTAATGAAATATTACACCTTCTATTTCAAGTTCCCAATGCTTCCATTGAAAAAGTAGACTTTACCTTTGATTTGAACAATAGATCTGCTCTTGATTTGTTCTTCTAGAAATATTAAAATTATAAATATGATTTTCTGAGAAATTGTTTTAGTGAACTTCCCTATTGAAGTACATATTTAAACGAAACTAATACGAAATCTAAATAAATGCAATTTTGTCGTTATTACTTTTACTTTAAATTCCCAATGCTTTCAATGAAACATTACACCTTTTATTTTAAATTCCTAATGCTTTCAATAAAATAATAAGCTTTCGCTTTTATCTTAAATTAATTAGCACCGCCTTTAATAAAATATCACACTTTTCATTTTGAATTCCCAATGCACCGAGTAAAATAGTAGGCTTCACCTTTCCTTTTAAATTAATTACCAGCGCCTCTTATAAAATATTACACCTTCTATTTCAAGTTCCCAATGCCTCCATTAAAATAGTAGGCCTTACCATTTATTTTAAATTAATTACTAGCCTCTCTAATAAAACATTACACCTTTTATTTTAAATTCCCAATGCAACGAATAAAATAATAGGCTTTCGCTTTTATTTTTAATTGATTACCACCGGCCCTAATCAAATATCACACCCTCCAATAATTTTTCTGTTAAATGCATACTGTTCGCAATAAAATAGTGGATTGTAATTTTTAACGCAACGTACGCATGATGTCACATGCTGGTTGGAGTTCCATGATCCGCGCGTACGTGCCCCTAAAAGTCGTGACGTGTTCTCTCTATCAGAGCGAACGGATCATGCCTTTCACATCGGATTTCGCGCTTTGAGAAGATTTGCGAATTAGCCGGCGCTCGCCTCGTTATTTACGGTGAAACCGAACACCGGACAGTGTATTCGACATCGGATACCATAAGTGGATTAGCTGTAGATCCGCGTCCATGCTGCGATCCACCGCGAAAGGTTTCCAGTGTCTTAGAACCCTGAAACATGTTTCTTACCTGCGAAACCGTTCGTCTGTCTCTCTCGCCTTCCTCGTCCCTCGCGACGCTGTCAGAAGCTATCGAAATTCATGCTCGAACATTGGACACGTTTCCCTTCGGCTCTCCTCAGCTTCCGGTTCGACTTGTACACTGCGAACACATGCTAAACAAATTGTCTACTGTCGATTCAATTTTATAAACTTGATTGAGAAAATTGTAAAAACGTGAAAAAATGTAAAAGTGAAACTCGAGGAAGATTTTAAAGAAAAGTGCAATATAATTTTACTTACATGATTTATGTTTGTACGTTGATCTGCAGCTTCGTGCTATTTTTCGTCGAAGCATTGTTTCCTAAGGGTTGATCGATTGCTTCACGTGTTATAATATTCCTGTTTTCGGGGGTGAATATTAAGTGTATCCTTTTCTGAAAAAATTTTGGAAATAATAACGGAGGAAGGAGACGGTGGACAGCCGCAGGAAATTGCCCTAATACGCTGCGGAAAATGTTGGCCTAATAGCAATACAGTTCGGCCGGGTTCGCGGTGCGGTGTGCAGAATCGGCGGGGGCTGATAAGCCGATCGATAAGACTCTCTGTGAAAGCTTGGAAAAAAAGTATAAAACATCCTTAAACATCGGCCCTTTCATACGCGGCGGGGCGTAATAGTGCCATTAATCTTCTTCTGTGTTTTTGCTCTCTTCCTTTAATACACAATTCGCTACTTTTATGTTAATATTATTGCGAGGGGAAAATTACCCCGAAACGCATGGAAGTGTCTAATAAAAGAGTCCGTGCAGAGAGCAACGGGTAATAAATATATCGTAAACGTTGCAGACGCCCGTGTTTCCGTGACATCCACCCGCGATGCGTGGTAACTATGTTCCGTGTACGTGTGTCCGTCGGTGTGTGTGAGTTTCGGGGGAGGAAATGGCCACCGCCTAGCAAAAGAGCCGACGGAAAAAAAGAATAAAAAAAGAGAGAGAGAGAGAGAGAGAGAGAGAGAGAGAGAGAGAGAGAGAGAAGAGAGGGAGGTGAATATTATTCGTCCGGGGGACATTAATTAATGAAATTTTGAATTTGAGTGGTATCACGGTTTGCCGGCTTCCGGCTTCGCTCGCTAATTGCGGCCTGATTTAGCCCCGCGATAACGAAGCAACCCCATCGTCTAGAGCCACCCCGACCAGCCACGAATAACCACGGACTCTCGACACGATATCTCGACCGACTGCGTTCGAAATATTCTTTGATCTGCGGCAATCAACCGTCGAACGCCAATTACCGACGCGAATTCTTTCGTTTTACCCCACCGCCCGACCGATTATATTCCTTCGAAGTATTTCTTTCTTGTGCTTTGGCGCATTCTAACAATTCTGCAGACAGTTTACACCGCCCTGATTCGTTCATTCGTTGAAAAGGAGTAGGTATTTAGAGGCTACCTACCCTCGCAGTGACCAATAACTGCTCAGAATGATTTATTTTTATCGTTGGAAGTACTGCAACAATTTTCTAAAGCCATATTTTAATTCGGCAAGGGGTTAATCTAAATATTATAATTACATATTAAACTAGTAATTTTATTTCATTTTATAAATTTTCTTTTATCTTATACATTATTGGGGATAAAGTTTTAATCACTGCAAGTGGAAAGAAAATGATACAGGGGTTGATCTAAATATCCGTGAGGAATTCATTAAGGAAGCATTAAACTAGTAATTTTATTTTATCGTCTCTTTATTTCACTTTATAAATTTTCTTTTATCTTCTACATTTTTGGGGGTAAAGACGTGTTTTAATCACTGCAACTGCAAAGAAAATGATACAGTGGTTAATCTAAATATGCGTGACGAATTCAATAATTAATAACTGGACGAATTCAATGAATTCGAAGGTTGTGTATTCGAAGATATTAACCCAGCCCGTTTCACGGTCAATTTTCGCGAACACGATCTCGCCGCGAAAAAATCGCGAGGGCCCATTTCGGTGGCCGTAATCGCGAGGATCGTGCGTTTCGATCGATTCGAGGAAACATCCGAGGATCGACGCCATCGATGGTGTACCGAAAACGAAAAATCAAGAGCATGGGGTTAAAACTCGTCTCCTCCTGTTCTCTGGTTGCCGAGGCTCGCAGGGAGCAGCCGCGTGCAGCATGATTCGATTACACAGTTCAAATGAAATTTGTAATTTAATTAGTTTCGTAGTAGCAGCCGCGGCACGGCCGTACTTTTTGCCTTCTTTGAGAGTTCGCGTGCTCGTTCATACACGTGAGCCTGCCGACAGCCTGCCGAATTCAAATTAACCCCCGAGGCCCGCTACTAACAGCAATTTTCTTTTCCCACTCTGTCATTCCTGATAAACCGTGCATTATGCCCGAACCCGACGCGCGGCGGGATCTTGGCCCGACCCGAACCCAACGCCAATGAAGAGATAACAGAATTAGCCGTGCTAATCAGGAAACGAGTCGCTGGCCCTATCACACATAATGAAAGGTCTGCGCCCGACGGTTTTCGGGGCGACAGACCGCGTTTCCATGTTCACCGGGATCATAATCGCCTTCGACAACCCTAATTTCTGTAATGTGCTAAGAATATTCGGTCGTCGTTAATCAGTAGATTTCTACCTTTCGCGATAGGAAAATTGGGGCAATTTTTATTCGGAGAATTAAGGGCTTTGCTCGTAATTCGTAGTACATATCTGTTGTGTATAGTGTGCGACATTCAGTTTCACTTCCAGCTTGATTTTATTGTTTTATTTTGATTAGACGTAATTATTGTACACGATAATATTTGAATGCTAAATTAAATATATACATACAGGGCGAGTCACCCAACGTTGCAACCTTAAATATCTTTGTTGTTTTTAAAGTCTAAGTCTACAAATACATAATACAGATTTATACTGAAATCGCGAGCGAAACTTCTAAATAACTTTCCACTAATTTCAAGTATTCAATGCTTTAATGATTGCTCCAGACGATGACGACTGATTTACACATTTTAAAAAATAATCCTCTGCCGCCCGAATCAAAGTATCCAGAGCTTAGAAAGCTTGTCAGAGAATCGCTGTGTGCACTGGTTGCTCGAGCCGCTAATTTCAGTCGTCAATGGTAGCTATCAGGCTTATTAATCACGTCGAGCTAGCAGCTCTAAGCAGATGTCTACATTCTTGAGCGAATGATAATGCGGAGCAGCTGCGGATTTCTCGCGGGTTTGTCTCGCAGTTTCTAATGAACTTCTAAATTACCGTTTCTGCGACTCATGACGATCGTATCTGCGCGCGTTCATTAACGTCGCGGCTTGCATAAACGAGGTTAAGCATTAGCTAATATCTCGTGAACGAAATTTAAGTGAGCAATTTGAAGCAGGCTCCGGCATTAGGTTCGTTTACACGATAAAAAGGAACACACACGCACCTTCGTAGCTCGTGGGAGTCTCGTTATTCCGGCGCATCGGTTCTGTATAAAATTAACGAAGTCGAATCATTATCATGCTAGTGAAAATTAATAATTTATACCCACTCTATATACTGTATGTATATGTATAACCCTTATGTCAAAAAGTGCTCTACAATATTCACGACATCATTGCATCTAAATTAATCAAAAAATGTGAATAACAATGATTTTCCTGTTTCTTAACAGCCATATTAAAAAGTAATTGAAAGTGGGCACACAGGTACCCGGTTATCGATACCTATACACATTGCTTCAAATAAAACGATATCTCTTATGCGGGCATTTAAATTTCCGTCGCCAGCTGCAACATCTCATCTTCTGCTCATTTGCTATAATGAACAGAACCGGGATAACTTGGTATAATAAATTCTGTAACATGCTCCTCTATCGCTAGATAGCCTGGACAATTATCTTATCAGTATTCGAATAATAACAGGCCGGAAAATTTGTTAATGACGTCGATTCAATTATCTACAGTTTTCTTATCTCGCCGAAAGGCAATTTCTTTGTCCAATTACAAACGGCGATAATTAACTAGAATGTTTTTAGAGGATTATTAGCTCGAGTCAAGTAAAATATATTTCTCCGTGAACATTCTTAAATCGAGTAAAAATATATTTCTCCGTGGAGGAACTGGAGAGAACGAATTTCTGATGGTCGATGACTGGTCCATTCGGAAGCAATGTGCCAACACTCGAAAAACTGAGCAAACACTCGTTGATTCGCCGCTTGTGGCGGTTCAATTGAGCCACGGGTAATGTACTTTGCTTGTCGGAGGCACTCGCTTCTTCCCGCTTACCCGCTCATTTTACAGTCAAACCTCGTAAATCCGAGTTATTCGATAGAGATATCAAGTGTTTACCCGACGTGCTTCCCAGGGAGGCCAAATAAAATCAACATTGAAAACCAACATTTTTATATTCGACGATATACCCATTGAACGAACGAGTCTTTGACGAAAATAATTTCTGAGGGAAAAATAATTTTCTATCTCAGTGCTCGTTGAGCGAACAAGTCTTTGACGTTAAATTGATGATGGAAAAATAATTTTCTGCTTCACTCCAATTCAATGCAATTTTATATTCGACGATGCTCATTCAATGAATGAGTCTTCGACGATAAATTCATGTTAAAAAGATCATTTTCTGCTTCACTCCAGTTCGGTGCAATTTAAACATTTTCTTTCGCTACCTGATGGTACATAAGCCATCCCGAATGTTACTTTGCAGCGTCCGGCTCAAATATCGAGCCCCATTCGGTCCGGCAATGGTTCCGAGTCGCTGGTAACGAGGCAATAACGCGTTTCCCGCGTAAAATCATTTAAAGCTCGGCCTGCCGAGGGGAGTCATGGATCATTGATGGGCCGCGAGCCTGCGGGAATCCAAGGAAACAGCGTCTCTCTCCCCGTTCCTTCTTCCTCTGGCTCCGTTGCACGAGGTTTTACCGGTGCGTCTAACTAGAATGGATCGCCGTAATTTTTCAGCTAACCGAAACGTCCTGGTCCGCAAACGAGCCTGACAAAATACGGAAGGTGGGAATACATTATCTCGGCCATTTGTACCGGTCCCCGTGTTTCCATGTTCCGTGCTCCGTGGCCTCATGATCAAGCTGATGATCCGCCGTTTGTGCTTGTCCGACGATAGACGAACCAGCCGTGACCTGAACCATGACGACACTCTCCGAATGTTCCGAATTTTCCGATCGTTTTCCCACAGTTCTCAGTTCTTCATTTTTTTTACTCGCTATGATTGGATTTTCCTGTTCTTGGACTTTCCTGTTCTTGGACCTTGCGTCTCTAACCATTTCTGGATAGGAGTAATGTACGTGTACATTTCTATTAATTTTTAAATAATGACAGGAAGAGAACAAAATTTTATCTCGACTTGTTAGAAAAGACTTTTACACGTAACAATATTGTACAGCAATTAACAATAATTAATTTAACAGTTTCTCTTCCACATGATGGAACAAGATGATCCAAATAGGCTACAAGAAATGTACGTGTACATTTCTATTAATACTTAAATAATGACAGGAAGAGAAGAAAATTTTATCTCGACTTGTTAGAAAAGACTTTTACACGTAACAATATTGTACAGCAATTAACAATAATTAATTTAACAGTTCCTCTTCCACATGATGGAACAAGATCGTCCAAATAGGATGGCAGAAATTTAAACATTGTCAGGAAGAGAACAGAATTTTATTTCAACTTTTGAGAGAAGACTTTTATACGTAACAATATTATATGGTACATGATGAAACAAGATGGTCCATCCGAGGCACCTGAACAGTTTCAGGCTACTTTCCCCTACGACTGAAGGGTGTGTGCAACCCAGTGCAGCCCTGCCGAATAATTTCGGGTAATGTCTTGGCGCTGATCGCTTCCCTGAAGTATCGCAAGAGGAACGCCTCAGGAGAGACATTCGAGAGCCCGCTAACTGTCCGCATTATAATAATTAAGGAAGGCGAGAGCGCAAGCTGTTCCCCCTCGCGACTTGTCTCCCGGTTTCAACCCTCGTCTCTGAGCCCGTCCGTTCTCGATCATCCGTGTAGTACCTTCCCGGTCTCTCGCGACTGAACGTACCTTCGTCATCCTCCTGATTTTATCGAATTTAATTAGCAAACGGACCGGCCAGGCAATGACCATGACTGGCTCACTTGAACGGCCGACCAGCTACCATTAAATTTCGATTAATCCGTCTTGCTCTTCCCTCGTGTGTAATTATTTTGTCCCGTCGGAAGAGAAGCGAGCCGTACGAGGTCGTTCCGAGACGGGCACGAGCTTTTATTCGCGGATCGAGTTACCTCGGTGCCCTCCAGAATTATCGCGCACCCTCTCCGAACACTCGATGCTGTTATCGATGGTCTCGGTTAGACAGGAGATTCTAATTATGGCTGTTACCTTCTCCGGAGCTTCGAAACTTCGATATGATTAGGATTATTTTATAAAAATTCGTCGAACCTCCTAATTTAAAGTAATCAATGCATTAATAATTGCATCAATGACGACTGATTTTCATTGGAAAGTAGCAGTCCTGATTCTAGCATGATTAGGATGATTTGATAAAAATTCGGATAATGAAAGATGATACGCTGTTTTATAAAATAACGCGATCTTGCTAGAAGTAGTGGCTTGTGGGAAGACGTAATTTTGAGACAACTGAACTTCTGAGAATATAATGCAGGAGTTGCATAAGCGAATATAATATAGCGTGTCTCACAACATATGTATGTCTCCTATTCGTTGTATCTAGTTTCTATACAATAACCACTTTTGTCTGGCAGTGGCTATTAATAGCTAGTTCCTATGCAGTGTGTACCGTTCGAGGAACAGCGAGGTACAACATCCAGTTCAATTCAGCAAATGAACAAAATTACCTGTGTCACTCGTGCTCGATAACTTTGGTCCTCGAAGAGGCGCTCTCAATTTCCGACGGATGCACTCGGTGTACATTTTCAACAGAGATTTAACGCGGCAACGTAATTTTTCAAAGTTCGCAGACATCAGGCTGGTTCGGCATTAGCGATGCAAAATGACCTCGGTTTCTCACGTTCGGTGGCTTCGATCCCGCGGAGGGTAGATAAAAATCGGGAGCGAGACGTTCCCGGAAGCCGGCCAATGAAATTCCGCTCGAGTAGCCCCGAGTCTGGCGAAAATTCGCCGAGCAATTGGACGCAATTAATTAGGAAAGACCGTGGCCGTTACGCGAATATTCGAGCGCTGCCATCTAATGATAGGCCGCGTAATGCCGTGTCTTTATCGTCCGCGAGCACGCGTACGCGAGTCGATACAAAAACACAGACGTGTTTCTCTCTCTCTCTCTCTCTCTCTCTTACTCTGCTGCACTCGCTTTCGCAGGCTTTGTTTTTATTGTTTTCAACGGGACGAGATCCAGGGAGCGGGAATCGGTTAACAGCGGCGCGCGCAATTACAGATTTTATCGGCGCCGCATCTTCCTTTGCTTAACGCGCGCGCGCCTTCTCGCTCGGAAATAATACAGCGCGCTCGCAATAATAAACGGAAGCGTCGTTATTTGAACTGAGGAATTAAAGCGATCGGCAAACCGCTCGTTTATTAGGGTCTGACACGTACGCCGCTCATCGAGCGACACTCTTCGGGTACGTTTTCGAACCCGCGCAAATCCTGCTAGGAGCCTTCTTGGGTTGGTCCTTCCCTAGTTCCTCTTCCTAGATCTATCCCTCCTCTACCTCATCTCCTAGACCCCTGAACATTACCCTGGCTGTTCTTCCTAGGTTCTTTTCTTACATCCCTCCCCCAGCCTCTATCCCTGGAATCCCAACTCTATCCCTTCCATAGATACCCTAGATCCTTCCTCTAGTCCCTCCTCAAGCACCCCTTGATCCTTTGTCTAGCACTTTTGCTAAGGCCATCCTCCAGTCCCTCCCCTAGAACCCTGTAGTGTCTTCCCCAACTCCCCTAAATTCGTTCCCTAGATTCCTGGATCCCTCTTCTAGACCTTTCTCCTGACTATTTCCCTATATACTCTATCTACTAGGTTCTTTTCTTACATCCCTCCTCCAGCCCCTATCCTAGCTACCCTAAATCCCTCCTCTAGTTTCTCCTCAAGCTCTCCTAGATCCCTTGCCTAGCAGTTTTCTAGGGACACCCTCTAATCCCTTCCCTAGCTCCCCTAGAACCCTCTAGTGCCTTTCCCAACTCCCCTAAATTCGTTCCTTTTTCTAAACCCCTCTTCTTACCATTTCCCTCTCTGCTCTTCCTAAGTTCTTTTCTTATATCCCTCCTCCTGCCCCTAGACTAGCTCCCCTGGATCCCTGGTCTCGTCCCTCCCCTAGATCCCCAGCACTTGCCCTAGCACAATCCCTCTTCTATTCCCTCCCCTAAGGCAGCAGGCCTGCGAAGGCAGCAACCAGAGGAAAGCCAGGATTCCAGCGAATAAATCCGCGGATCGGGATATCGTGTCAGCTCGCATTGTGCAGCGTTCTGTCATGGGCGCCACGTTCCCCGGCTAATGGAAGCACAGATTAATCTTGGGGGCAAGTTGAACGCCGTCGGCGCGGCGGCCCCCGGCTAACGATGCCCAACCCGTTTCAGCCCCAAAAATTTAATTCGGTTATGAAACTCATTAGGTAATGTAGAAAAGCGACGCGAGGAGAAGCCCGCGCCGGTGATAAATGACGATGTCGTGTCGCCGGGCAGTATAGTCGGTGCTACCCGACAGCTGGGCCCCGGCTATAGGACACATCGTGCAGCTTAGATAGTGCCCTACAACGGAATGCATTAATACAATTTGCCCGGCTATCTGTACAGCTGTACGCACTAATTATAATGTGATTTGCCTGTCGGGGTCGCCTTTCGTGGCTACCACGCCCCTTCTCCGGCTCTCTCTCTCTCTCTCTCTCTCTCTCTCTCTCTCTCTCTCGTTCTCTCGCGAATTTCTCGTAGATCCTTGATCGTGGTCTTTTAGCGAGCGTCACCTGAGTTCTAATAGGGGGCCACAGACTGCTCCATTCCTGCTCTAGATCGTAAGATACACACGATTTTGGAGACTTCTTCCTGTAGAGTGCCGGTTTCGAATACTGCTTCCGGTCACTCTTGGGAATCGCCTGATGATCGTCTTACATGACGATGATTAGATCCGCTCGAGCTTATTACGACCAGAATGTCTAATGGCTCTCTAGCAGCGATCTTGTCGCGAGATCGAGATCGTTTAAACTGTTGTACCTCTAGTGAAGCACAAATCTTTAATCAACAAATGAAATTGTGAAAGACGTCGTCTTACCCAATGATCTCTCACTTGATAATTTCATTCACTTCTGAAAAAGAAATTTCCCAACAAATCTAGCAGTTGGTTCACGAAAACATGAAGTATGGTTTCTAGGTTTAAGCTGTTGCACTTCTAGTGAACCACAAATCTTTATGTTAATCCACTGATGAAATTCTGAAAGACATCATCTTACCCAAAGATTTCTCACTTGATAATTTCATACATTTCTGAAAAGGAAAACTCCGCAACAAATCTAACAGTTTGTTCACGAAAACATGAAGTATCCTCTAGGTTTAAGCTGTTGCATTTCTAGTGAACCACAAATCTTCATGTCAATCGACAGATGAAATTCTGAAAGACGTCGTCTCACCAAGAGTTCTCACTTGATAATTTCATTCGCTTCTGAAAAAGAAATTTCCCAACAAACCGAGCACTGGTTCACGAAAAAACGAAGTATCCTGTAGGATCTAGGATCGATACTCCCGATCCAGTTAGGCGACCTGTTCCCCACGCGTCTTTCCGTGCAGTCCGGCAGGATTCGTGCCGCTCCATCCGATTACCACTGAAGGCAGGGGTTTAAAATATTTTTTAAAAACATCCCGACACCGCGAATTTATTTATCAGCGGTGACGTATCGCCCTGGCCTAGTTGGCCGGCGCAGTTTCATTAAATATCAGCATCGGAACGTAGAAAGAAACGTTGTCCGACGGCATTCGGGAACAGCAATTCTGGAAACGAGGAGACTGAAAGAAATGTGAATTGTAGACGGCTGCACGACACCCGATCATGGCGTTGATGATAGTGAAGGGCTGCATTAGTGTGCGACCACGTTTCCGGCCCCCGAGATTGCGGCTCGAGTCACCTTGACACGAGTCCGTCGACATTAAGAGCCGCTTTCCACCGACACCGGTCCTTCCAAAGAAATTCAATCGGTGCGCACGGATTCAATACCGAATTGACTGATGAAACTCGACACGATCGGGAGAATCGCAAAATTCGATGGGGACCCGTGCGAATACCGTTCAAGGGACCTGCTGCGTGTGCGAAACCGACCACGGCCCGAAAGTTGTGTACACTTGTGTGTTCGTGGTGGAAGATTAAAAAGCGCGACGGGATCGAATAGCATGGGTTTTCCATATAGCGTTCGAGCACCGAACCGCTTGTTTACGGACAAAAGTTCCTCTCTGATGACACACTAGATTGACATTCGCCAGCCATAATCGGCCGCGGATAGCCGATGCCGGCAACAGAACACAGAACTATGTACCAACCGCAATTACAAGTGATTACACGTCGCGGGAGGAAATGTGCGCGCGGCACGGCATGCGCATGTGTCATAAACGCGACTAACGTGCCAATTTGTATCTATTGTTAATTAGCTCGCTAACAGCGAGTTATCCGGCGGGGGAGTTGGGCAGCGGCTGGCGAGAGAGGGAGAGATAGAGTAAATTGCGTTACGTCAATGTTTCTATTTCAGCCTGCGTTTCTGTCGCCGCCCATTTTATGACGAACGAAACAATAGAATTTTTCATCGGTTTAAAAATATGTCTAGGATATGTTTACCTGGTGATTCATAAAGTGCTGATTCCGCGTTTTCAACACCGAAGGAAACTGTTTTATTCCATGTGGTCGCTAGTGACCTAGCTGTCAATGTGACCACATTAAAATAAACCATAAATAATGAAACTGTTTTATTATTTTACTAATAATGCAGGAAAAATGTCGTTAATCGTCGTTACGATGAATGAAGGAATAGAATTCCTAATCTATTTAAAAATATGTCTAGGATATGTTTACCTGGTGATTCATAAAGTGCAAATTCCGCATTTTCAACACCGAAGGAAACTGTTTTATTAGTTTCCTAATAAGCAGTGTGCAAGAAAAATGTAATTGTCACAGCGATAAAAAGAGAATTATTACAACTTTACGAGCGGTTCTTTTTATCAACGATCTACTTATAAGTACATAAAGATTCCAAGTACAATTACAGTCTATGGTGTAAAAATTATATATGTATAACACCTCATATGAAATTTCAACGTGTGCACTTTTAAAGAAATCGTTTAAAAATTTAAAAAAAAATTAAGGTGCCCTGTGTAGAAAGCCAGCAGCAGAGTTGGGCAAAAATTTTATTTAAATAAAAATTAGGAATAGAAGCGCCAAATATTGTAGCTTGTCTTGATATTCATTCTTTTCGGGCATTGTTATTGCATTCACTTGTATTATTATTGTATTATTACTGTATTCTATATATTATTGTATTCACTTATATTATTCCTGTAAAGCGAAATAAACCCAGGAGGGTTTAAAATGCTAACAAATAAAAAAAAAAAGAAGTGGGTTTTAAACTCACTTCATTCGAAATTTTTATCTAAATGAAATTTTTGCCCAACTCCGGGCCAGCAGCCTCGAAGCAGTGAGTCCTCCCGACTTCCGGTTCACCCCTCGCGGTTATACGAAAAGGAGCGAAAGAGAAGGAGAGGGGGTTTGAAGGGCCGCGACACCGAGGCCCGAAACGAAATATAAATTTCTACATACGTATGCTTTATTAGAGTTCCTGTCTAAGGATAAGAGTCTAGCGGGCAGAGGGTCCGTTTCGTTGCGTAATGAGAGATTTTATCGCGGTTACAGGGATAGGGCGGGGCAACCGCACTCATGCATTATCACCCCACTTCTGTCTGACGGATTACTTTATACGGTCACTGTATATCCACGTACACAAACGTCGTACACACGTTTCCCCGCGTGTACGTGTAGTGTACGGGTAAACCTCTACGCGCGTGCACACGCGTATGTATATCTCGGGCGTCGAGCACTAAAGAGCGCTTGCGAAACTACTCTCTTCCTCGGCTGTTGCTCGTCGCCCCGATAAAAACCGGCCACGGCGCGGCGCGGCGTCTGGCCCCGCGCTATCAGATCCAAGGGAATGCCCCGGCTACGATTCCGAACTGCTCCTCGATTTGTCGTTCACGGTTCACCACGAAATTATGCCAACCGATCGCTCCTCTCCGCGGAAATCCAGCGAAATCACTGGGTTCCGCAGCTGAAGCGATCACCGCCGAGGCGGTAACATTGCTTGACGTTCAACCACAATCTCTCTACAAACATTCGCTTTAAAAAGATATATTTTTACTTCCGGAAGAGTTCCAGGACCCCGCCATCGCGAAATTATGCCAACCGATCGCTCTTTACCACGAGGATCCTGCGAAATCATTGGGTACAAAAGCTGAAGCGATCATCGCCGTCCGCGGCGGTGATCTTTCTTGATGTTCAAGCATAATCTCCGCAAAAAAAATATTTTTATATCCAGAAGGGATCCGGAGCCTCGTCCTCGAGAAATTATGCCAACCGATCGCTCCTCCCCGCGAAAATCCAAGGAAATCACGGGGTTCCAAAGCTGAAGCGATCAAAATCGAGATGGTAGCCCTTTTTGATGTTCAATCACAATCTCTACAAAATTTTTATTTATGTATTTTTACCTCAGGAAGGGTTCCAAGGTAAACCACCGGATAGTCTTCCTTGATGTCCACCTTTAATCAGCTTTAATAAAAGAAAAAATATTTTTATATCCAGAAGGATTCCAAGTGCGGATCAATACCGCTAAAATTCGACATGTTAAAATGTTATGGCTTGAAAGCAGGGGACTGTGGCCATGTTGGTTCCCGTGCGACAAATTTGTCCCCGGGTTTTGTCGAACCTACGGTGATTAGGTTCGCGGGGCAGGGCGGCGTGATCGATCACCGGCTTTTTTTCGGATGTCGGCCGACGAACGCTTCGCGGGCGACGCAGGCAGCGGCGACGCGGCGGCTAATCGCGCGCGCTCGCCGCCGTGCAAAAGCATGAGAGCATGATGCAAAAGCACGACACTCGGTCCGAGATTCCTGCCGAGTCAAACGGCTATGAAAGATTAAGCAGCCAGGCACGCGCACTAATATACTTGTTCCTCGCGGGCGCCGATTGTGTCGCGGAAACGAATGGCCTCCGCACGATAAGCGAGACGAAGTGGATTTCGTCGAGTTCCGTGGTACGGTCTCTCTGTGGCAGTATGTTTTTCGATTCGTCGAGGTCTTTCTGAAAAAGCCGACGATCCGCGCATGGTTTTTGCCAAACTCCGAACCACTGTAATCCCTTATCCCGACCAATTATCGCGTACTCTTCCCCCCTACGCGAACCAATTACCTGGTGCGGCGGGTTCTCTTGCGCTGTGACCTTTCGCTTCCGCACCGACGCCATACTCTTCTGTTATTTATCCTTGGCGCAGATCTAGGACCGCCTTCGACGGTTTAACTGCGCCGGAGGCGATCCGGTTGACATCGAAACCGTTCCGGTTTTCTTAGAAAAATCATCGAAATCTGCAAGAAAAGTTCAATACTGTTAGGGTGTAATGTTACTCTTGGATATATTATGGAGAACGAGAAAATTGTACAAAAATTTAATGATATGCCTTCAAGTATTCACTTCAGGTCTGGAAAATCCCAGACCGGTGAACAACCCCTAAAAGAAGCTATCGAACAATTTCTCGCAGAATTGTAAATATTATTGGGAAGTAGTGTTAAAATGTTCAGTGAGATATTTTCGAAGAATTTGTATATTTCTTGCGTATAGTATGGAGAACGAGAAAATTGTACAAAAATTTATTGAAATACTTTCAAGTATCCACTTCAGGTCTGTAAAATCCCAGACCGGTGAACAACCCCTAAAAGAAAAAAAAAAGCTATCGAACAATTTCTTCTTCGAAAGAATATTCTCACTAATCAAAAATGACGATAATTAGCCTTCCGGGGGCGGGTGAAGCGTTAATTAGCCGAATTGTCCGGCAGCTGAGGAACATATTATTTAGACGTCGACTCCGTCCAAATAACGACTGCCATCAGCATCGTGGCCTATTCAGTTCCCCCGTCTCGATGACTTGCGTTTTACCGGCTCGAACCCGGGGCCGGCTAAGTGAATGGTTAAGTAAATGATTATCTCCTTGAGCGTATAATCGATCGATGATTAATGGGATCGGCGTGGTCGGATGCGGCCCCAATTAGAAAGCGTCCCCGGTGATCATCGGGACGATACGCGTGCCGGTTACTTGATTGTTTCTCGATCCACGTGGCCCAGGTATTCCGGCGTTTGTGGGCGCGGTGAAGACGATTCTTAATTTCGCCTGTCGGTTTTGCTCCGATCAAAACTGTTCGCCCGCTGTCAAATTATCAGACAGCGTTAAACAAACTGCCATAACAGCCAGTCACTCCGTGTCACTAAGGCAACAAAGCGCCTAATCTGCTTCGGCGCACATCATGGTGTTTGCTGTTGTAATTTGTAATCGGTTAGCGAAGGCAGCCATCTTTTGGGAGTGTGTGAACATTGCTGCTACTGTTTGCCTGTACGTTTCTCAGTAAAATGTTTGTTTCAATGATTACTTTTCTCCCTCGTCGAATATTAAGACAATTTAAGGTAAAGGTAGTAGTAGTTGACCAGTTAAGAGAAGTTTTCCACGCGAACAATAGCAACCACTTGCTCTGTCATAAACGTTAAGGAAATAGAAATATATCGGCATATTACTAACCTTAACGAATTCAGGCGCCTGGTTATTACTATGGATAATTCACTTCGCATGTAATTGTTTTGAAATTTAACCAACAGACGGCAAGGCATCCGAGATTCACTTTCATAAAAACTCCACAGCTTATAAAAATCTTATCTTTTATGTTTTTCTATACGATGGTCAACTACTGGTACCTTTACCTTAGCCGTCAAAGAAACATTGTCATCGCTTTACCATCGTTTCGTTCGAGAGAAAAGTAAAATGTCGAGGTAGCACGCCGAGAGACTCCGGCTCCAAAGCGTTTGGATCGTTAACCTGCCCTTGGTTGGCACCTGTAGCCTGCTTCCGAATTATAGACGCTATCTTCGGGATCTCCCGTTGGTACTTTGCATAATCTCTCGGCCGAGGGATACCAGTTTCCGACGAGGATAATGAAAAATTCAGCAAATTCACCGGACTCGCAGGAACACGGGATAATTATTTTCGAGATCCATCCAGAATTATTTTTGAAATTTCGAAATTTTACGGTCGCGCTATATTGTACGCTGCGCTTTTACACGGACGCGCAGAGATTTCTGCACACAACAATGATGGGAGGCAGAGGTTCGCCATCGCTCCGTTTCGCGCATTCCGATTGGCCTTCGTCCGCTTTTCATTCCGTCGCTTCCGGCCTGTCCCTCTCGGCCTCCTCGCAAACTGACCTTGCGGGAGGAAACAATTATTATTACCGATCTCACGGGTGCATCGCGATACCTGAACCTCTCCTCTCTTGTTCACGGTGCCACGGATAGGCCTGTGCAAGGCCCGATCCGTATCTTCCTCCGACAGTTTTTCCTTTTTTTGTTCTCCGGCTGTTGCTGCATTATTTCGTGGCAATTTCCGTGACACTTGCCCGCGCACAACACCTTTCTTCCGGTGACACAGATATGTGTTCGCGCGGCTATACCCCGGTTCCCGATTTCTGCGACTTCTCGTGGGAGTTCATAAATCTTTCGACAAAAACAGATACACGTATAAGTAGCTATCTGCCAGATCGTTCTTTTTTTTCGGGTGAACCTCCTTCGTCGCCGTCGGAAGCTTCTTATCGTTCGCAGCATAAATATACTCGGCGAAAGATCACCTCGCACGTAACTGCGTTCTGGTCAATGGCGAGCGCGAATGCAGGCCGGAATTAATTGCTAATTAATTGCCACGAGGTTACCTTTCTGCGAATACCTCCGTGGCGAAAACGTACACACGTTGAAAGCAGGACGCTTTGTGCTTCGGTCTTGGCAATTAATTTACCTGAGTGACTGCTTTTATGTGGCCTCGTGGTAAATACCATTTTATCAGTCGTACTTTAATCATGAAGTAGTTGAAGCACATTTTGTTCAATTTTTTTCCTAGCATTTCCTTGTAAAAATGTTATCCATCGATTTCGTCCCTTCATGATATTGTTGCATTCGAAACAACGTTGCAATATTCTGCAATTTTTCTAATCTTTTACTGGTCTTTACATTTAAAATCACAATAAATTTATTGAATTTGCTTTCTGCTTTCCCGAACAGTTGAAAACGAAATCTACAAAAATAAATCTGCGGCAATGTTAATTAGCGTCTCACAATTAGACAATTTTCCAGGCATTGACATAAGGGTTGAGGGATTACAGATAATTCTAATAAAAAGTGACCTGTTTCCCTGATAGCCATTCCCCGAACCGAGACCGATGTGGTCGTTTCCCTGATCGGGTGAGCACCGGCCGGAAGCGAAGAAGTCATCGATTGGGGAAACATTAGCCACGGTCGTTAGCCGAGAGCCGGGGTTAGGGTACACAAGCTCGACCATTGAAAATCGAATTGTCGTGACGGTAAATAAAGCAGATGCGGGCCGGAGGTTCTCGGTTCTTTTCCGTGTATCCTGCGGTACGCCGTTATCCCGACGGCCATCCTAATGGGGTACTGTCCCAGAGGGTCGCGTGGCAGAACGCGGCCGCTTCACGACATTGCGTGCGACTATTTACGAGTGAACAACCTCCGTCTTGCTCATCCTTCCTGCACGCGTCGCGTCGTTCGAGTTCCTTCTCTCAAACGATCCTCGTTCGGCCACCAATCGGAACCCGCGATCTTCCTTCCTGCTCGACGCAACCTGTTACCGCCCTTCCAGCCACGTGGACCCTGCAATTTCCTTGCAGAACCACCAAGGATTTTCCAATCATTCTCCAATCTTCCTTCAAAGTTTGTTTCGATAAAAAGGTCTTGATTTGGATCTGCAAGCCTACAGGGTCAACTGTTTGAGGATTTTCCAATCATTCTAGAATTATTCTTCAAAGTTTTCTTTCAATAAAAAGATCTTGCTTTGAATCTACAAACCTCCAAGATTCGAAGATTTTCCAATCATTCTCGAATTACTCTTCCAAATTTTCTTTCAATAAAAATGGCGTCCTGGACATCATTGTCCTCTACATTGATCTCGAATCCTCCAGGGTCAACCTCTGAGAATTCTTTCGAATGTTGAGGAAACTAAAGTGTGCTGTTCATGCAGGAATTAGGTGCATGTTCTACGCAACTAGTCCAATTGCCCTAGTGAACTTGTTACGATAACGGCAGCCATTCGACGAGACATAAAACTGAGTTGAGCCATTTTATGGGTCTCCCATGGCGCTACTATCAATACCAGTCGAGTGTCTACCGTGTCCAAGAGAGTCGGGTTCAGAGGATTACACATGCAGGTGTGGAGGACCGTTGATATTTCGAAATGGGCTTTAAACCGGCTTAATAGATCCTCTTAAGAAGACCGGGGTTGGGGGCGGGAGGCGGGATCGACGCGTTCCTCCGATGACTCCTCCGATGGAAACTGGCCCCGAAGGGTCGCGTGGCGCACGCGTGCTTGACAGAGAGTATATTGCGTGCCGGTTTTTATGAGCGGCCGTCGGCGTAGTCGCGCATCTTTCATGCACGCATCGATGCCCTTCGACGCTAAATGCTCCTCGAGAGGTTGTTCACTTTCGAAACGCATCGGTGCCGGAGCCTTCTCTTCTTCTTCTTCTTCTTCTTCGTGGTCCCCCTATCCCGAGGAGAGCCCGAGAGAAGAGCTCTCGCAGGTGGTCTTGTTCTTATTCGTTAGGGCGCTGCCACTCGGTGATACCGAGCGCTTTCACTTCACCTCGGCCTGGAACTCCTGAAAATATCGTATTTTATCCGGACGCGATCGGTTTCTTCGTGTAAATGATACGAAAATCGTGTACCAAAGCCGATCTCTGCGTGCCCATCGCAAGATGCGTTTCACTCGCGCGCAACAACCGACCACTACGGCATTGTTCGCACTTGATCTTGAAACGCCGCGCGGCGACTCGCCGCGATTAGGCTGGCTGCTGCAGAGACCCCTATTTCACACTAAATCCTACCGCGAGGAGTGGAATCACTCATTTTAGATCTTTTATTTGACGGTTAGTGAAATTGTGAAGCTGTTTTCATGGGAATTTATTGAATATATTTTTTGACTACAGTATATATTATAGTAAAAATCGCAAAAAATATAAATAAATTCAATCTTGTTATTTTTATAATAGTATACACACCAGTCACTTTTGATGGTCGGAAAGTTTGGTGTTAAGGGATCTCTAGGGTAAGGGACTAAATCAAATCTGACCAAAATATCCTATATTTTTTCTAAATTTTAATTATTATTCTCATATTTTCTAATTTTTTAAATGTAAGTGGGATAATTGTTTTCCAATTCCTCAATCTCTTCTTTCCAACATTTCTTCAAATTTTGCATTTAAATATTATCGTATAATAGCCATATCCTTTTTTTGTTTGATTGTTTTACGTCGTTTCTTCAACTGCTGTGGTTATTAAGCGAAATAAATTGTATTAATCTCTCGATCCTAGGGAAATGACACTTTGATAAAGAATTATTTTCACATCAATTTTTCTCTGTCAAAGTATCATTTCCCTTGGATCGAGGGATTAATATAATTTATTTATCTGATCGAACGATAAACATCTTATCCTTCCACTCCCAATCGTCGAATCCTTGACGAAACAGTACGAAACAGACGGAAACAGATTACTGGAGAACTTTCGAGGAGATCCCGCAATACGTGACAGGACGTGAGCGACACTTCCTCTTAAGCCCTATAATAATCCGTCGATCTGTTACACCTGCCTTCCTTTCTGTTAAGTACGCAACATAATGACTAATATGCGGGACCAGCGTCGTTAAACAATAATTATAATTGCTCTAATAAGGTGACGATCCCTCTTCGTTTAGATTCTATGTAGCATAGACGTTTTATCTTGTAGCTACGGGAATAAAATTATTCACAACAAACTACACGACCATTACTAGTGAGATACAATCCTGATAAAGCATACTAACACTCGTCTTGACTGCTATTGACAGTTTAGGCGATTGTTATACTCCTGGCAGCCTATAAAATTCGAGGAAATTTATCTTATGCAGGTGAGAGACAAACTGGAAGCAACATAAAATCCAAGAAATAAAATTCAAGAAGCTGAATGAAGCACGCATAAAATCAATTTAATTCAAGAAAATGAACGAGACGCATAAAATCAATTTAGTTCAAGAAAATGAACGAGACGCATAAAATCAATTTAATATTACTGCTGCATTCTTTATTATCCAATGAAATTATTAAGGGAAGAAATTTTCCAAAAAAATGCAACGTGCTACGATCGACATAGCAGACACACATAATTGCCGCTGCAGTTATAGGATCGGTACCGGCTACTGCGGTAATGTAGACGTATAATAATTTTTCAATTTTTTGGCGTGGTCGCCGGCGCCAGGCCAGTTAGCCGGATCATTTAATGACAGGTTTGCGAGAGCACGCGTGACGCCCGGAATTTCTGTTGCAGTGGTGATGCACAAAGACAAAGAGGAGAACTCGCACCACGACACTCACTACAGAGCGAGGGAGTTGGCCGCGTTCGCAGCTTACGATCATCATCATCTCGACGGCGAAATGTTCCTTCAGGTGAGTGGCTCGGGGGGCGATCAATCATCGGGTTCCTCTGGAAGCGCGAAAACGTGAACACCGGAGTGTGTGCATATATGTACGTTGCTTGTTCGCAAAACAAATCCTCGTAACGGCAATGGCGAGAGGTACAGCGGGGAAATCATTAACCACGTCATCAGCGTCTCGTTCATCATTTAAGGGCGGTGAACACTGGCCGAACACTCGGTTGCTCGGTGGAATAATCGGTTACGTCACTCTCCCTCTCTCTCTCTCTCTCTCTTTCTTCCTTGGCAAGCTCGAAACGGAATTAGAGCGCGTTTTTATCGGCGTGTCCGTTCATCTAACGACTAGTACACTTGCTCGTGATGGATCGATGGCCGAACGAGTGGGTGGCCGGACAGATGGGAGATGAATGAACTGTTGCGGAGGGATGTTATATCGAATCCCTAATTGCTCGGAATCGAATTCGACTGCTCCTGCGTTCATGCACACTTTATGCGAAATAAACAATCGGTCTGATAGACGTGGTTCAGTAGAGAGAATTTAATTTCAATCTTATTTGACTAATTTCTGCTACGTGATTTAAGGGATGAGGTCTGAAACAATACATTTTGATTTTGGAACCCTGAAGCCTGTATATTTTGATCTTGCAACCCTGAACCCTGTACACTTTGATCTTGCAACCTCGAACCCTGAACATTTTGATTTTGCACCCCTGAACAGGACATGCTAGAATCGAGAGAATCTAATTTCAATCTTATTTTGTACATTTGTGCCAAGTAATACAAGGGGTGAGGTCTGATGTAAATTTTTTGTATCGAAAGGAAACAGTCAATTTTGAGTTTGCATGCCTGAATTGGACATGCCAGAGTCGAAGAATTTAATATAAATCTTAATTGGTAAACTTATGGTAAGTAGTGCAAGGGGTGAGGTATAATGTAAATTTTTTGTATCGAAATGAAACAGTAAAATTTGAGTTTGCATCCCTGAATTGGATATGTCAGAGCCGAAGAATCTAACTTCAATCTTAATTGGTTTTGCGCTAAGTTATCTAAGGGGTGAGGTCTGATGTAAATTTTTTTTATCGGAAGGAAACAGTAAATTTCGATTTTGCACCCCTGAATTGGGCCTGCCAGAGTCCAGAGAATTCGAGTTGAATTCTAATGAATTTTACAGTTGCCACTTATTCCCATTAGCCAGCACCCCTCAGCAGCTCCTCTCCCCTCTCTGCCAATCGGAAACGGCAAGAATCGAAGGGGAGGTTCGATCTGAGAGCAACGCTCCCTTGGTCCAACCCCAATTCCCTTGACCCTGAACCAGTGATCCTCCCGATCATCAATTGGCCCTCGATCGCAGCAAGACGATCTGTAGAACAAGATAGAAAAAGAAAGGGACGGAGAAAGGGGAGAATATAATCGAGGAACGGGTCGAAATTAAATCATCGTTCGCGAGAGGAAGAGACAGGAAGAGAGTCGAAGGAGAGCGAGAGCGGGGAGAGATATCCGGCTGATGAACCGGCTATGAAACCGAGGCGTACGAGGTGTCTATTCCTCCAAAGTATGGAAGGGTATATACACGGATTAATGGCGGTGTATCATGCGAGGCTATTACGTTCCCTTTCCTGCGTTTTAGCCGCGCACACCGGGTGAAACAGAGCGAGGGGTTGAGACCGATATAGTCTGGAGAGAGGGGGATGGTTCTCCAGGTGAAACAGGGGGATGGGGAACGTTGTAACTGGGGGGGGGAGTCACGGTGTAATAAGGAGGGGGATGGATAAGCGATACGAAACGGTGTTCGCGATTCCATGCGATCGAACGATTCCTGCCAGCATCTATAACGGCCGGTTATTAATTGCACGCTCGTTAATTGCGTTACGTAGCTCGTGCCGCGAGCTGATTCCCGGATGGGACGCTCTGACAGCCTGCTAGTCGCCATTTTGTACTCCACGGAAAGCGAGGAACAATATAGTGTCACTCAATCGTGTATATCGAATAGGTTAGATTATTTTTGAGTAATTTATTGTCCGAAAACTAGACTACACGTTCCGTTGTCAATAACCATACTGGACGTTAAATGTCATTTTTCGAGGAAGTTCCTCGACGGTTCTTGTTTTAATATCAGGCGATTAAGTATGAAACTTGACAAATGTGTTTGAAATTCGTGTTTTATTTGCCAAGTTTCATACTTAATCACCTGATAGTTCCGTACAGGGAGTTCGTAAAAAAGTGTTTAATTAATTGCGTTCGTGTTAGGCAGCAGTGTTTGCTCGGTTTTCATACAAGGTCCTTTTAATTTCCTTTCGGCGGCCGACAGTCGTTTCTGCAAACACATTCTGCTTTAAATTAACCTGTCACAATAACTTTCTAAAAAAGCAAGAAAATTTATATTCATTGTGTTTCTACATCTACCTCGCTGTACAAATATCAACACCAAAACTTTGTTTCGACATTGAGAGAAAAATGAACAACACGATGCTCACGACAGATCTTACTAAGATTAGCAATGATGCTCAACGTCGGGAGTTTAATTATACTGGAAGCATCAGGACGATTCCCAAACAATAATCCTCCGTAGAAGAGCACTGCGGCGAGAGAGAGAGAGAGAGAGTGGGAGCAGCGCTGAAAATCAACCGGCGATAAATCGTCCCCCCAATTAACCAACGGCCGTCGTCTTTAAACGACACCGGGGCAGAACGATAATGAATCCGGCGAAGTATACTGTGCGACAGC
The DNA here is from genome assembly GCA_028455605.1 of Lasioglossum malachurum. NCBI lineage: Eukaryota > Metazoa > Arthropoda > Insecta > Hymenoptera > Halictidae > Lasioglossum > Lasioglossum malachurum. The sequence goes on along the minus strand of CM052317.1, from coordinate 12,299,383 downwards.
GAGTGCGCACAAGGCGAAGTACGAAACAGAATCCGATAAAGGTTTCGTTCGCGGGGCACCTTCAATAATTCCAAGCGCGGCTCGGCTCGGCCGCGCGCGGCAGGGGTAGCAGGGGATTAACCGTTCGTCGGGGACTCGTATTTTCTATAATTCGCGGAGTTCCTTGAACCTGTCCTTCCGAGGACTTCCCTCGGCCTCCTACGCCTTCGTTCCCTCTTGCCATTCTCTACCTCCCCTGTCCCATCCCCACCGGCCGCTGTGGAATATATCCACCTCCCTCTGGCCCGACGCGATGGCCACGTTATACGGCGTTTTGCCGATCCTCATAAAGTTCACGAAGCCCGACAGTAAATCCGGTTTATGACAAGCCGACCGCCACCACCAGGCACTCTCGAAATTACGGCGGCGCGATCGAATTTTTCTACTCCACGACATACCGGACGCCACCCCTTCAAGGATCCCAGGATTTTTCGAGCGACCACGTTGTTCGTCGATCCCACAACGTCCGGTTAACATTCTCCTTTTGGCAAGTTGACCACCAGACATTAATTGTACCTTGAATTTTTTAAGTATTTTTCACGCGAACACGTGTTAATGAAGCAGGATATTTTCGAGACAACATTTTAGTTCCACTCGACATAGTTTTAAAATGATTACTTCAAATAGTTGGGAGTTGTTGGCAACAAAATTGAAAAATAATTCGGAGTAAAGGGCTAAAGAAGAATAAGCGTCGCCATTTTCATAGCTCGACTCCTCCGAATGCATTGATAAGTGGCTCCGGGCGGGGAGTCCAAGCAGCGCCGGCGGATTAATAAATCATTGTTCTTAATGGGGTTACATAGTTGATTTCCGAAAGACTCGGAAACGACGGAGGAAGAAAGAAGTTTGTAGATTCGGCGTCCGCGCCGACAGATTTACAGTTTCCCCGGCGGCGGGGATGCAATTCCCCGGACGAAGGAACGCGGCGAGAGTGTTGGAAAACGCGCAGTAACTGTCTCGCGCTAGGAAACCTTTACAGGAGTAATGTATCCGCATACCGTTGAGAAAATCGTAAGTATTAAATGAAGAAAGTATCTCCTCGCACGCTATCTAACTGAGAAACACCGGAGGATCGCTATCTGCGAAATTGCATTAAATATTCCGGCGGACGACTTTTGCCGCGAAACGTCCGGTCGCGAATTTAGAAGTGCTCTTCTTGAACTGAGAACGTCGCTGTTCATCATCTCAAATATTTTCCTCATTATTACACTTTACGCTTTAGTGGATGAGTTTATAGATTTTAGACTCAATACATTAAAATGTATTGAGTCTAAACATGCACTAAAGTGCATGACTTGAGGTTCAAGTTATTAAACTTTACATTTTATTTTGTGAATTTTTCAGCAGTTTGCATAAATTTCAATTTACTCTTTCAAGGATATTCTTTCAATTTATTCTTTCAATTTATCCTTTCAAGAATATTCTTTTAATTTATGCTTTCAATTTATTCTTTCAATTTATCCTTTCAATTTATTCTTTCAAGAATATTATTTCAATTTATTCTTTCAAGAATATTCTTTAAATTTATTCTTGCAAGAATATTATTTCCATTCATCCTTTCAAGAATATTCATTCAATTCATCCTTTCAATTCAGCTATTCAATTCATTTTTTCAAGAATATTCTATCAATTTATTATTTCAAGAATATTCTTTCAATTAATTCTTTCAAGAATATTCTTCCAATTTAATGTTTCATGAATATTCTTTCAATTTATTCTTTCAGGAATATTCTTTTAAGTTATTCTTTCAATTTATTCTTTCAACTTCAATTCTTCCAAGAATCTAATTTTACAAATAACGAACAATGCGATATCGAGGCCAGGGTTCGCCCGATCGTTTTATCTTTGCGAACACGGCCGTATCAGCATTAATCAGCCGGGTCCCGTCCTGGAACAGGTTGAAATCGCTGAGATAAACTAATAAAACACGCACACACTCGCCCGCCGCCGACCAACGGGGATTTTTCAATCGGCGAGAAGAACATACTTTTGCCAATCCATTTCTGCCATCTCTTGCAAATTATCACCCCGAGCAAAACGCACGATACGCGCAGCCCCCCGTCGCGAGGAGCGCGCCTCTCAGCTTTCCTTTATGAAACTCGAACATACTTTTCTTGACACCGTGAACAGTGAATGATGCGGCTGCACAAACCGACGACGAAAAAAAAAGGAAACCGAAAAACGGGCGGTAACGCGTACCGTCGCGTCACGTCGTCGAGTTCCTTTTTTTTTCACCTTTTCGTCCCTCTTTCGGCGCTGATTAATGGAATCGATGAGTCTACCCTGGGACGATATCCGATATTCGATCCTCTCGCGAGCACCACGGATCCACCGGGTACACCTGGATATATTATACTCTTCGGCTCTCGCGCCTTCGATTTAATATCTACTTTTATTTTAGCGACGCGGTTTCTTGTTTATTATCCTAGCGGAATGATCCCCGATCTTTCCGCTGTGGTATTCAGCTCGACGAGTGCATTTTTATTCAGCATATCTCTTTTGTATGTTTTCTTATTTCCGTAAAGTTTTTACCCTATCTCATTTTGAACGACGAAGAGCATACAATAACAATAATAATTTTCAGTAGCTTCTGATTTAAGATGACAGACGGCGCAGAAGGTGTGGAAAGTGAGGAAGAATGAATGGAAGAAGGGATTCAGGGGAAATTGAAAAAGATATTAGCCGAAGACGGAGAGGGAGAGGGGTGGTTGAAAGTGTGAATGAGGGGGAGAGAAGAAAAGGAAAGAGGGAAAGAGTGAAAGAATGAGAGCGTGAGAGAAGAAGAAAAGAATGAAGAGAAAGAACTGTAAAGGGGGAACAAACAAAAATAAATTAGAAGTAGCCTCCGATTTGTTTAATTGAAAAAGTGTGTTTTTGCGATCGACGGATCGGAATCGGGGACACGCGGTCTAGGCTAAGCGATGGCGGCGCACCCGCGACAGATCGAAATCGGTCCGTCTAAGCGGCTCGCACGATCTGCAATTCGCGCGGGATCGAGGGATCCAGACAACGATCGACAACCTGTCCATTAGCTCCGTTATCGACACACCGAAAATTGATCGAAGCTTCTCCGGAGGCGGTTTCCAGGCTGGTAGCAGGATCGAGGCGATTTTTCGCCGGGGTTTGGTACAAATCACGCCTCTCGGTGACGTATCGCCGCGAAAGCAGCCATTTTGCTCCCATATTTTTTATTTAATAGCCAGCAGGCTATCGTGTATCGCATTAATACGCCAGCCACACCGCAGTAGCGGTAAAAGAGGGTCGTGGTCAGGAACAACCCCCGCCACCGGTAACCCGTAATCATAACCGAGCTATTTTTCTTCCCGCTGCCTCTCACTATAGCTGCTCGGCTATACTTATACGGCACAGGTTCCAGCGAACTTCCAATTGCCACCTACATCCCGGGGATCCTTGCCGGACGATGGTGCCCCCAGTCTCGCACGATCGAAGCTTTCCCTTTGCTCACTGTCAACGGGGAGTCAATCCTGATCGGACCTGATGACAGTCTAATCGAGCACCTCGAACGACAGGGCCACTGTCTTTCATAAGTCAGCGCCTGATTTACTATTTTTTAATTCCATGATTATTTAACCCCTTGCCGTAAAATCTTATTTAGTTATACAGTGACTGAAACGTCCTTATAGGCTTTGCATTCCAAATTCACCGCTTTGCGAATTCTATATATTTCTATTCTTCCTAATTCTATATGAATTTTTTTTTCAAAAACTCCCTTAAAAATACTGTATTTGTAAAAGGTTAAAATTGATTTCCAAAGAGTGAAAATGATTTACATTATGGTGAAATTAATTTACGTAGGGTGAAACCTATAACAATTAATTTACATTTGATTTATTTTTGAAAAAACTTGCATAGAAATACTGTATTTGTAAAAGGTTGAAATTGATTTCCAAAAGGTGAAATCGATTTACAAACTGGTGCAATTAATTTGCATAGGGTGAAACCTATAACAATTAATTTATACATTTGATTTGATTTATTTTTGCAAAAACTTACTTTAAAAAACTCTGTAAAAGTTTGAAATTGCAGAAGGGTGAAATTAATTTGCAAAAGGGTGTATTCTACTTGCAAAACCTGTATCCTAAAAAATGTTGCAGTAGAGAAAAGAAAATTGATATTTATTGTACGACTACATTTACAAACACTTCAAAACGAATCCGATTTTATTTCATCTAAAAATAGAGAGCGCGACGTTCATACTTGTTAAACTCCGTTCAAATCTTCATCACGAGTCAGGCTCGTTAAAACACGGCAAGGGGTTAATCGTCTTTTCGGAATCCTGTTCAAAACAGATTCTCTGCATCGCAGTTAGAGAATCCGTGTTTCCACAATTTTTCCCGAGCAGGACATAGCAATTCCCGAGAAGGCTGTCACTCATCCACCGGCCGGTTAATCGCTTATATAAGAAGTCCCCCGGTGTTTTATATAACCGAGCATCTAATCTAAATAAACATATGCGAATTCATTTCGGCCGAGGCTGAGCAAAATCGCTGGGCAGTTATTCATGATTTTCAATAAAAGAATTGCCTTGTCGGTTTGACGAGATAATAGGGTTTCAAGTTTGATATACCGCTTTCGTTTGTTCGTCGGGATCTCGTTCTCGATGTATGAGGGTATTTAATATACGTACAGGTTGTTTGAAGAAGACGCTTGTTCATCGTGTTGGCAGGATCTCGAACCCCAAAGCACGTCGAAGGTTGCTCGTACGAAGGATTTCTCGTGACGAACGAGTTGAACGACAGGAAAACAGTCAGGACGAAGTTGAGCAATCAACCAGGAGGCAGAAGGGGCAGACATGCAAGCATCAGCAACAAGTAAGAGCTTGAAGCGTGCAGATCTCTGCACAAGACGGCCAGACACTCCGTTCGACTTTGGAAAAATTAAACCATTCGAGAATCGTTGGTACCATCGATTGATATTCTTCGATTGTTCTGCTGCGCCTCTTGGAACAAATTAGAAGACAGAATTTAATCGAAGAGACTCTGAACTGAGAAACAATGCGTATTTATTGTTTTCAAATAATTTCCAACTGGAGAACTTCGACATAAAATTTGAAGTATTACATAGAATTTAATCGAAGAGGCTCTGAACTAAGAAACAATGCATATTTATTGTTTTCAAATAATTTCCAGCTGCAGAATTTCGACATAAAATTTGAAGTATTACAAAGAATTTAATCGGAGAGATTTTCCACTGAGAAACAATGCATATTTATTGTTTTCAAGTAATTCCCAGCTGCAGAATTTCGTCATCATAACACAGAATTTAATCGCAGGGATTTTCAACTGAGGAACAATGTATATATTTATTGTTTTCAAGTAGTCCCGAGGTAATTCCCACCTCGAGAAATCGGCTAGATCGCGGACACCGAATTCCCCGACGTCATTAGCCAACGCGGTTAATTACCGCGCAAATGAGACGGCGAATAATAAGCTGATTATCATCGACAGTGCACATTCTGTCCGACGATTTAAGAACACTTTAGCTAACGAAACCGACTTCATTTAACCGGCAAGCTGCTACTCAATGGCCGTATACCTTCCATCGGCGAGCTTTGACACCTGCCGCTTGAATCACTTGACTCATCTCGCGCGACGGTTCCCGATCGCAGCCACAGATTATCCTGCTATCTTATTTGATTAATCTCGATACGACATCCGACGGCTCGCGACGATGTGTACATAAAGGCTTTGTTCCTTTCGACTTCAACCAGGTCTTAACAAGAACATTTGTATACCCGTCGCTAATCGGGAAGGTTCTACCGGAGCTTGCTTTTTATTGGACGCTTCGTGCCGATGTTTCCTTTAATCACGAAGTACTGTATCACGTACTGAAAATAATTAACGCGGTAGCTGGAAATCTATATTTTTAATCGATGTTTTATTCCGGCGATTTTATTTAATTGGGAATTCTACCCCATCAATAGCGGATTTTACGCATTTATAACGAAAACGATTAGGTGTGATTGAAAACCGTAAAAACAGCAGAAGAATTTTAAAATACTGTTTTATCATTGTGAGAGCCTGTTAATTATCATAATATCATAATATCATAATTTAATTCATAATAACAAAATAGCATTATCATAATATAGCCTTTAACATAACACGTGTTGAATCTACGACAGTAATGATCTAAAATAAGATCGAAACGTTGAAATAAAGATATTGTGAAAATTTGCAAATAGTGGTTATATTTAACAATTGATCGAACCAGTGCGCTGAAATAATTGAAAATTTTGTTAGGCTGCGAATGTTTACGCAATTTTTAATTTTTCTGGATGAATTTTAAGGAAGTGGAATCAAACAGAATCTCGTGAGTGGCAACAGTCTTCGTAGATACGAAATTACTAAAAATCGTACCAAATTCTATCGAACTTTGTATTCTACAATTTTCTGAAAATTTTCAAACATCACAAACGTACCGTTCGCGGGCGAGAGATAGGAGGACACGAGCGAATTTGCGGAAAATTCAGCCAAGTTCAACGAACGTAGAATAATTGTGAAAGCTACTGACAGCCGTTCTGAACCCCCCCCCCCCCTCCTGTGACCCAGGGGATGTTCCCCCGAGGCACAGTTGGAATAATACATAGTTGGTAGAGAGCCGGATTGCGTTCCTTCATACCTGTAATGGTGGGCAAGACTGATAACCGGAAGTCGGGCGCAAGGGAAAACGAGGCGATCGGCAGAGTGTAGTGAGTCAGTGAGACACGGGCTGAGTCAAAGGTAACTGTAGGTTAGGTGGGTGCATGGGATGGGATGATATGAGGTTAGGTTGGTGGTCGGACGGGGCTCGCCTTGGTCTGGCACCGCTAGTCCTTCCCGTATTGATCGCGTGCTCCTTTCCTCCCTTAGATACCACCCCCTTTTGCGCCTTACGTATCGCCGGCGTTCCTCTTACCTTGGCGTCGACGCTGCCGAGACAACACTGGCCGTGGATCCTTGAATCACTATACTCCCTCGATTATCCACCAAATCATTCGACGAATTGGGTCGCATCCCTCCGATCACGTACTCTCAATTAGAATTGCCCGTACCCGAAGTACAACAGGACGCGAGAAATAAAACAGATTGTTTCTCACTGACCGTGGATCCTTCGATCACTATACTCCCTTGATTATCTAGTAAATCATTCGACGAATGGGGTCGCATTCCTCCGATCGTATACTTTCAATTGGGCTAGAAGTTGCTTGACCACTGCTTCATCCCCTTTCAAATTTTCTTTGAAGATCCGAGCAAAATTCAACAAGAAGCGGAATGAAACTGATTGTTTCTCACTGACCGTGGATATTTGAATCACTATACTCACCTCCTCAAAAATCGTCTTCAGAGATCCGAGCAAAGCACAACAATAAGCGAGATAAAATTGTTTCTCACTGCCGACACACTGGCCGAGGATATTTGAATCGCTATACATCATCTGAGCAAAATTCAACCAAAAGCGAAATGAAATATGCACATATGAAAAAATCATTCTCCACGACGACAGGCAATCGCGAGTCAAACTGACCGCGACGACGACTCAATCGACATGCTAAATTAAAATCCGAAAGCGCGTGTGCACTGCAGAGAACGATGCAAGAAACGAGGCCCGTTGCGGCTGCATCGGTGTGCGCTGCGCGGACAGATGCAGATGTGATTAATCATTCGCGGCCATAAAACACTTTCGAGCGACTTTTGCTGGTCGCCGGTGACTTTCCGGAAGTGCGCCGTCTAGCCATCCGGACCGACTCTCTTGTCAGACATGAACAAAAAAAAAAAAACAGAGAAATGCCGTAGGATTTTTTTCGTACCGGGCTTTTTTTTAAAAGAACGCACGCCCCACCAGCCGTGCCCCCGGTAATTAATTACAGTCGAGCATGAAACCTTTCAGGTAGACCATTATCGCGATTATTATTATTCTACTTGTCGTATGCTTTGGTCGATTCGTTCACTTTCTGCGGGGCCGTTTAATAAACTCGATGCAATCGAAGGACTACGAGGGTTGAAGTATATTTTTCTTGGAAATATTGCTGTAGCTGTTTCCAACTAGACCGTGCAATTATGAGTATTTAGTGTCAAAAACTATCGACGTCTACATTAAAATTCAGTCTCCAAGAATTCATTTAAACAGCGAATAAAAAAATACAGGTAGTACACAGCCAACGAAAATGCTAGAATTAGTTTTAGAATTAGAAAAGATCCCATGAAAGAATTTCTAAGAGCCAGACTCCCAAGTTATTGATGGGATGACGGTACTTTTTATATTGAACAAAAATGCAAGTGCACAAGTCCGAGCGACAACCAACAAAAATTGTAGAATTTCCATTACTCGATCTCACGAAATAATTTCTAAGACTCACAGTTTATTAATGACGACGGTACACTTTACATTAACCAAAAATACAAATCCACAACCAACAAATACTGTAGAATTAATATTACTCGATCCCATGAAATAATTTCTAAGGACAAGATAAGACTCCCAAGGTTATTGGTAAAGACAGCACACTTAGCAAACAGATTCGCATGAGCACATGATCAGGGCAACGAGCAGCCAACAGAGCCCATCGCAGGTTTTCCTTTCAGCATCTCCGGCCGGCAGAAAAATATCGGAACACGCGTAGTCTCGCCTAAGTCGGCTAATAAACGGACGTTTTACTTACCGCGACACGATAGTCAAGCCGCCGTTCATTAACATGTACGCATGTGTAATTAAGTGGCCTATTGGGAGACGCCGTTTGCCCCGGCAGCTTGCGGTACCCAACACACGATGCACAACCGAAGGACTTAATTAGCGAAACGCCGAAAGGCAATACGTCGGTCGCATGAATCGCCGCCGCTGCCGCCGGGATACGTTCAAAGCTGTAAATTTATGAAACGATCGTATGAATGTATGTATGTATGTACATGTCGTGACAGAAAAGACGCTTATCGACGGAATACGCACGAACGACAAAGTTGCAGCTGGTGAAGCTGCCGAGGCCCGATGGGCCACGCACCCCTATCGAACGCACGCGAAACGAGCACCGGGATATCATTTCCACCTTGCCAATCATGGCTGGACATTCGGAATTGGAGTGATGATAGTTCGCGGTATGCTTTGATCGGGACAGGTTGGTTCTTTAATTGTGTATGGAGCAGTGGAGGGTCTGAGTTGACTTGGAGGATAGTTAATTTTGGAGTAAGGGATCATCGAATCCTGAATGCAGTTGCATGGAGGGAGATGAGACTATGAACCACGTTTTGTAATGAGCATAACAAACATAAATGAATACGATGAGGAAAGATTAAAAATTATTAATTGAAAAGCTCCGTAAAATCAACTTTCAGCCTCCCATGGATGCTTCACTGGTAATAGCCAAACGCAATATCAAGGCTTGTCGTTACACGTTGTCATTTCTTAAAAGCTACGGCCTTAGTGCAGAGTTTGGCAAAAATTTAATCAACGATTGACCAATTTCTACTTTAGTCGTTAATTGCGATTAACGATTACATTCCTTTCAATTGTAATCGTCAATCGGATAATTGATTAATGATTAACTGCTGAAATTTCGAAATGAAATACGGAATCAAAACTATATGAATACTGAAAAACATGCAAACTGAGTTTAGGTGTATTGTCATTTGGTGTATAATACAAACTCTGTTTACGTGCTTTTATGGCTTTCTTTCGATGATTTCTTTTTTTAATCAACGATTGACGGTTAACTTCATCAATCGATTGAATCAATCGTCGATTTTTCAATGATTACCTTTTTTAATCGTGCACATTAATTAATCAATCTTGATTAAAATTTTAATCGATTAATGCCCAACTCTACCTTAGTGTATGTAGTATAAGCGGTTGGTCTACACTGTGTATAGTATTCATGTTTCATTGTAATGTTTATCTCCAGTTTTATATTCTGCAAAAATTTTCCCTTGTTCGTGATCTGTGTATTCTCTTATTGAAATAAATCTCATATGAGATTTTTTATTAAAAAAAGGGTTGATCGAGCTATGGAGCAACGAATTTGGTGAGAAAGTTATTGAATTTTGTTATGCATATTGTTGGACCACACTAGGTTTTGTGATATGCTAGTTAGGAGAGGGTGGGTTCGTAAGTCCAGTCTAAAAATTACAAATATAATAACTTGCAAGTTCATTTAGGATTTGCGAGTTTTATAGCGCTCAGATTGAAGGGTGGCAAATTTTTACAGCACTTCAGTAGCGCTTCAGCGCTTTTTGTAGCACCCAACCCGAAAACTGCGAATGTGAATATCCCAATTGAATACTGCAGAATTCCGAATAACATTAAATTGTACAACGTTGAAACAGATTGCCGAAGTCTCTAAGAATTGGGGACGCACACCGCCGTCCACGGGCATGTTAATTGGCAGATGTTAATGAGTTATGTTTCAATTAAATAGCTCTATAATTGCACTTACCATCCGTGAACGCAATCCCCGCGGAATAAAGGTCTCAATCAGTTTGTATGTATTAATGAAGTTTCCACCGCGATATAGCCAACGTACGTCAATTATCTGATTTATGCGTGTGCCGGGCGCATCGAGCATGAGACTCATTAAACTCTGTATAAGGCTTAACAAGAATAACCACGGTTGTTTATAGGAATTTGTGAGTCATTACTTAATTTATTGCCGGTACGCGGATAAAAATCTGCAACGCTTTTATAAAGAAATTACGAAAAATACAAATTGCCGTTTAATATTAACTTGCCAACTGATACAACAACGGAAAATACGTTCGCGGCCGGCCATTTTCATTTTGATACTCATTTACTCGCACTCTGTTGCATTTTAACACCTGCGGTTCGCGTTTTATTTGCATTTGCTAATGGGCAGAACTGAAAACGCGTTTTTATTCATCTTTGATTTATATTCGGACGCATAAATATTTAAAATATCGTATTTATATGCCTGGAATTCAATTATTCGTCAGTATTTCATCATTAACTCACTTTTTAATCATTTTACATTGCTCACAGAAATTTTAACTTCCTCTGCTCTGAATCACAATCTCCGAACTCCCACTGAGAAGATCAGCAGGACGTTAAACATTATTTTATCTACTTTATTCCAAAATTTTCAACATTCATTAAATAAAAGCAGAAGGAACAAAGAGATTAGTGAACGTTTAACAAAGATTTTTCAATAAGCTTTACACGGGGGGATCGGACAATGAATCTCACCGGTGCGGAAAACGTGAATTCCGATTCCGAGTACGGTGTTAACGATGCGCACGAGCGCAAAAACGAATTAGAAGGAAAATTGCACGTGGCGTAGCCGAAGGGGCACCTGCATCAAAAGCTATAATTCCGATCCTGGTTATTTCTAGGATCTGCATACTGGCCACGGCCCGTGTCCGTGCCCCTGACTTCTAGTTGCATGAGCGAAGAAAATGGAAAGATTTCGTGCGTGAAGTATTATTGGCGACCCGCTAATACACGAGAGTCAAGGTGAGGATGAAGGGGTATTAGAAGTTCACGCTTGGACGGAACACGCGAGTACTCGCAACCGGCACGCGACTGATTTACCGGTCAGCTCACGCGAAAAATAAAAATCCCTCGAATTCACTCGATCCCTTATCTATCGGCGATCGTCCTCCTTGTGGATCCCTCAAACAAATATAGAGAGCTCCCTCCATTCCATATTTCATTCGATGCGTCTTCGATTGTTCTTCAATTATGCATTAGGGGATGTCATCGATGTTACTAAAATTAATAAATGTTTTCAAAGAAATATGTGGCGGAGGATCGTCAAGAATTTACTGATAGAAAAGCTGTAATATTTGATGTTGTATTTTAACTAAATATTCTTCTGCAGAAAAGTATTGTTAAATTGAGTGAACGTTTTCAAAGAAATATGTAGTGGTGGATCGTGAAGAATTTACTGATGGAAATCTGTAATATTTGATGTTGCATTTTAGCTGAATGTTCTTCTGCAGAAAGGTGCTGCTAAATTGAGTGAATTTTTTCAAAGAAATATGTAGTAAAGGACCGTCAAGAATTTACTGACAAAGAAATTGTAACATAATATTTGATGTTGTATTTTAGTGGATGTAATGAGTGGATGGTAAGAAAACAATTTTCTAATGAATCACCGTATTCCCGAGTTCGAACGCAATCGCACCGATTACTGAGGATCCCACGGGGACGGGATGTTTTACAGAAATGGCTATGTCGGCCATTACGGTCTTAGCCAGGGGGTGGGCAATGAGAAAATCCTATTACAACTTATATTCGGGGTACAGGGGATCCGGGGAAACTCACCCTCCACGTCGGATCCGTATTGACGCGGACGCCGAGAGAAACCCACCCTCCGGATTAACCAATCAAATCGCAGCATCCGTCGCGCATGCGATCGCTTCGATATCCGTCCCCCAGGTCAATCAGTTATGGTGTCCCGAGGCTGGATAGGCGGCTCCTGTCAGGAAATTTTCGGCTTTAATTAAAATAAATTACCTTTCAAATAAAATGTTGCTGAAGTAGTAAGTGAGTTTCGATTGAAATTCAAGTGGAGTTTTCTCTAAACAATTTTGATAGATTTTTGCATTTAATAACTGGTTAATAGGTTTGAAAATTGCCTGGCTTTTCAAAATAGAAAATTCAATTTTCTGTCAAACAAATCTATCTCATAGGGGTTGATAAAAACGGGTAGTTACGTAAAATTCAACCCCTAGTCTTGAACACAGAAAAATCACTGAAAACTCAACAGCTGTAACACGAAACGAATTTAATTCTAGTCTGGATAAAATCGGATCGGAAGGATGGATCGAAGGGAAATCGCAAAGGTTATGGAATCGAAGGACACCGATGCAGAAGCGGGGCTCTCTTCACATTTCAGAACAATAAAGGCTGTCTGGCGTGCCAGGCACGGGCACCTACGGCAACGGGTCGAAATAAAACAAAACAATACAGACACAGACCCGCAACAAAGCGAGCAGACGGGGCTTAAACGGTTCCCCGCGTCGACGGTATAGCTCGTCGGCCGTTTAAACTGGGACGGATATTTCGGGCTTCGATATGTACGTTCGAGTTGCGGGCTCGTTTTGGTATTCGAAAGCCGGCGCGGCGGCAGCGTCGGGACGTCGATAAATGGGAAAACTTTCCGGAACAGTTTTCAGCTAGCTGGTCCGCTAGCGCTACCTTTTCGGAAAGGAAACGAGCCCTGGTGCTTTCTGGGTTATCATAAGAGAGGGAATATTTCAGAGAACCTTTCTGAAACTGCCAGGGAAAATTGTTCAACCCTTGCGTATTCGAATAACCGAGAAACTTGAGCAACGTAGAGCCTTAGAAATTTCTTGTTTATCAATTTTGACGATAGAATTGTTGTTTTGCAGGCGCTGAACGGGTTCCTGCTCATCCTCACCTGCGACGGGGAGGTGTTCTTCGCCACACACAGCATAGAGAGTTACCTTGGCTTCCATCAGGTAGGAATCGCTCTCTAAAACCACCCTAAACTCCATTCAACTGCAGCGCACTCGAAATACCCAACTGAAAAATTCTCAGACACCCTCAAGCTTGTTCAGACATCATCGGACGCGACTCCGAACGCAAAACCGGCGCTAAGTTTCTTAATAAAGCTCAACGAAAGTCGCAACCAGCAGGAAGACAATGACACCGCGTCCGGGAGTTGACGAATCATCGAAGCACCGATCGCGTGTCGGTCCGGCTCAAGGAATCGACGTATTTATTCGGCGGAACGGTGATACTTCTCCCCGTTCTCTTATTACTCCATAATTCTAGACACAGTGGCTGTCCCCTCGGTGTTGGTTTATCTTCGCTCGACTTGTGTCCACACCCAACACTCGCCGGTCACGCCAGGCCCGTCAACTTCGATCTACGTGTCACGTTTACGCAGGTATCATCCCCTTCGTCGCTGGAAACGCGCCCTTTTCCCTGTGTCGGACGGCGGACGTACATTTTTCAAAAGAAGCGAACGATCATCGGGGGTGAAACAACCCTCTTACGCCCCCTTGTCCACCCCTGCAGCTCGAGGATTACTTTGTTTCAATCCTCGTCCGTAACTCTGTCGAATTTCCGGGAGTGTTTCTGTGTTTATTGGGACCGAGGGAAGTAGGTCGACCCTTTGTTGGTCAGTCCAGAGCTTCAGACCTCTGGAATCCTTTTTCTTGATACCTATTTGCGCTGACCCTAATGAGGTGTCAATGTTAATCCAAGAATTTTAAGGAGTTCTTTAAGGGGGCAGTCTCGTTCTTCAGAATTGCAAAGGTGCAGGGTGCGCCTTCTCATTTCTCGATAATGCAAATATGGGGTTTTTCAGTAGTCTAAAGCACTGGATAAAAGACCAATCTAGGCCGCAGTCGCCCCGAAATTTGTAATTTGCGTTATTCGGCAGCAATAGCTGTCGCAGCTTTTTTTTTTAATATTTACGTCGCTTTGTTATACATATATTACTGCCAAGGTTATTTCGCGACGGGGCCTACAGTTTCTATCTTGGGCACCACAGTTTAAATAGCACATGGAATTTCCAGAGGTCGCAGCTTTATGCTTCCGAATAATGCAAATTACGTAAACGTGTAGAAATAGGAGATTTGGGGCGACTGCGGCCTAGATTGATCTTTTATCCAGCGCTTTTTATTACTGAAAAACCGCATGTTTGCATTATCGAGAAACGAGAAGACGCATTCCGCAGCCCTCAGAAAGTGACTCGCAATTTTGTCTGGGAGCGCACCATGAAGACAAAAGCGTCCAGCAATTTTCTCCCCCGTTACAGGCCTTCTTAATATAAATAAGTTGTTTTCCTGGCGCCACTGACGTCACACACCGCCAACAAAAGACCGTAATGGCGGGCGTGATTGGCGAAGGAGCCGTGGGACGAAGGAAAGCGTACGGTTCCGAGCGATCGCCCCGCGAAATTTGTTTACAAGAAACGCGATATTGTAACGCGTTTCCCTTCGCGGGATCATCGGATCGGAAAATCATCATCCGTCGTTTCCTGCAATTACATCTTCTGCACAAAAGCGTTCGCGTGCGTTTCTGTCGTACAGTCATCGTGTGCGCGTCGGGAAATCATCATCCGTCATTTTTTCCGTCTCTCCTCCCCGCTTCTCCACCCTAATGCCCACCGCCATTTTCTTCTGGCAATATGTCGCGAATCGCGTGCGTGGTTGCGTGAGCAGGAGGATCGCATTTCGGTGTGTTCGCCGGGGGTTGAACGGTATCGTTCTGTTCCGGATAGCGAGGCGAATGGCTTTTTCTCCGGTTAATCCGCCTCTTTCACGATTCCACGCTCGAACGATGCTCGCGCTGGGGAAAAAAATACTACGAACTATGCGCGGACTGTCCTCTAGATATTAGGTCGTTCGGAAACTCGTTTGGTTTTGCTCAAGGGAAAATCAAAGCCAACTTGTTACCATTTAGAAGAAGTTTTATGACCAAACTGGGGATCTTAATAACTTTGTTAGGTTAAAAACAACATTCTTTAATTTTTCTAATCTATGTATTACTGTCTTATATTTCATCCAACTAATTTCTTCATAAACGACATATTTCTTCATATACGACTTCCCAGACTGGCCCTTCAGAAATCAGGATTTCGCCAGAGGTCGCGCTCGTTCTTCGTTACAATGAAGGTGGTGATTAAAGAACGTTAAACCTCGTTAAATCTTTTTCGAGATACCACGCCTATCGTAGTTCTCCCCCTCCGACGTTGTTTCGCCTCTCGATCGCATTTAACGGGTAATTTGTTTATATAAGCAGCCGGCTAGCCGACAAGAATAATTCCTCCGGGTGGAGAGGACTTTGCTCTAGCATTCATTGAGATGTAACCGGGCACGCAAACGGTTTACACACACGTCACGATACCCCCGGTGGGCGAACGACGATTTTTCGTCTCGATTAGGGGATATTTAAGAGGAACGAAGTGTATCGCCGTCTAATGAGCCCCGGCCGCGATTTTCTCGGCGAGGGAAACTTCCACATTGTTGCGTAAAACTTGCCCTAACCCTGACAGTGTTTATTACGAAGAAAATCATTGAAAGCCAAAAAACACAGCGAAAATAAAAGTGATATTTAGACAGCGGATTTTCTTCCTGAATTGCAACAAACAATATGTTCTCAATATGTTGAAAATAATACAATAGTATTTTTAAATTCTTCTAATACTTTTACTGTTTCAGATTACACCTACCCATTTTCGTCATAAATTCATACAATCCGCTGTCTAGCGATATCCAAAGCGAACGATGCCGTTCGAAAGCTGAGCTTGCCAGCCCAAGAAACGCCGAAAGAAACCGGGCAAATTCTAATCTCGCCGGAGCCGTCACGAATTCATCCAGATTCCTCCCTGCGCGTCAGATTTCGCTGTGCGCTGCGGCAGCGGGGCCCGCGAGCGATAAGCACCCTATGACCTTTCGGTTAAGTTATTACTTTTATCCGACGCGGGTCACGGGCCGCATAAAGGCTCGTTGAGCATTGAATCGACTCTATCAGGCCAATTAAGCCGCGTGCCAACTCCGTGAACAATCGCAACCGACCAACCGTCCCCTTCTCTCCTCCTCCTGTCTCTCTCTCTCTCTCTCTCTTTCTCCACCCCTGAGTCGAGCTTTTTTCCATCCCCGCAACGCCCTTCGCCTCTCTGTTTCTCGCGTGAGATACCGAACTAAAGAGACCAGAGTCCCGGCTCGTGAATTACCGCGAGGAACATTGGCGTCCCCGACGCTGTCATTACGCGGTTTTTCCGTGGTTCCAGGACAGGAGGGACAAAGGGAGGGGGACTAAAGGGGGCTGTTGGATCTCGAGTAGGAGGCAGGCGCGCTTTCTACAGCGTTACAGTGCCGTGTAATCGCGTCATCCGAAACGCCCGGCGATTACGTCGGCTCGGATACACGGTCATCGAGTCGGGAAATCATCGGACCCCCTCCATTCCCTCCTACAGCCCTTCGTTCGACTGATTTCTTTACAATGTGGGCCCCGGTCGACGCGTTTGCGTGTCTCGTCGCGTATCAATGGACGTCCCGACGCGACGCGTCCAACCCCCTTCATCCTTCGCTGAACATGCTGGACGCGCCGAGGCGTCGTGCGGCATTGTCGCGTCCTCCTGCGGATCGACGTGGAGCGAGCAAATATCTTATACTCTGTCCATAGAAATTCTGTATAAATTGATTTCTCCGAAAACAACCTCTTATATAAACACCTGCCTCATGGTCAGAGTCTGTGTAATATCTACCGTAAGTTAATAAGCGTTTTGATCAATCGGTAATACGATTTTCACGTGATCCTCTGATGTCGGAGGAACTGGATTAAATAACAAGATTAAGGAATAGCTGCGATGGGGGCTGCGCGAGGTTCAAGCACTTCTGTCGACAAGCTATAAGATAATGCTAGCGACAGAGTTCGACGTGCACAGAGAATATTCTATCCACTTGATCAGGTTCAAGGTGACCCTCTTCGGTGTTTTCTCAGCATGAACAACTCGGCCAGCATTTTATATTCCTCGGAACACAACGGGCTCATCAGAGTCCCTCCTATGTCGAGCCAGACTGCATATTAGCTTCTGCACCAATTACTTATTTCACTTATTTGCAGTACAAGGTGCACAGAAATTAATTTCAAAATTAATTTCAAGGTCGAGAGGTCAACAATTGTTGGCCAGGTTCAAGAGGACCCTCTTCATTCTTTCCAAAGCAACAACCACTCGGCCAACATTTTATTTACCTCATTTCTTCATTAATTTTTACTTCACTGATTTGCAGTACAGGATGTACATAAATTAATTTCAAAATTAATTCAAGCAAGATTAATATCAAGCTCGAAAGGCCCAGAATTGTTGATGAGGATCAAGAGGACCTCTTCATTATATTTTACTGACTTCACTGATTTGCAGTACAGGGTGTCCATAAATTAATTTCAAAATTAATTCAAGCGAGATTAATATCAAGATCGTGAGGTCAACAATTGTTGACGAGGTTCAGGAGGACCTCCAGCCTTTTCAGAGCAAGAACCACGAGGCCAGCATTTTATATTCCTCGCACCATGCTCGCAACACAACAGGCCCATCGGAGGGTCCATCGAGCGGGGCTGAGGCCCTCGGGGCAGCCCGCTCCCCATAGAAATCAATTGATCGCGTTAAGTTTAAATACAGCCGGGCTGGTTCGCACGCGCTGAATTATGTGGCACATTTTGACAATTAATAGCCGCTAATGAAGACGCGATCATGGGTCGGAGAGGCCCTGAGGCGGTCCCCGTGTCTCGGGGTACCGTGGCCCCCACTCTGCTAACCTGACCCCGTTGGGATACAAAGAGGATAAAGAGCGAGGGGGTGGAAGGGCTTGTCATAACTCTCGGGCGTAATTGAGAGCTCAAGTTTCGGTATCGCCGCGTTCCGGCCTCGCATTATCGCGCACGCCGCTCGCCCGTATCCGCGCAAAAACGCGCGCGTGTTCGTGCTCGGGCCCCGTAAGGAGGTTTTCATGCGCTTCTAAAGGCCGGTTAGGGGGCGGCTTTGGACGACGCACCATGCCACGCCATGCCACGCCATGCCACGCCACGCAGAGTGCTGTGCAGAGATAGAGAGAGAAAGAGAGAGAAGACAGAGAGACGTGCAGCGCCGCGCCGCGCCACGGCTTTCGATAATTAATGCGGCCCGCGGATTAATTATTATTAGCCGGCTGATTTGTTTCAATTTGTAGAGGGTCCTTTGATCGCGCCGAATCGTGTTTCCGTCGATTTCACCCGGCGTCCCGGCTGATTTACGACGGTCGAGGAACGCGCGAGCGGAAGGGATTTACGTGAACGCGATCGACGCGCGAGCCGATCCAACGTTCCCTGTCCTCCGGCTTGTCCGCTCGATCCTTGACGCGACATCGCGTAGGCGGTGCTTTATGATTGGCCGTTCGGTGATCCCTTTCTTCGTTTTCTGACACCTTGCGGGGCCTCGGTCCGGTCTTTCAGCGACGCTTTTGGAATATTCTTTAACTGTCTATTCAGGTTCTTCAATCCGAGCCAAACTCGATATTGGCTTCTGTAGTAATAGTTACGCACTTCGCTCGTCTGCTGCACGGGGCGTAAAGAAAATGAAGAAAATGAAATTGCTATTTCAAGCAAAATAAATTTCAAGGTTAAAGGTCATGAATGTTTGACGAGTAACGAGGGGACCGTCTTCAGTGTTTTCAGAGCATGAACCTCTCAGCCGGCATTTTACATCTCGAATGAATCTCAAAATCAATTTCAAGGTCGCAAGATCAACAATGTTTTTTTATCGCGTCTTATTCTACTCATTGCAAGGATAAGAGTGTAGAAGAAACCACGGGTCGAAACTCAGCCGTTCTCTCAAAAAATTGTGATGAATTTTTGTCCATGATCAAACTAATTTTACTTACATTATATTTACTGATAAAAAAAAGGTGAAATAGGAAGATGGCAAATATAATGATACGCAATTACACGAATTGAGAAAGACGATATGTCAAACGTGCATTAAAAACAGAGGCACTGTTGAAAAAACAGTTGTTCGCGGGATCGAAGGGAGCTGATTCGACTAATTCCATGAACAGCCTCATTTATGATCCTAGTCAAGGAGGAAAATAAATAAAGAGAAGACAGAGTAGTCGAAGACCGTCGAAGTGAAGGAACAGGACGAGCAGCCAGGAGTTGGCCGAAGGGTGTAGAGGGGCGGGGCGGCAGGGAGGGAGGGAGATGTGGGGTGCGGAGGGTGGCAGAAGGTGGTGCAAAAAAAAGAAAATAGAGCAAAGGAAGGCGAGGCCTTTCGCATTCTTCGCAGGAATGTAAATCAAGTCTGCCAAGGGAGCGGGACCGCTTCGATGCCGGCGGGGGTGCGCTAGCGTCTCCACTAAATAATTACAAGCTCTTAATTAACGACGAGGGCCGATCGTAAAGCCATCCACGACTCGGCCGCTCCGTCCCGCGGATGCATGTTTCGAGATTATTTAAACGAGCAATGGTAACAAACGTTACCGGACCTTACCGGCAAACCGCCCGTCGTCGTCGCCGGGTAACTGGCCCCGCGCGCGCGCGCTCGCACGAGGAAAAATAAATGTGAGCGAACCTCCGCGGGGAGAAAAACAAACGAAAATAAAGTTTAGGGAGGGAGGTAGCTTGGCGGAATATCGAGGGGTACGAGGCGGAGGGAATCGGGCACAGGGTGGGGTCAACGAATTTTTGCACACCGCCCGATTCCTCCCGACGACGCCGAACAAAACGCCCGCCTTAATAAAAATGTAGTAACAAGTCGACGGCCCTATAAAACAGTCGCTTTCACATTTTTCAACCTTTCATATATACATATATATATATACATGTGTGTGTGTGTGTATACATTATATTGTAGTGCGCGCTACACCGGGAACATCGATTGTATTAATTGGCCCGACCGGTCGAGAGATCGGGTCACGGTGGCCCTCGTAAGTTTTTGATAATGATACAATGTAAGCGCTCTTCGGAACATTATTTCGTTACGAAGCTGCAACAGATCACAGATCACTGAACCCACCGAGCTTTAAAAATGGGGCTGGGTATAGAATTTATATGGATTTTCTGTGATTTTTATTAGATTTGCTTGGACGCAACAATGTGTAGAATCAGTTCCAGCGAAGGCAATTATAATTTCAATAATTGTAAAATAGAAGTTCCTATACTCTCGTTGCAGTTTTTAAATTGACAAATTGCAACTGATATATACGAATACTTAAATGTTCATTTGTGACAGAAACGGGAAGATGTAATTTAAAATAGCAACAACATTGTTAGAATTTAAAAATACTGTTTGTCACTCCAGTTTGTTGCAATTCCAGCGAGAGTGAAAACTCTGGGAAGAATAATTGTGCTTCCCGCGGATCCGCGAAAACGGAGCGTGAAATGGGCTCGGCGCGGGACACGTACGTTCATAAAACGCGAGAGCAGCATGAGCATGGTGGAAAGCTCATTAGCCGGGGCGTCGGGGATCGGTTCGAAAAAGCCGAGCAAGAGGAACACGAGGAACACGGGTTCCCGCGTCGCGAGCAGCTCGACGCCCATAAAACTCGATCTCTCAATAAATATAGGAGTCGCCGGTGTCTCGGTGAAGGGGGGGGCCGTTGCTCCACGGGGTCCGGGTTCGATTCAGGCTTCTCTCCGGATCGTGAGGGGCCCATGGGTTTCCCTGGGTCCGGTCTAGTCGCAACCCCGCTGCGGCGTTCCGTTTGCTCTAATTTTAATTAAAGGGTTCTACACAGGATTTCCGTGGTAATCGAGCAGCCGGCGCTCTGCGGCCCATACTTCATTGGGACACAGTGGACGTGTAATTGCTCCGCGTTGCCCTTTATCCGGGCCCGGCAACATGGCTCGAGCCAATTTTATTCCCGTCCGCGGCTGGTCCTTGTATATCAAGCCTCGCCACGGCCACGCGCGCGCACCGACGCACGTGTAATTTTCATTAATACGTGATTTATCCCGGCCTAGCGTGATTTATGGATCGGACGCGACGCCCCCTAGGTGTCCCGATCCGTTTCGGCTGGGACGCTTTCGAGGAAACCTGCGAAAATCGTCGGAACGATTCAAAATCGTTTTAAAATTGTTCACAGCCTTTGAAAATTCTTTGACGAGGAGGATGTAATTTTTATTAATACGTGGTTCATCCCGGCCGAGCGTGGTTTATGGATCAGACGCGACGCCCCCTCGGTGTCCCGATCTGTTTCGACTGGGATGCTTTCGAGGAAACCTGCGAAAATCGTTCTAAAATTGTTCGCCAGCTTTGAACATTTTTTTAAGAGGCTAAAAGCACCGTGGATCCGAGGCTCGAAGTCGCAGGACTCGCGGGATTGTCGCGTCGGGACATTAACTGGTCATAGCAAGCCTCGGTTAACCGTGAATAATATAATAAATCACGCGATAGAAGGGAACGGTAGCTTTCGAGGTACGCTGCATTTCCGATAGGCGAAACAGTGTAAGCTGCGCCTTCTCGTACTGTTCGTTCGTGTCCGCGGCGCACGGATCTCACGACTTCCATGTTACTCACACCGTGTCCGTGTGTTACGATATTACGCCGGACGATAATGGGATGCTGGGGCCGCTGGTTTAGTAGACATTTTTGCATTTTCGCGCGAATCGACTCGCTTCCCAGAAACGTCCACCTTCGGCTCGAACCCCGAACGTGTAAAAGTGGAATCTTTTCCACTGACTCAACATTCAATTGCACAGATCCGCATCGGCCTAATGAAATGCTCAATTTCATGCATTGTTGCTTCCCACTGGATCAAGCTGATCAAAACAAATTAATGTGTTTTATTTGAATCAGCGTCCTAAGAGAGACCAGTCCCACCTTACCTGGGCAAGGAACAAGTTCCCACCCTGTCTGGAAAAAATTAGCAACCCTCGAACAGATTTTAGCTTCTCAATCAATCAAGCCGTTAGAAATAGTTAATGTCTTTCATTTTAATTTTTCAGGTTATTAGGGGCTGATCACCTCCTCGCATTATTGTGTCGCAATGTTTATCTTGAATAATTCCAATCCACGAATAATTTCTTTTGCTCTACGGAATCAAGCTGATAAAAAATTAATGTCTTTCATTTGAATTCTTCAGATTACAAGGTCCTGATCACCTCTCCTCGCATTATTGTGTCGCAATGTCTATCTCCAATCATTCTAAAGACACTGAAAAATTTTCTGGTGGTGTTTTGCACCCACCAAAGTATAATTCTCAATTTTCCTTGGAGGGATCTAAATTCCAGAGTTAATCAGCTGGTTTGTAATCTAGACACACCGGTCTCGAGAAGATTTTCCCCCGGCGCCCAGCGTCCAAAAAGAGACCTTCCACCTTCGCTGGGCAAGGAACAAGTTCCCACCCTGTCTGGAAAAAATTCGCAACCCTCGAACAGATAAGAGGAATGGTCCGAGGCATCGCGAGTCTGCGGACTTCCTATTTCTACGAGCGTACACGTAGCAGCGGTCGGTATCATTTCCACCGGCTGATTTATTACATTATTCCAGGCGTCGAAGGCCGGACAACCGTGGCCTCGGAACGACCAGACCTGTTAATTCGATCTATTTTCTAGCTTGGCTCTCGGGGGTTGCGTTCGCGAAACGATCGACCGATCGCGAGACGTTCATACGCGTTCCTCGTTTCTGTCAGTGTGAAGGAGAGAGAGAGAGAGAATGAGAGAGAGAGAGCAAGAAGGAAGAGACCGGTAGTCCTTTTGTTCGTTTCGCTCGGACCAAGGAACGAGGAAACTATGGGTTTCTCGTGCACACGGGCTCATCGTCCGTCGCTGCTAGGCCGGATTAATTATGCGCGATAAAGTGCGTCGGACACGTGTAGCTACATGTGCCGTATGCGCGCCTATGTCGCCGTCGCGACGTCACGACCGATCAGATATTTCCTGAAATAATGCCACGGCTGCCTCTGTCCCTTCCCCTGGCCTCTCTCACCCCTCCTCAGGAAACCCTACCCGCCATTCTGGTCGAAACTGTCCAATGTTTAGGGGGTGCGGGTTGCTTGAGGGTGGGACTGCCTGAGAGAGTCACGATGTCAACCCTGAATTAAAATTAGTAGTCAAAAAATGGTTATTTTACCCCCTAACAGTCTTAGAAAATTTGGATTGATAGAAAAAAAATGGTTCAACCCCGTAAGGCAACCCCTGAGAACTTTGGTAACATGATTTGAAAGATATAGAGTTGGAGGATTTTAGGATCAACAGATTATTATTGCTGAAACCTAAATTCAAATTCAATTTTCAATCATTATATCTAAATCGAATTCAATTTTCGAACAGTAAGTAAAATTCAACATAAAATATATGACTTACCCCATTTTCATAATTGTGGGCACATTTCTGTCGAGCGTATGGTAGGTCATTGTGGAGCACATTCTGCAAAAAGTTTGCGCTCTGATCTTAATTCAAGATGGAGATGAGCGATATTCCCAGTGGCGTCGCAAGAAAATGCTGGAAAGAAATGTTTGTTTATTAGACAGCTATTTTTATCACAGGTTTTATTGCTGACTTCCTGAACTACGACTTTGAAATACATTGTTCTAGTTTACTTGTTCAGTTCAAAAAGTGAAAGGTTTATCACGGACTCTACATATGTAGAGATTTAGTATTGTTTTTCGAGTAATTTTCAAGGCGAATATATTCTTAAAAAATTTTTAAATACTGTAATGCGTTGGTAAGGCTTTTCTCAATGATGTGCCAAAAAATTTTGCAAAAAAAATGACCTTCACTGTCTTAGCAGAGCGTGGTTTCGATCCACGGACCTCTGGGTTATGGGCCCAGCACGCTTCCACTGCGCCACTCTGCTGTTGTGTTAAGAGTTCCCTTAAATACACCCGAGTGGTTTCTTAGGTAGACCAAAGCAGAAATCAATATTATTCAATTGTGGGAATTAACATACATTATAATTTACTTTTCTCATTACATGTTCGGAACTTTCTACTTTAATATTTCCAGTCGAAATGAATGTGCACTTTCTTAGATTAAGAATCGTCGAATGCACGCTGACAGAAATCAGATAAGAATGGATAGACTACTACAAAAATGAAATATTCCAAAAATAAATAATTTGCAATCCAATCACACTGAAAACGTTCAGAATTTTCTATTTTAATATTTCCAGTATAAATGGATGTGCACTTTCTTGATTAAAAATCGTCGAATGCACGCTGACAGAAATCAGATAAGAATGGATACACTACTAGAAAAATAAAATAACTCAAAAATAAATAATTTGCAATGCAATCACACTGAAAATTGTATAATACGAATTTTCAATAAACGAGAGTGGCGCAATGGAATAAATGTATTATCTCAAAAATTAAATCGCTCCGGAATAAAAAATTTTCGATCTAACCACGTGGAAAATTATAAGGAAAGCTCTTCCAAGACAGCAGAGTGGCGCAGTGGAAGCGTGCTGGGCCCATAACCCAGAGGTCCGTGGATCGAAACCATGCTCTGCTAGGTCGAATTATTTTTTTTATTTTTTTCTACTTTCTCCAAACGTGACGAATGTGCAGACCTCCCAACACGAAATTCCGCTAGCACGCACAGACACTGCGTACCCAAGCTAAATAAATATTTTTATTATTTATACAGGGCGTAATTTACTGTACACGCCAGGGAATGTCGCGCGCAACCCCTCGGCACACTAAAAACACTATTTTTAAAGCCGCGATTAATATTTACATACATTAAATATTCATGAATCCTGAACGAAATTATGTAATTCTTCAGCCAAAGCAGTTCTCGGAGGGGCAGATAAAAATAAAAAAAAAAAAGAAAATTTAATCACCGCTTAGCAGAGCGTGGTTTCGATCCACGGACCTCTGGGTTATGGGCCCAGCACGCTTCCACTGCGCCACTCTGCTTGTTGTCGTCATTGCGAAAATTTCGCACCTTGCCCTAGGAATTTTCCATTTGTTGCAATTTCCATAATTTTCATAAATAAAGCCCTGACAATTGGTGCAGGTCATTTGTGCTCCCCAGAGCGAGCGAGAAAGGCGAATAAACGAGATCAGTAGACTGCGGATCTCTATGCAAAATAAGAATTGTCTGTATCGATTAATGATTTTAATAGAGGAGAAATCGTATATTGACATCTTCAATTTTTCAAATTTTCCTACAATTTTGAATTTAATCTACTCAATTTTCCTATAAATGCATAAAGATTCGCAGTCTAGAAATCAGATAAAAATGCACTGTTTAAGAACGATAAGTAGATTGTTTTGAAAAATTATTTTGTGTCAGATTGTTTGCGATAATCATTTGAGAAAATCGATTTTTCTTCTGTTGCAGTCCGACATCGTGCACCAAAGTGTCTACGAGCTGGTGCACAGCGAGGATCGAGAAGAACTGCAGAGGCAGTTGATGTGGAACTCTTTTCTACCTGCTGAGAGCGCCAGTCTACCCCTTCACGATGCACTTTCACCCCAACATAGTCATCTTCTGGAGCGCAGCTTCACCGTCCGCTTCCGGTGTCTCCTGGACAACACTTCCGGCTTCTTGGTAAGCCCAAAGAAACCAGATATTGGTATTCTTCTATAATCGTCTTCTATAATCGTCTTCAAGCCACAGTTCGATCTTAATATTAGCTTACAATTCAGGTAGCAAAATTTCGATTTTGCGAAGGATCCATTTGTTCCCTTCATTTCCAATCGAACATTTTCAAGTCTTCCGGCTTCTTAGTAAGCCCAAAGAAGCCAGAAATTATTTCTATAATCATCTTCGAGCCACCTAAACCTACCGAGCACTATAAGCGATTCAAATGTTTTATCTTGTAGAAATGACAAGGATCTATTTATTTAAATTTTGTGTAACTTTTATTACAATATGTGCTTGGATAAAGAAATTGATCGAATCAATTTCTTTGGACATTTTAAAACGTTTTAAAACTTGAACATTTTAAAACGACTGAAGAACGCACAACTATTTGGATAAGTTGACGATAAAGATTGGGAAATCCGATCCGAACGGTCGCCATTTTGGCCCCGATTCAAGTCGTCGATCGTCCCAACAGCCTCGATCAATCGACCACCGAAACAAGGTAGAAACGAAGGCGTATGCAAATGCGTCGGACAGATACCCGGGTTAAATAATCGCAATACAAGGCCTACCGGCTGTGTTTGGCAGCGGCGCATCCAACTGGAGCAACAAGACCGCAGGAGAGTGCAAGAGATGTGCATCGCGACCCCGCTCGCTCGGCGACTTCTTCACGCTCGGCATACAAAACAGTAATTAATAATTTCACTGTCGTAAAGGGAAAGAGAGAGGTGGTCGGAGACTCTCCTCCTCTGTTTCCTTCTGTCCCGGGTAATTGCTTTTTTCCAGTCGCGCCCCGGATCGTCCCGTTCTTTGTTCTTCCCCGTTTCTACCGGTCGCGTCGCAAAAAGAACAACTCATTTGCCAGCGGGATGCCGCGGCCTTTTTTCGAGGAAGAAAATCGAATCCGTAATTTTTATCGAGCCATCCTCGAACGAACTCGAACTTTATGCATTCATGGAGACATTTGTTGCGTGAAATATGAAACAGTGAAAGATTAGAAAAATTTAAGAATATTGTAATGTTGTTTTCAATATGTAACGAAGTCATTTTTATTTTATTCCTGCTTGCCACAATCAATGCAGAACCTTTTTACACAGTCTCGTTGTTGATCATTTAAAATTGAATTAAAAGAAACACCTCATTCGTTGTAGAAAGACTGAATTGTTATCGAATTGAAAGACTGAATTGAAAATGTTATCAAAATAAAATGATCAACGTTACCAGTAAGAAACAGGAGATTAAAATCTATTTACATATATTTTGAATAAAATGGCGAGCGGTGGTCAATTGAATTAAAAGAAACACCTCTTTCGTTGTACAAAGACTGAATTGAAAATGTTATCATTGGAGTACGCATCTTCAAAACCTTTGTGCAAAATAAAAATGAACAACGTTGACAGTAAGAAACAGGAGGAGGTTGATTAAAATGTATTGAAATGCTTTCTGAATAAAATGGTGGTCAGTTTCCCGCCAAAAAGTGGCACGATCCGCAAAGGGCAGTGTCTCGCATGCCAGCTCGCAGTTCCAAGTGCATTCCACGAGTACGCAGCTCTCCTTCATTCATTGAAACACACGGTCACGCGATCACGGATGATACTTTGACCCGCGGAGAAGTTTTCGTGCTGCTGTCTTCCGTGCGTTTAGTATCCCCCGGGTGAAAACCCGTGCCCCTATTCCGTCCGTTTTCCATCCCTTATTTCCTCGTCATCTCGAGCAGTCAACTCGATCGAGAGAGCGTTCAGCATTTCACGTTGTCGCGAGCCTATCGATCGGATTTTTACGACATCAAATTTTCATAATTGCCACCGAGAGCCGTATTTAACCCCGCAGCTCGCGATAATGGAACTTAATTGCGGGGGAAAAGGGTGGTTTTTCCCCGTCCGACTGTAATTACCGCGTTTTTTCCCTCTCCGGTATCTGGTCGATGGAATTACGGAGGCTTTTTCTCGGCCGGAAGTTGCATTAAACTCTGCGTGTTTGTATATTTTTTCCCCACTCTCTCTCTCTCTCTCCCTCTTTCTCTCTCTCTATGAGATTATAACGCGGCTCTGTTTCCCCTGCTCACCGATTTCCCAGTCTCCCGCAAGTCCATGGGACTATCACAAACCCTGAACGGAGGGTTCGTTGCCGTGTATACTTAGCACCCGGACCGTTTAGTGTGTCTATTTGATCGACGGATTAAACTTCTCCGCCCTTTGAAGTTGATGATTACTGGTCGGAGATCTCGTCGGGATCGTTACACGGGGCAGTATTTTTTATATCCGCGATTATTCACTTTTAGGGGGTGGTTTATGCATTTTGCACGATCTGCACAATTCTCGTGTCTGTAATTTTTCATCCATAAGTGGACAGACAAACTGCCACTGTTCATCCCTTCGTTGTCGCATCAGAAAATGCACCAAAACCGACCAGTTTCAATCCAATAGAAGAACGTAGGAGCATTACAATATGCAAGTAGTTAGATCTGTTTCTTTATTAAATATGTACTGGATTGAAGAACGAAATCTATGCTTTTTATATTATCTGCAATTCTCGTGTCTGTAATTTTTCATCCTCAAATGGACACTGAAAGTACCACTTTTCATTTCTTCGTTCAAAATCATCCAGTCTGAAACCAATTGAAGATCGTAGGAGCATTACAATATGCAATTAGTTAAACCTGTTTCTTTATTAAACATATATTAGACTGAAGAACGAAATCCTTAGTCCCGCGGGATTGCAAACCCCGCTCAGGACGTATTAACCCAGCTCTCCGGTCGGAGGCGAGAAGAAACCGCCATCAGCCACGGAGAAGGGGTTTCGCGGAGCGGAGGTGTGGAGGATGATCCCTCCTCCGTGGATTTCGATAAAAACGGAGGTCGCCTATGCTGGCGCGAAGGTTGCTCTGCTCCGGGGCCCGGTGGTGCGTCGTTCTCGCCGTAAAGCTTTTACGATTACAGTTTCATTTTCATAAACGTCAGAGCGGCCGGTGCTTTTTGCTGGCGCGCGGTGCTCGTCGTTGCCCTTTACAACCGGCCCGACTGTCTTTGTTCCGTTAACTTCTGTATTCGCTGTTAGCCGCGAGATAATTAGTGTTTTGCCCGGGAGGCATGCCGCGCAAAGGCAGCGCCAGATTTTACCCGGAGGATTTGATTTACAAGCGTCTTCGTGGACGATGGGCGATAAGTACCGTCGATGGACAGGTCCGAGCACACGCTTGGTCCGCGTTTAATCTTGTGTTGTAATTTTTACAATTTTACAATCAATGTTCCAGCGTTTGGACATCAGAGGACGCGTCAAGATCCTCCACGGCCAGAACAGGAAGACCGAGGAACCTCCCTTAGCTCTGTTCGCCCTTTGCACTCCGTTCGGGCCACCCTCTCTTCTAGAAGTCCCTCAGAAGGACGTGATGTTCAAGAGCAAACATAAACTCGACCTGGCGCTCGTGTCTATGGACCAGCGAGGGAAGATGCTGTTAGGCTACTCGGACGCCGAGCTGGCGAACCTTGGTGGCTACGATCTAGTCCATTACGATGACTTGGCTTACGTTGCCAGCGCCCATCAAGAACGTAAGAATATTCCAATGTTCAAACGATTTGTCTTCATGGAAAAGTTCTTGATGATTCCTTTTTTGGTTGCAGTGTTGAAGACTGGAGCGTCGGGGATGATAGCCTACAGATTCCAGAAGAAAGATGGCGGGTGGCAGTGGTTGCAGACCAGTTCTAGACTGGTCTACAAGAATTCCAAGCCCGACTTCGTCATCAGCACGCACAGACCCCTCATGTGAGTGCATACTTCGTTTGTATACCGAAATGTATTAATTATGTTATAACCAGACTGCGGATTTTATGCGTTTGCAAATAATTAAAAGAGGAAAGAAACTTTCATTCAGCTTCTGTGTTTAGGAATCGATGCATACAGTTTTCAATTTGCATGAAGATCCGCAGTCTAGTTGCAACTGTTACGAGAACATCGGTTCTGGCTTGTATCGGTTACGGTTAATAATATTGGTTTCGAAAATGATGGCTTTCGAAAATTTTCTGAAATGCTGGGATGTAGAACACGACAGAATTTAGCACGATTTTCATTTATTTCAGATCTAAAAAGGCTCTACCACCGCGGAAAATAAGATTCTATTTGATTCGAGAATCTGAAAATTCGTCTACAAAAATTGCATAAACATCCACAGTCTAGTCGTACCATTCTTTCGGTTGTCGTAACTGTTTCAAAAACCGGAATCGATGTCGTAACTGTCTTCAACCCCTGATCGATAGCTTCCGGAGCTACCTAAGTGTTAATGTACCAGTTTCTCTGTTAAAATGATGGCATTTCCATGTTCAGGGAAGAGGAGGGCAGGGACCTGCTGGGAAAGCGCACGATGGACTTCAAAGTGAGCTACTTGGACGCCGGACTGACCAACAGCTATTTTTCGGACAGCGACAGTCTGACCGGTTCGGTGATGACGCCGACGCTGCCGACGCAGCCGACGTCCCAGCGAGTGAACAGGCGGTACAAGACCCAGTTAAGGGACTTCCTGTCGACCTGCCGGAACAAACGTACCAAACTTTCCGCGCAGTCGTCGGTGTCGCCGCCGGTGACGCCCACGGTCGCGTCCGTCGATTATCTCGCGGCGGACACGAGCGCGGCCGCTGCGGTCGCCGCCGCGTACAGCAACTTGAACACCATGTACCCGACCCCATACGCGCCTACGGCGGTCGCCGCCAGCACGGATCCTTCGCTGACCACGTACATTGGACACACGGGCAATTACCATCAGACTCTGTATCCGGCGACCGCCTTGGACAATAGGTACTCTTGCGACTGCTGAACCCTCAGACTGCCGGCATTTCTCCGTAACATTTTTTCACGGAATATTTCTACATGATATCGCACGGAGTTCTCCAGATTTCAGCTGGCTCCGATCGGCACTTCTCCACTAAAAAGATAACATTGCGCAAGTCAATTTCTATGTACCAGAGCGTGTATTGAGAACTAGAGCAGGATTTCAAACACTTAAAGCCAGATCTACTTATGGACTAATTAATCCAATAAATCGCATTATTGCAGACTCTAGCACTCTCTATAATCGTATTGATTTCTTTACTGAGTCTTTACAAACTTTTGAAAAACAATTACGCACGACTACCATTAGTTTTAGTTTCTGTGCGTGTCCCTTCTTTGTTATTATATGTGTAGTCCCTTATATTTCTTTTTTTTTTCTATTGTAAACATTGATGTGAGAGGACTTCGGTCCGTCTATAATAATAATATTTTTATCCGGAGTATTTGTACATAAATCGACCCATTATATCGCACGGAGTACGATAAGGATATTTTATATACGAAGGATATGATTGGAGTATTTCTAATTCAAAGTCACAGCCTAGTGAAATAGGTAATTTCAACATTTTCAAATTTTCAAATCTAGAAAAATCACATCACACACGCCGGCAGTCTAAAGGTTAAGTTAAAAAATACCAGGGCTCGTAATTATTCCCGCGGTGGTCCTAATTCTCGAGCCAGTTCCGGCGCTATTCGTGGCGCCTAGGAGATCTGGGACCGCCACGGGGAGCGAGACGCGCGGCCGGGCCGAGGGGGCGTAGCCTCCGAAAATAGGCCGTCGCGAGTAAATAATTCCTAGCCCTGCCCTATACCCTTGGGGACGCAGCCTTCAGCTGCGCCACTCTTTCAAGTTGCACCCTGACGCGGGGGTGTTCCCTATTTCACCTCACCCTAACCGATCCCTGAATTCTCCAGGTACCTCACCGCAGCGACGGAGAACCTGTTCCAGTACAGGCCGCTCGGTTCCTACTACCCCGAGTACCACACGAGCACGGCGTACAACGGGTTCATCGACGTCTCGCTGCCAACCTACGAAACCCACCAGCTGGCGAGCAAAGCGGAAGAGAAACTGTACTGCCAGCAGCTGGGGGAGTCTCCGAAGTACAGCTACGTGGAAACGAGACATCCGAGCAGCGTCAGCGGTTCACCGTACGCGGCGAGTCCAGTTGCCAGTGCGTCGACAATGCACACGGCAACCACGGACATCAACATCGTCCGGGCTGGAAGCAGACACTCCTTAGAGGGTGGTGCGTCCTCCAGTAACTCAGCTGGAAGTTCTCCGGTAACCGGGCCAACGAACGGAGTCCTCACCCCGAAGATAGAAGACGTGAAGCCCGAAGTGTACGGGAACGAAGCACCCAGACAAACTGTTCTGATGTGGGGTGCGCCTCCATCTCGTACTCCCCCGAGGAACAACGGCAGCTACAGCCCTCCCACCCCTCATTCTACGCATTCGTCCACCCATTCGACCAATGCGAACGCCGGCGATCCACTGAAGTCCCTAGCGGAGATGAACTCGATGAACGGGGAGTGCAAGTGGAGGCAAACATCGCCCAGCGAACCTCAAACCACAGCACCTAGCTCGCCAAGAGCTAAAGCGCAACCTCAGCACCAACATCACCAGCAGCAGCAACAACAACAACAGCAGCAGCAACATCAGCAGTACCCTGTGACCACGTCACAATACCAAGCGGCAGCGGCAGCGGCAGCCGCAGCCGCAGCCTCAGCCGCAGCCGCCAGCACTATCGGATACGCGCACTCTCATCCTGGCCATGGCCATGGGGAAGCGGGCTCCGAGGTATGGCAAGGAGTGCAACACCATCACCACTACCAGTACTATCCCTACCACCATCACCACCCCGCACCACCAAGGCACGCGCCCCAGTGAGTGTCACTGCTGCCTCACAAGTTTTTTTCGAACGGTCGATCGTTAAGCTACTAGTAAATACGAATTTACCATACGTCATGGTGTCCGGTGTGATTAGGGAAACTACATTCTAGGATAAAGATTTTAGGACGATGATCTTTGAGAGGAGAGATTAAATTACTTGCGAGATCGTGCTTTTTTGTCGTAGATTGTCGATCATGGTACGGATGCATGGTAGGAGAGTAATGCACGAGAGTCGTCTGCGTTGAGCTGTGTCCGAATTAGATGCACGAACGTCGCAGTGGCAAAATCGTTAATTACAGACTCCTTGAACAGCACAGTACACGTTTAACTTCGGGTAGACAGTAACTTCTGCGGAGATAAGATTAAATTCAGCGGATTTCGTCACTTTCGATGTCAGACGCGTGAAGATAACTAATTTGATCTTGGATAAACCTCGGAATCTTATTATTGTTAGACTGCGGATTTTTATGCATTTGTGAAGAAATTAACAGGATGAAATACATATATATAAACCAGTGAAAAGTATAAAGAATCTAAGAGCATTGTTATGTTGTTTTCGACGTGAAAACACTATTAAGGGTTGAAATGAGTTTCTATTTAACTACTGACGAAGATCCGGAGTCTACTTATTGTATTAGTAAGTCGGTGTAACGATTTTATCGTCGCTGGACGTTTGATTAGGACGTAGCTTAACGGTGTCGGTCGATTTGATGCGTTTGTGTGTTGCATGTCCGCGGTTATGATTTCTCTCGGACGATTTTCCAGGTCGATTTCCGTTAGCGCATCTATATAACCATTTGTTTTTTTTTGTTGTCACTGCACAGCGAGGAGTTACGTGGACGATATTAATATTGATGGAGTATCGACAGCGATTGATTAGTTATTAATGTGGGATAGAAACGAAACGATCGAGTGTAGTGTAACGACAGGTCTGCAACAAGGGGTTGAAAGGGGTTGCGAATAACGGGTGAACGTACTTTCGGTTGCAGCACGCCCCCGTCAGCTGTGGCAACGGGGACGGGAGTCGGCATGGGCATCGGCCAGGACAGCAACACCAACAACAACAACGTCTTGTACCATCCTCCGCACCACCACCCCCAACACCAGCACGTAGTGGGATCATCAGCGGGGGGAATGGGCCCAACTGTCCCACAGATACCAAACCGGACGCCGGGAGTCCTTTGCTGTCCATCTCTGAGGTGACTAACACCCTGCTCAACCAATAGTCTATACGTGACCTCCGCATCGCTCCGTTTTAGTGGTCAAGGTAAGTTTTCGATCATTCTGCATTCGATGATCAGGGCCGGCGCACATTCGGAGACTCGTAGTTGATATTTTGCCTGTACTTCTCCGACAGAATGCAGAAGACCCTCGTAAAATATAGCGCCGGCACTGTAGACGATCCTCTTCCACGAGTGGTAACATTGTTTACAAAATATTTCTCTAACAACTATCCCTAGAATCCTTGAATCAGCGATTTAAACGATTCGGATGTAAAGGGTGTAAAGAAATGTTTGATCTTGGCTGCCATAGACGTATTCTTCATCTTCTGATGGACGAAGATCTGTAAAAAAGGAAGTTGCCGAACAAAATCGACTTTGACTTTCACGGTAAAATTTTTTATTGCATAGTAATAATAAAATCAAGGTCAAGGACAATTTTGCGGCAACTTTTTTTTACAGATCTACATCGATCTGAAGATGTAGAATACACCTGTGGCAGCCAAGTCGAATAACTTCAATAAGTGACATCGCAACCATAAATGTCTTGTTATTGTTGTAGGTATCTCAGAGAAGTTAGTTTCACCGAGGCGGATCGCAGAACGCGTGACTGTACCATACAGATAATATTGGTTAAACTGTTAAGAGTATTCCCCTCTCGTATAGCGCTGTAACATACTCATTACAGTTAACGTAAAACGAACGACGTTGCTACGACGACGTTCACGTGTATGTATGCCTGATTATGTTAATTCGTCCGTACTGTTAAGTTGCACAGGAAAGTTCTCCGGGGGACGTGCAGTTCGATGTTCTCTTGATCCGTGGATACGCGTGAAAGGTGATGATTACGGGATCCCTTCGATCATTGCATTCCTTAGATCGATCGGTCAAGTATGAAAAACGATCGTTTAAAAATTGATAAGTGAAAGTGAAACGTTCCCTCGTCGATCAACCTTTAACAAACGCATATCGTTAGCTTAGCTGCAGAAAAAAATTCTCGACAAAAATGAAAGAATATTTCGTCGGGCGGCGCAACCCTAATCGTTCAGAGACTTGTACGAAGAGAACATCGACGCAACGACTCTCCCGATCCGGTCGAACCCCTCAGTCTTGCCAATGCGTTTCTGTTAATAAGTTTGTAATTTTTGTACTTAATTAATTTATACGCTATTTATGTACATGTGTAGTTGACGTTTAGCGAAGCTAGACGAGCCTTCCATAATTTTAATAGGACGTGTACTATCATTTTCTTTTTTCGCGGACGTCGACACCTGCGCTCGGGGAAACGACGAAGAGAAGGAAACGGTGAAATAAAATCGAGTATCGATGATGTATCGACTTGTGCGTCGAGCGAACGACCTGAGTGATTTCAATGCTTCGAATCTTCATTATTTGGGGGGGCTACGGGGGCAAGAAAGGGGGGCGCGATTCTAATTGATCGCGTCGCGTATACATATCAGAACGGAAAATAAAACGACGCACTTTGTCGTCCCCCTTTCTACTGCACTCTTGATATACATAATAAAAGAAAAAGATTATATATATATGAAGATTATATATATATAAATAAATATATATATATTGTATTATTTGCTAGTAGAAAAACGTTTAAATCTTACGGATAGCATGATTAATGATTTCTAAGGCTACCAGCGACATCTTTTTCCTTCGGATCCACGCGTCTTTTTGATCTTTCAACTACGATTATTCTCTACTTTACCCACTTCATGTCGTTATAGTGTTAGACAATATACGAAACTATTTTGCTATGATTATTTGTAAACGTTCTGTCCGCTGATTGGCTTTGCGATCGACGCGTCGGGACTTTTTACTGGCAAACCCCTCTGCATGTCCGTATTTATTCAATTTAAAGAACCTAATACGTAATGTCAACAGCAACGAGGAAGAATTATTTTAAAAGATGGAGGGGATGTTGTTAACGAGTCTCGACAACTCCACATTGTAAATTCACATCTTTGTAACAGCTTGAAACTCTGTTTTCTTTGCAATATCGTATGAAGATCTACTATTATAAGTAATTGAGTCTAGTCCATACATAAAGCGAATTAACGATATCCACTATGCTTAAATTGTAACAATGTTCTCGCTGGCAAAACCCTGGTGACAATCTTGCTTGATCGATTCAGTACACAACTTCGCCTATTATAAATATACGTCCTCGCGTCGTTTATCGACTTGCAAATCGCACGAACCTCGGCGAGATTGTTCGACAGAGCGTGCTTTTATTATGCGATTCTTTGAAATTTGTTCCTTAACGAGAGATGCTTTGAATTCGAACGAAATCATTTGAATGGAACGAGGTCTGATACTGTGATTTCAGGGTTGATAACACTGGCCACCCCTCCCCCATAATCGTTCGATCGCAGTGGTGAGAATATTTTGACAGTTTAAGCATACATGTATATTTACTGTATATGTAAATTAAGGTATCTTCTAACGAGCATAGATAAGATTAGTCTATATAATAGACTCCCCCATAGCTATCCACATAGATCAAAATACGTACCTTATTTTATAGGAACCGGTATCTGCAGATCACGGCCAATGCAATTGGACCGAATCAATCGACGAAAAGAATCTTATTTTGTTGTTTCGCAACGGTGACAACGAACAATTCGAAAGTAACGGAGCCCCGAGGCCAATCTCTGTTGTTTACATTGCAAATGGAATAATAAACAGAATGATACCGCACGTATCGGTATCGCAGAATTTTTTCGTTAAATTTAATTAAACATATAAGTATTTATCCGACAGTGATATTTTTTTTCTTTACTCGGTAAGCTCCGATCGAAACGTACGTGTGATTTTAGATTCTTAATCCTTTCACTGACATTTCCTCCTGAAAACATGGCGAACGAAAAAAGATTGTCGACGGTCGAGGAAGCTGGAAAAACGACAAACGGAAAGACCACAAACCACGGACTCTTCAAAACGTTTTATTAATGGTTTACTTAATTTCTTTACAAGTATTTATTACGCAATATAAAATATTTCTAACTTGTAAGTATTTTTATGGAAAATACTAGGTAGAAGTAGAAGAACTCTTATTTATTTTAATTTATTAACTATTACAAATTTAGTTTAGTTTAACAAAACTAGTCAGGTCTATTTCTGAGTAAACTTATATTTATAAAAGAGGAAAATCAAAGAAAGTGAGAACGAACTTGGAAACAATCGGGAATCGAGGCAGCTTTGGTCAGTGAAAGGGGATTAAGAATAAGAGAATAGAAGACGAGAAACGAAAAGCATAAACGAAAGAGTTCGAAAGAGGTGTCCAACAAGGGAGGAAGAACTTTTATACAGAGAAAGTGTCCTGCTACGAAAAATTAAAAATCAGTTGTTACAAAAAAGAAAATCGACGACATCTACTTTGCTTTCCCTCGCGAGAGAAGAACAGAACACGTTGCTCAAGCACAGGAGAATAGGGGGGAGGGTAAAGAGAACAGAAAACATTTACAAGATATTTTGCAGATACCTGTACACCGTTTGTTTATAAAAGAAAATTTTACCTAAACTATCGCGTCATCGCTATTCCGTTTTCCTCCGCGGATCGTTCTTTTATACATCGTCCGGAAATGTATCAAAGTGACCGTTAACGATATCATGCCAAACCAAACTTTGTCTCTCGATCACTCCATCCATTTATCTCCGATACATTCTATAGAATCTAATTACTATTAACACTACTACTAAAGCTAAGCTCTACAAGAAACGAAATTTTAAAACTGTATCAAATGTTTATATGAAATAAATTATGATAATGCAATAGAACCGACTATGTTCTCTCGATCGTCCGAAAAGAAAACGAAAAGAAGAGGCAAGAACAGGGTAAGAGACAAAGCGAGAGAAGAATATTCAAAAACGTACGATGTTTTTCTTTTCTTAATTCGAGGAACCATCCCCTCGAACAAAATATGGAGGTCTTACCTTCGCGATCGTAATCATGCAAGGTGTAGAAACACATTTCACTCTAGCACACGTTCGGTTTGTCTTTTTCTTTCATTTGTTTCAATCTCTTTTTATTTCAATTGTAAATGACTCGTTACACTTATTCGTCATAGCAATGCGTATGTAAGGCCTGTACTTACAATACATTGAAATAATCGGTGTTCAAAATTCTTTCAAACAAATGTTAAATACATGTTACGTCAACCAAGGGATCGGGAGGTCTCGCGAACGTTCTTGGCGGTGTGTATCAATGGCGATTTTACGTTCCAACAATGGCGGTACATAGAAACTCACGGTCGTGATGGAATCGAGAAAGGGTCGGAGTACGTGTGTATGTGTGTTTGTGGGGGAAAAAATCAAACTGTTCCGGGCATTCTCCGATTATATAAAACTCGTTTGTACCTCGTCAGTTTCGTTTACAGGCAATCAGCAGTATAATCAAGCTTTCGTGTTTTCGAATTAAACGAATCAACGAATGATCGACACTCGTTAGCTGAAAGTAATTCGAAATTGATCGTGCCGGAATCGATTTGGAATGGTAAACGAAAAAGTTTCGGTATATCGCATTATGTCTTTGATCGTGTATCGAAGCGAGCAACAGGTTCCTGGAATCGGTGTGTACCGAACGACAGGGTATATAGAAATGAAAACTCTGGCTCTCACGCAAACTAGCACTGTGGAGGTAAAAATCTTTGCGTGTTTGTCGTTCGTATAATTACAAAACTGTCTTTGAAGGTTATTACAAGTTATTAAGGATCTCTTAGTTAGATTGGAAAAAAGAGCGAGCTGATTCATCGAGGTGCGCAATCGCATGGAAAATTTTTCAAATAGACAATCTCTATTTCCTAGAACTGTCGCTTTTCTTGATATTCTTTCTTTTTTTTCTTCTTTGCGTATATCGTGTCTCTCTCTCTCATTCTCTCTCACTCTTTCACTCTCTCACACTCTCTCACTCTCTCTCTTTTTATTATTCTGTACGAATATCTCGAAAATGTTATTATAATATATGAATATGTATATACAACCTTGGCTAGAACGTTGGGGTGTGTCAGGTTCAATTCCTGTACCGATGGGACGACGATTTCTTACCGTCCCGGTGGTTCGACTGCCTTGATCTAGACCGGGATTTTCTATGATCCCTCGATCTTGACCGAGACCTCCTCTTGCTCCTGGAAACGTAAGACTCGGAGCGTTTCCGCTCCTTGGACCGTGATCGCGTTCGGTCTCTCGCCCTGGATCGTGATCGTGTTCGTCGTTTCTCGCGGACTCGCGACTTGCTGCGTCTGATCGAGTAGGATCGGCTTCGTCTACGGCCACGGGAACGAGAGCGGGACTTCCGTTTGCCTCTGGACCGTGATCTCGATCGTTTCCTCGCGGCCGAGGCCGATCTAGATCTACGTAAGCTCCTAGAGCGGGATCTGCGGGACCGCTTACGGTTACGCGATCTCGAACGGTGCTTCTTGCTGGACCTATAATTGCTCGAAGACCTTGAACGATACTCTTTACGCGAGGACTTTAGCGATCTAGACCTGGACTTCCGTTTACGACCGCTACGCTCCGAGGAACGGGACCGGGACTTTCGCGGCTGCCTCGATCTGCTTCGACTCTTCGACCTCCTCTTCCGGTAATCGCGGCCCTTGCTCGATCGTTTCTTCTTCAACGAGTTACTTCGACTCGAGTCCGAACTCGTCGATTCAGAGCTGCTCGACTCGGTGTCGGCCGACCCTGACGGCGTCTCCGGCTTCGCCGTGTCCGTCGCCACGGTCTGTTGTTGCTGCGGACTTTGCCCGGCGCTCGACAAAGTTTCAGACGCTTCTCTTTGATTATTTATCGTTTCTTTTTCATCAACTAAAGGTAGTGATGTTATGGTGTTACGCTTAATGATGCCATGGTTTAACAGCGGCTTACGTTCTATGTCGTTTCGAAACATACCTGCCTCCTTGCAGCTTGTATTACCAGTATGATTTTCCTGTTGCTTCATATAGTGATCCTCGTAACGTTGCTC
The DNA here is from genome assembly GCA_028455605.1 of Lasioglossum malachurum. NCBI lineage: Eukaryota > Metazoa > Arthropoda > Insecta > Hymenoptera > Halictidae > Lasioglossum > Lasioglossum malachurum. Next base: position 12,259,446 of record CM052317.1, on the reverse strand, counting down.
TTCCCTCTCATCCTCCTCCGCCAGACGCGCCTCGATTTCCTCCTCCGTCTTTTTGAACGCTTGCTGACGCCGTCTCAATGTCTCCTACAACAACACGATCTTTCAATGCCTCCACTTCTTGGGGACCAAGATTCTGGAATTATTAACCCTTTGCACTCGAGTGATGGCTCTGTGACGATTTACTACGATTAAATGTGTTGGTATCTAATCAATTAAGTCGGAAGAAATGTTTAGCTTCCGAGTTAAAATAGCACCGAATGCAAAGGGTTAAAGGGGAGATGAAATTTGTTGTACGTACTATGAGTTCATCGTCGCTGTCATTGTTCTGAGCCTGGACGTGTTCGCTCTGCTCCTCCTCAGACTCGCTGTTGCTGTCGCCGTAGATGCCCAGACCTACACGAGACGATTGGATTAATAAGGCAGATCGTGTGTAATAGGCGTTCGTCTTTCGTTCAATGTAAGGAGACATACGCTCGACCACTAAATATGCTGCTGCTATTGATCGAAGAATGTCCTGTAAGACATCTTCGTTTCACGAGAACTTATAAGCGAGCATTGGCTACGGACTGCGGTATACGCACGGGACGCGTTCGTTTTCTTTCGATCGTATCTTTTTTTTGGTATTTTTCGTTTTTTCTTTTTTTTTTTCGATACAAGTGATTGGCATTGTACACGACCGGTTCCTAGGATCACCGTGCGTTGAAGATTGTAAAGACATAGTGACTTACCAAGCTTACGAGTGATCTGAGCAAGAGGGGCCATGTTGTTGAGGGATGCGACGGGGGTCTCTCCTGCAGGGACTTACAATACACACGCATTTAGTACCCAATGGCTAAGTGCTATCGTCAGAATACCCCCCAAATTAAATGGTACTGATATCATCATCATCATCATCATCATCATCATCGTCAGTGATACACGCAAGGAGAGCCGAGATCCTGCATCATTCCTCATACACCTTAAGACATTAACGTGTCCATATCGAACTACAAAAACTGAAACTGCTTTAGACTGACGTTAGTAAGACATATTTTTTTGCTTCTCTTTCCTTATAACAATCAGTTAAGCGCGAGCGCAAAAAGTGGCTTGATACAAGTAACAATAAAAAACAACATGTAAAAAAAAGAAGAAGGCATGTTGTAAATTCTTTCGAAAGCAAAGCGAAACAATATGATTAAAGTGAAAAGACAGTAGCTAGAATCTGTAAAGAAAAATCAGTTTTGTATTCAGAGCTCGAGCATGCGATTTTTTTTTTTTTGTGTTTTCTCGAGTGTGCGATACGACCGGGGTGTTTTTTTCTCTTTGCTAGACTTAATAGTAAGCGCGGCGTTGAACGTAACCGCGAGATGTTTCTCGATCGACCTATCCGACACGGTATTTGCCCTTTGAAAACTGTATATTTTCTTTTTCTAACGTTTTATTGTTCTAGATTACATCGAGTTCGCATAATTCTTCTCCGTCGTGTTTCTCTTCACGAACATAATATATCCGTCGGATATTATAATCACTTGACTCGTCAATGAATCTTCGACAAAAACGAAACAAAAAAAGGAGAAAACGTTAAAGACGTTTCGTCTGCGTGTATAATACTCAGAAAGAGAAATGTCCACGAATCGCGCACAAGATCAGCGAGAGATTCAATCAGCAAGAGAAAAGATTAAAGTGTCACTTAATGATACATGTTAGAAATCCTGGAAAATAAAGTAGGATATCCTGAAAAATCATCGAATAAGTAACTCTATGAATTGAATAATCTCTGTTTAATGTTTAAAAGCTTATATTACAGAAATGGGCAAATCAAATTCACCGCAACACTGCACGAGACTCGTGTGAATCAGATTTTCTGTGCACTGATCAGCGAAAGTATGAAATATCAATTTGTTAGTTGTATCGTGTGTATCTGGGGTACCTTTGGCACGTGCGCGGCTCCAAACCTCTCTGCATATAGAACCGATTTCTTCGTTCGTTACCTCCAGAAGAATTTCCGTTAGGGACCTCCGCACCTTCAACATCTGCTGACCAAAGGTCTTGTCATTTAGCACTTTCTACCTGTAAAACGATCATTCCGAAACAATCACTCACCACATCCTGCAGCACTTCCTCTCTCGACCGCTTCGGGGTACTTAGGGTAGAATTGGAAGGCGTGGTTGGACTTCTGTCGGTGTGTGCATGCGCATCCGGCGAGTCCGCGTCCCGGAATCGCGATTTCCTGGGTCGAAGAAGAATGTCTGGAGTGCGTTCGAAGTTTTTCTCGGTCGTCGGTTGGCTGCGAGGTGCCTCTTCAGCTTCTTGCTCCGTTTCTTTCTCGGAATCGGAGTCCTGTGACCCAATAAAGAGTATGTAGATATTGTTCGCCCAGGTTTCTATTCAACTGGTGGTTGGGACACTTACGAATTTGCTTTTGGAAGGATTAAGCACTGCCCGGGCCTCGTCCTCGGCTTGCTTCCGGGCCTCCATCTCCTGCTTCCTCAGGATCTCCTGCCTCTCCCTCTCGACGGCCTTCTGCTTCGCCTTCTCCATCTTTTCTAAACCCTCTCTAATCCAGGCGGGCAATTGCCTGCGCTTAGCCGCGTCTGAAAAATATTTATATTTACATTTATAATTAATATTTAGCAACTTATTAATGTGAATAATATCTTGAATATTAAGTTTCTTGAGCAGGGAGAACATTCTTTAGTCCTTTGCACTCGGAGATATTTTAACTCGAAAATTAACACATTTGTTCGACCTAGAATATTTTTGTTCTCTATGTTTTTTTAAATTTCATGGTTATGGAATTGATATATTCATATAATATAATACTCATACACAATACTTAAATGTTTAGTAATTGATTAGTTACCAACATATTTAATAATAGCAAAGTTAGTGTTGGACAGTGTTGTTAGAGTTTCTGTTGGATTCCAATTTGTAACAGCTGCAGTTGCTTATCAGATATAGCATACGTTTCACGCGCATTAGATAATACACTTGCCTATAGTCGTAGTGGTGTCCTCTTCTGGAGTTTTTTCTCTATCTTCTCTACACCTGACGTTATCTATAGGTCTCATATGCGGCGTTCTGTTCGTGTGTCGAACTCCTTTCATGAAAGGAGGCGGCTGAGGCGGTATTGTGGCCGGTGGTTCCCCCGACCAATAACTATTGACCTAAACACAAGACACTCATTATCCGCAAAACTTTCAGTTTTCGCCCAGACGTACGATTTGAATGTATATACACAAGCTGTATCGTTCTCGATTTAATTACGGTGAAAATAAAATAAAGGATAAATCGAAAATAACGAACGGAAAATCGTCAAAGTTTCTAGTCTCATTCTTAGTCTTTTTTTTTTCTTTTGTTTCTCTTTTATCAAACCTAAGATAACTGGGAAGGGCCACGGTCTAGGTGGAGTTTAATATTAGAAATACAATTATTTAACCTGACTATAAGGTTGTGTTGGAGGTACTGAATTATAAGAATACAACGCCGGTGCTGCTGGAGGTGGTACATTAAATTCAGACGTTGTCGATATGGTCGGAGCTGGCGGAATAACTGGTACTGTAGGAATTCCCATAGGTTTCCCATCAGAACCTATAGAAACACCGGGGGGAGGTACACCAGTCCATTCCCAAGTACCTGCACCAGAACCTGAGCTGTTCCAATGGCCCCATTGATTCCATTGGGTCCAAGATTCAGCTGGTATTAAAGAATATACATTGTAAAACACTTCCAATGACAAATCAACTTAGATTACTTATCTCTCTGGAATTAAGGTCACAAACAAAACAACATATTATATACAGAACTACAGGATGTTCAACTATTCTCAAACATACGGAAAACTCCATCCGGGAAATCAATATAAATTCTATATTCATATACTCATTGTAACACGAAAAATCAATATAAGACAAATCAAATAAATTGCTTTGTACAAGTGCGTGAACACATTCGGTGCCGATTCCATATTACTTTTCCACCCATTCGCATCAGTGGCGTATATGTATGTATATGTACACACTTGCGGCAGCTACTCTTCGTGCCTCACAAGTTATCTCCAGGCAGGAATTCGAAAGGAATGAGGCAGCAAGCTATCCAATTGGGTCATTCCACCCGCACTTTCGGTTCTAGGCGAATTATTGGCTGAAGTGTGTGACATCATAGTCTAACCATTGGCTACGAGGACCCCCTTTGTCCCTGTGCCGTCTCGAGGGACAACTTATGGGGCACGGAGTGTACATGTTGCAGAATAATGCAAATTATGCCTCCTGAACATTAAAATAGGACTTTTGAGGGTGAAAACCCCATCTTTGTAATCATAAAACCAGGTCTACCCCCTTAATAATTTTAATGGATTGCACATAAAGTGCTAATAACGTTAAATTTAGAAATGCATGAAATCCAGTCTGCTCACGATGCGAATGGGCTGGTCTGGGTTTATCATACTTATCTAGACCATAGAGCAGGAGTGTATTAGTCTGCTTTGAATACAACAATGTAAAAATGCTCCTGAAAATATACCTAAAGATTGTTCTCCTCGAAAACTAAAAAGAATGCAGCTCAATATACTCCGATTCTCTGATCAACAATGATCAATTACCTGCGAACACAATAATGAAAAATACCTGCAACAGAGCGACTATCTGAATTAATCTGTTACCTGATCCGCTGATGGAGGGAGCAGGAGGCGCTGGTGGGATATCGTCTTCTTTAGTATCCATATCCATGGGTGCTTCTCCGCTACCATCGGTTCCAGAGCATATAGGATTAATGGTTGGTGGTGGCGGTGCCGGTGGCACTACGGTTTCTTTCATTTTGATCCATTGTTGAGCTAGAGCTGCCCAGTCAACTGTGGAGCAATCAAGAATTTGTTAACTGAAGAATTACATGATAGTGGAAGATTGTACTAACTTACAATGTATGCTATTGGATTTACCTTGGTCGTTGCTCATGTTCTGATAAGCAGAAGGGTTCAGGGCCCACTGGGTAGGGTAGTCCTTTCCCTCGAACATATCCCCACTCATTTTCATCTATCAATGCCCTGGTGAGACACGGTTAATGGTAGTCAAGGCGCATTAACCTTGTACATGAATAATTCGGGCATTGGCGTGCGGTTTCAGCACCGAAAGTCTGCCGGGGAAGATCCTGTCGACTACATAATGAGGAAACACTTGGATTTTCGGTTCTTTTCGACACTTTCACCGCACCGATCGATGTTTTATTACGGTTCGGGGCGCCCTGTCGCGATATATGTTATACTATACGCAATTTACACGGCGATCACGGACACGGATCCACAGAAGGTCTCCTCGGAAGATCGATTACCGTATCACTGACTCGATTTTACATTTTTTTCAAATGATTATCACCTTACGTCCCGAAGAACTGCCAAACTACTTTACCGGAAAATATCCGCGATCCCAAGAACGTTGGCCGCGAGGTGTCACATCTTGCACAAAGGCGGATTTCCATTAGCGACGACGATCGCAGCGACACCAGTCGATACGGCATGTTTTAGACCTCAGACTAAGCGGCCTGTTCACAATGTTGCTCGTGGTTCAAATGGCTGACGAAACGCGTGAAATTGGTGTTGTTGAAAGGAGAAATTCGAGAAGTCCATTGGCTCGTTACTGTTTCGTCAATTGAATACACGATGAATGAATATTGAATATATGTGGTGATTAAAAAGATATGATGAATCACGTACATTTAGACTCTTCCACTACTTTCTGTTGGGCTAATAGAAAATCGAAAAAAACTAAGTGGTGAAAAGCAATGTTCCTTTGATTACATTCTTTTAATGTTTCTACTGCTTTCAATTGTACGTTTCTTACCGGATTATTATTGTTAAACATACGCAAAGTATATTATATTACACATATGAATTTCACCACGATTTATTGTATAATCGATCGATCGCGTTCTGTGTTTTAGGTTCGAACTTTTGGCGCCAACGGAGCAAACTCGAACTGAGCACCTGTAGGAGGGAAAATCAAACGTTTCCAGCGTTTCGTAATCGCCTGGAATGCGAGGTAATTAACATTTCCGCTACATTCCTTTTACTACAATGCATGGTTACAGCAAGATTAGTATCAGTATTCTCTGAAGATCGTTTAGCAATAAATTAGCGAAGCATAGACGTAGGAACACAATGTTTCAAATGCGCTGGAAAGCAGATTATTTAGAAGTAAAATGATCAATTTATTCAAAGTGCACTCTGACACTCTGAAGTGGACCTTAACAATGTACTCAATTAAAAAAAGATTGTTTAAAGAAAGAACTGCTTTGTAGAATACAAATCTCCAACAAATGACATCAATATACAGAATATAAAGAACCGTGGAGCATCCACTTAAGGGTTGATCTCCCAGATCAATTTTCCGAAGGGAACGCCCCGATTCATCAGTATTAGGTTGGAGGGAAAACCTTTGAACCAAAAATATATGTTTCATATTATTCTCAATGATATAATTTCCATCATTTGTAACAACTTGTTGCCATTTTACAGATAAGGTTTAAGAAGCGTTTTATTTCCCTGAGTATTTAAAATATGACAGATCTTTCCCTCTGCAATCTAATATATTTAAATTACCGTCTTATTCTCTTAAACTTAAAGTTCTCTTAAAACTTCTCGTTGTACCGGCAGATTGGAAAACAAATTGCGAATATCCTCTTACGTTTCTCCTTAAAATCTTCATCCCCCTCCCCGTTCATACGCTAAGTACTGCATTTCTTTCGCCGTTTCCGCGGATTACCCCATAAATACGGCACTCAATCGCGCGAGCCGGACCCGATGAATTAAAACGGCGATGGTCTAATTCGGGGTGGTATCGTGTTAAGAGGGTGGCGGGGGTAAGCCTAAAGGTTTACCTGGGGGTTTGCCTGGTGGGGATGAATGTACCACTCTGTGTCAGGTATACCGGCACGCGGTCGACTACAGTTCTGTTAAAAACACCGTTGGTTCACGGGCTTTCTGAGACTGTTTGATCCAAGTTGCTCGATTATTTTCCCTTTGAAGAACCACAGTGAATCGGAATCATCAATTTGTGGTTCAGTTAGTTCAACTGCAACAGCGTCGTAAAAGTAACGTGATCCTCGAGGATTCGCTAACGATCTAGAATTCGCCAGAGGATGTGATCCGTTCCCAAGAAAACTGGCAACGATCGCTACCTAGCCGAGGTAAGTGCTTCGCATTGTTTACCCCATTATCCCTCCCGCCCCGAACACGAAATATTTCGCGTGTGGCCGCCAATGAATGTCCCCATTGTCCCCTGCACCATGACCTCGGCGAGCATTGTGCCGTGCAGATTTCAATTCTCTCCCGCCGGGACGCAACGAAATTTCTAAAGCAGGTTGTTGACTTAATAAAGACGCCGCCGAATTGTGAAACCGGCCGGCCGCGCGCATACCATTCACAGAAACACCGACAATGCTACCAATTTGCTCCCTTTTCCCGTTTAATGAGCCACCATTGCGGCCGGGGAAACATTTAAATGTGGAGTGGGGAGTCGACGTGGTCTCCGATTTAATTCGTTCGCGCTGCTCGTGCAAGCGATCCGAGTGGCATTGCGAGCTTGCGGAAGCGGAAGGCGTGAAAATACTTGGTCATTAAACGTCAAACGCAAACGGGGGGAGCAAGCGGAAAATCGGGGAATTAACAAACCGTGAAGGGATTCGCTGGGAGACTCGCTTTTCCGCTTGCCGATGGCCCGGCGGAGGCGAAGTTGATTTTCGGGACTGTTAGGCGAATGAGCGGAGGCGTTGAACTGACTTCGCTTATTCCTCCCGAGGGAGTGACACAAATGTGACGGTTGCGTTTTATGCAAGATAAAAGATGTTCGTATTCATTGCAGCACGCAGGAGCCAAATAAAAAATTGTATTCTTCTCTTAATTATCCTGTTAAGCTGAAACTTGTTTGTTGTTGTCATGAATGCTTAAAATCCGCAATCTAGTTATGCTAATAGGTACTTCTTCGACTAGTTGAGGATCGTGGGGCATCAGGAGGTATGACGAATAACTTCTGAATCAATTACTTTATTTACCCTGAGAACCCTTGATCCTCTTTTTCGATTTCCCGTATTTCGGCACTGAAGAGATCGTAGATCGCAATTATCCTTTGGTCTTCCTAGAACAGGAAGATCGAAGACATCCAGGTCGCATATAGGACTGTTCTTAACAAGCGTCTCCCAAAGCGAGATTCGGCGACATCGAGATCGGTCGATCTCGCGGAGCCGAATGGATTTAGGTTAACCGTTTATCGATTCTCGGGAACGGTTCGGAGGAACGGCGATTCATGCGGACTGTGTTTGGCGGACACCTGAGCGAGTCCTTAACCGGCGAAGGATGTCAAGGAAACGTACGAAACTCGCCTAGTAGGCAGCAGAGCAGCAGCGCACGATTCGCTCGACCGATTTAGCGTCGAATGGCGGCCGGCCGATTCGCACGTCTCTGCGAGGTCGAATGCAAATGCCGGAAATTGCACGGTTCCACACTCCTGGGGCCTCCGCGTCGTGTTCACGGTTCCCTCGCCCGAAAAGTCTTTCTTGCTACGAGCCGGCCGCTCACACGAACCTGCACGATATGCATCTGTGTCTGCGTGCGCGCGAAAGGTCGTGCAACCAGAGAGTTCACCAGTCTTCCTTACATACTACGGAGCCGAGAGAGGCAAGGGCTATCGATCCGCTTACTTTCGCGACCTAGAAATAGACAATTCGTATCGACATTTTCGCACGTGTGCTGTACACGATGCGTCCGCTGCCAGCTGGGTTCCCTGTACGGGCCACGTCGTAAACCTTATCGCGACACCGAGTAATGTCGCATGCCACTTCCGGCACCCGTAAACACGTATCGGCATGGCAGAGCGAACCACTCGGCTTCGGCGTTCGACTAACCATAATTCCGACTTACGGCCAATTAGCCAGAGACTTTGCTGCGGCTCGTGTTCGCGGTGAGTACTATTCTCCGACGCCTTCGGATCGGGAAGGTTCGATTAGGCTCTCCTCGTTTCTCCGAGGGTTGATCGAGGAGGCGGAACCAATTCAACTAGGTTTGATGTTCCGTCTTTATGACCGATTACATAGGTCATCGTCGGATATGATTCATATTGACCGTGTAATACTACAATGTCATTTTTAGCTGTTTTTAGTGGTTGCTCACGAACAACAGATAAGAATTAACGTTATTAGTCACAGCTAACAAGTCTATTATTCGGCGAATGCATCGTTTGCTAGCAGAACCCTCTCCAGGAAAACAGCAGGGAGCATGCCATCCGGTTTACGATTACTTTATTTCCTGCCGCATTACCAGCCATTAATCAAAACGAGTCGAGGAGACATTTTAACATCTAAATAACATCCTTCCCCAGGCACGACCCGCTCGTGAAACATTAATTCGCGTATATCAGGTCGTAAAACAACCATTACGCGCGGGGCGTTTCGCTATATCCGACATAGACGTTATTTCGAGGCATCTAAATGTCGAACGTGTCGACATGTTTTTCTGGCGGTTGTTAATAAAGCGATGACAGTTTACAATTCTCCTGCAGCTGGCATATTGACGTTACTCTTTCGTCATTCTTCGCAGCTTCTGGCTACTGTCGAATATTTCTCGCGGCCGTTCAATCGCGTTATCAATTTCGCGGTACAAGCATCGCAAACATGTGCAGGCACTTTATAAAATCGATCCTCGAACGCGTGTCCTTTCGGATTGCCGGCGGCGTTCGACAATTTTATTCGGAGATGCGCGAAAGAAGAAGTACATATTTCACTTCTGTTCCCTACAATTAACTCGGACGATTTTTATTTCGCCTGATATGTCGCCACAAGCGATGCAAACATCGCTCGATATCTCCAGCGAGTAATACAAAGTAAATACCAACAGCGGCGATTACATCTTTCGTATCGTCAAAGCCGAAAGGAAATTCGCAGGTGACGCGTTCCTGTTAACTTCCGTTTCTTATCAGCGCGTCTTGAGAACGGTGCTCCAGAAAGATACGGTACGCCATGGGACCCATGGGTTCACGCACGATGCGTGTCTCGCTGTTGTATCATTGTCGACGGAAAATCCCGTGGAATCGGAAGCGCCGAGGTAGCCTAATTGAGCACCACTGCGGCAACACATTTTTCCTTCGGCGATCGACGGTCTCTGGATCGTTTCGCTCTATCCGCCGTACACCTGTCTCTCTCGCGTTCGTTCCCCCACCCCAGGCGCGCCAGCCGCGAAACGCTTACCTGTCTTACCTCGTCTCACCTGTCTTCTTAATTTCTCGTCTACGCGTCTGCGATTTTCGCGCTCGTGTTACGCCGGTGCCGCCGGTCGCCAGTAGCTAGCGAGTCGGGAAACGACTGATAAAACGCCGCGGGGCTTATCAAGATCGGATCGGCGCGTCGACTCGGTGTGTTCGCGCTCTCGAAAAATCGAGCATGATCTCGGCCGGATCGTCGCCGCAATAGTGCTCGACTCTACTCGGCAGTGTTCGCTCGTCGATTCGACGGGCGAATTCGTGCAATCGTTCCCGCCGCGGCTTATCGGCCGCTGATAAGCCACGTGAAACTGTGCCGTGATCTCGATAAATGAACCCGGACCCAGGGCCCGGACAACACACCGTCTGCCATCGGATCCAATAGCTTTTGTTTACTATGGACGAGCGACGGAGCTGTGGATCCGCTCGATCGACACGCGTCCTTCCCACGGACGCTCGATGCTGCAAGGACGCGAAGAACCGCGAGGGGAAATCATAGAGCACGCCGAGGACATACTAAACGCGAGTGACAAATCGCTGCATCGTGGAAATAGCGTGCGGCTCTAGGCGATTGCTAATGGCGTTCGGTAGGCTACTGGAGTCGTTTGTTCTCAATATTTTTCAATTCGTCAAGGACCTTTCGATAGTCCTCGAAACCGTAGGCCAGTCAAAGTTCAGAGGATTCCATCCTGCGTCGATCTAGCTTTCGCAACTTCTTCAGCAAATTGGCCAGGCTATTGCGCACCGTATTGTGCTCGAGGGTCGATGTGTAAATCTTGGAAACGCGTGACGTACTGAGGACGCACTCGAACCACACCGACAATGAGTGACAAATAGCTCGTATATGTAGTTCTAGCTTGTGTCAATTGTTAGGTCTCCAAAGACTATGTTCTTTCGATGAGAACGTCCGTAATATTCCTTATTCTGTAGCGCACACCAGTGTCTTGCGCTCTCTACCTGCCGTGAAAATGTTGGACATCGCGTTACACTCCGATGATAAAGTCAACAGAGATACCGAGTGACAAATCGATGCATCGTACCGAGTGACTGTAGTCGGCACAGTACAGTATCGTTCGCTAGACCCCTAACGACTGCCCTACGTCTCCTTCATTCAGATCTTATCCTCTCGCATTTGAAATATTTCCTTATTCATTGATGATCTTCTGATGATTATGTGGTTCTATACCTTGCTCAATGAGACGAATCAGTAAACGTAAACACGCTCGAGTGCGTCAGCGTTGATGTTACCCTTCCCGAGTAGGCAGCGAAGGACGCCCTCTTGATGAGCACTCTATCCTCCATCGTTTAAAACATGCTCCTTCCTATCAATAATGATCTGATAGTGCTAAAACCGCTGGTCCAACGAAATGTCGAAACACTCAACCCAGTATCCTATTACATTCGCCCACGTCTTCAGCAAATTGGCTACCAGCTCGTTCAGTATTCCATTGCGCTGGCCGCCGTGTGCAAACTCTGTTCCTATTAGTTCCAAAACAAGATTAGTCAGCAGCGAACGGTAAATCTCGAGTCTCGGCGAGGCAGACAATTATTTCGTGGCCGCGCTATCACGTGGTGCGATTGCTGGCAGTATCGCAGGTGCGCCGATCTCCGGGAATCGTTAACACGACCGCCGCCGCAGTCACGTGGCCGGACTGTATCAAGCTGCCAGAAAACGTATAGTCGACTCGTTCGACGGACGAGCAGTTCCGCGAGGCTGCCCCGATATTTTCCAAGGCTTATCGGCGATAGTTTTTAAGATGCCTTCCGGCTCTAATCGCCTGAACTTCGCGCCACCTTGAGCGAACCTTATCGGCGCATTCACGAACGTGGCAACGCGTTACGTGGCCCCGCCGTTGCATCGATTTAACTAGCTTGCACTCCGAGGCCTGCAATCGGGAACGATGGTTCCACTGTTTCGATGGCCGGCTCTCCTCTTTGATCGGCTTCCGATACCGAATTATTATCCGCTCGCGTTTCTTTGCAATTTGTCCGACCGGCCGATGCCATTTACTTTTATGTTCGCGCTTTCAAATTTCACTGGTTCGCTCACCGATATTTTTATCCGGGTTTTCTCGCTGACAATTTCGACGATAGAGTTTCCGGATTTGCGGTTTCGCGTGGGGCCCAGCCCGATTTCGATTTGCCACTTCGGCGTGCTTCAAAGTACATTTTGCGTGTTTGTTGGCGCTTATGGTTCTACGTGAAAATTCTAACTCAATTTGTCGCGGCGCTGTGCGCTAAAATTTACCTCGACCAAGGTCGTCGACGATTTTATTTGTCTGCTCTGTTGATTCGAACTGTATGATTTCTCGGGATTTACGGCGCTGGCCGCAGCCGTGCTCGACTTCAGCCTTGCCGATTGGTACTTTTATGGCCCTATCAAGGTGCAAACATATTGCAAGTCTGCTGCATTTCTCGTAAATCGTCGATAGCACAGCGATACGTTCTCACCTCGGCGATAACGTTAATTACCGATGACGTAGCGCAATAATAAGTACGCTCCGCGTTTCCCTGCTGAACTGACACATTCGACGTTATCGCGACAATTATGAATACATCGCGTCACTATTTCGCCGCTCATATTTTGTCCCCGAATTCCACAGAAAAGAATTTTAGCTCGCCGACGAACGAGCTCGCGAATTTCGTACGCCTCCCGTGTCGGCATATAAACCTACGATCCCGCGAGATAGCGTCGATATATTTAATTATGTCGCAACGATAAGAGGAGAAACGCGATAAGCAAAGAAAACAGAGTGAAACAGGTTAAGTGCGGTTCTAGCTGCACAGCAATCAGTGTTTTCGAAACGCGAGTCGATTAATTACATTGAAATTGCAATTTTGCTGTCACTGTTACGTCGAAACGCTGGCAATAACGACGAGGGAGGGATTAAATGAATTTCCTTCTCTTTTAAAGAATATTTGGCAGGACCTCATGTGAAATTGAATGAGCTTACATGGCCAACAAAAATCAATGGTCACTCGACCGCCCTTCTATAGCCGCCAACTCTACTTTAAGCGATGCTCAGCCTTTTCGGAGGTCAATTCACAAGTAGCGAATGAAATTCCAGGCCATCAATTGTTTCAATGAATCGAAAGAGTTATAGAACTTTTCTGTAGAATCTATTTAAAACTTTTCCACATTGTCACTTCCAATGAGAAATTTTTAAAAGTTTCGGCTTAAATGTCAGTGTAAAAATTTTAGTACTTTAAAAAATGTTACGCATTGACTAATTATTAGCCTGAGTTTGGGGCAGCTGGAACTACTTACAGCACACTTGATCCCATCTCCAACAAACACGTCGATCACTCGAAAGAGCTTAGCATCATCGAATGATCGAAGGGCGGCTCTCCGAATCGCATAGCGGTCATAGTCAGTTCGAATAGCAGCCGGAGCTTGTACTTTGGCGCGCGTGAAACATTTCGGCTCTTCATAACGCGGCCTGTTTTGCGGGGGCGGACAATCGAGGTGATTGGACGTACCTGTGCCGGGAAATTCACAATAACCAGCGAATTGTTCAAAGGAGAGAGAGATAGCGTAGGAGTGGAGGAGCAGTTTAATTGTACACATGAACGCATTATCGATCTAATGAGCTCGCGGCCTCGATTGGTTGAAAATACATTTCTAGCTGAGCGAAATTGAAAAAATATTCGCAATCATGTCTATTATCCCAACAAAGATATTCTGAGCGATTTATTCTCGCAAAGTTATTAAGAAATATTACAGAAATATTCTGGGGAACAAGATCCTAAAAATTGAGGGAATCTTTTCATGTCATCTGCGAAGAAAGTCCGCAGTCTATTGATTCCTACAACGAAGAGCGCTCAGTGAGGTATTTGACCGGTTTGTGCGGTCAAAATTCAATTTTTAAAATTTTACATAAATTGCAACATTTTTTCTTGAGTTAGTTGAATATCCGAGGAACAATCTCCCATTATTCGTTTTTCCATTCATTTATCCATTAAGCTTTTATTTCTCAACGAATTCACCTATTAGTAATTTTTACCTTATTTACATAAATTAAATAGATTTTTGTTTTGTAGAAGTCTTTTTAGCTAAGTATATGGTATACTTTTAAGAGAAATTCACTTTTTTACTTTATACATTTTTGTAGTCGTTAATATTTAAAGATAACCAACGATTCAGTCACCTCTTTTATGATTCTAAGACTTTTGATTCTAAGACTAAATGATTATACTTTTCGATAAAGTACATAAAATAGACGAATAACGTAAAAATATTGATTATTCTTTGTAATAACGATTTCAAAAAGATGTTTTAATTGTAAATGATTACACTTTTTGATAGTGTGTACATAAAATAGATAAATAACGTTAAAATTGATTGAAAAATAGCTACAAACTGTACAATCTGATATGCTCCTCTTCATGGACAGATTTTGCACTAGAAAATAGCACAAAAAGTAGAAATCTCAAGCTTTAGAATGGTTGCTTTCTCATCAAATTTGGCTAAATTTTAGCAAAGTCACAGCAGTTTAAATATCCTGCGAATTTTGAAATAGCTTTGGCCTCACAAATCGCGGGAAAAAAACCCCACTGCGGCGTTGCATATTTATCGCGTTAGCGTGAATTATATAAGTTTCAAGCTTATCGAGACACTGGAGGCTTCGGATATCGGAGGTTCGGATAATCGAGGCCACCGTGTAGACCGGTCGCCGTGTTGAAATAAAAACAGCTAATAAAAGGTGGCCGTAAACAGGCAGAAATAAGGGATCAATTTCGCTCAGCTGGAGTCGCACGATAAACCGTGTGCTGTGCAAACCGTGCGCTTATTGACGGTTCATCCGCAGTGCTTTAAACGGTTCGCGTGATTGGCGTTACACGTGGAACGGTGGGTCGTTTATCTCGCGGAGCTGACCTCGGTGAAATGTGGCCAATTCCAATTGCTCCCTGCTGAAGTGGACCGAGGATTCGTCACGCCGGAGGATCCCGCGTCTGTCTGGCTGACGCGTTGAACGTTTTTCCTTCTGCCGTTGTGTGGCTGTGCGAGGGGGCTTCTTCGTGTGTTTGTGTTTTTCTTTTTTTACTTTCACCACGACGCCGGTTGTGCCTGCGCCGGTCCAGGGGCTTGGCACGATGACAACGCTGAAGAAGGACGAGAAGAGGCCGACGAAAAAGTCGCCGAAGAGTTCAGCCAGCCAGAAAGCCCCCGGCCGCAACGGGAAGACGGCAAAGCCGAGCCGGCATCAGCAGCCTGTAAAGTCGAACGACGAATCAGGTAGAGCATCACAGAGTCTAGGACCTAGACCAGTCCCTTTGCGGAAGGGTGCGGGATAAATCGATCATCACCGTTTCTCTGCAATTTTTACACGTTATCTTGTATTGTCCAAGATCAGCAGTCTTTTGTTTGGCGTGCTTTCAGATAATTCGAGGGACAACCCGGCGACGCTCCAGGCAGACGAGGCCGCGAAGAGGAAGAGCGGGAAATTCGAACGCAAATCGTCGTTCCGTTCGAGAATCGGGTCGCTGATAAGAGGCAGTGCGGCCGAGTTACCGGCAGCGATAAACCGCAGCCTACAGCCGATTAAGCGTAGCCTGAGCTTCAGCAAAGACTTGAACCGGCTGCACGAACCGTCGCCGAAACCGTCGAGGGTTGGCAGCGCGCAATGGTATAACAGTCTGGTGTCTTTGGCGGAGGATGAATGTTTGGCCGAGACCCCACCGAGGAACAACTTCAACACCTTCTCGACGAAGGTCACCAGAACACAGAGTCTCATCGACACCACTGGCGTAAGATTCATCACAATTTATTGGGGTTCGCCCTCCGCTCACCCTAAATCACTATTTCACCCCTAAGCGTATATTATTCAGAGATTCTTCTACTTTCCGAGTTTCACCGAACGAGGTGAAACATTTCAATACCGGGAAATTCGAGTCCTCTTAACGCGAATTACACGATCTTTGGAAAGGTCAGAGTGCAGCGAAGTGCGCCCCCGCCGCCCCCTCGAATGACTTCACTGACGCGTGTATTGTTGTCGAAGGGCGAAGTAAAATGATTACCGATACCACGAAATTCGGAAGTGGATTGTTTTATCGAGATACCGTCAGCTCGATGCTCGATCGATTCATAGGATTGCTTAGTTCCGGCAGCTGCGCTGTGCCGGTTACGCAACGTTCAAGCCGGTAATTAAGACTTAATGAGCATTCCCATCGAATTTGAATAGGATTTTAAATGAATTTGAAATGGAAATCGGGCTGATGGGGAGGCTCCGAGCGCAGGACGGATTTGCATTTGTATTTGATATAAAACCCGTGATAGCGTACGCTGATGAAGCTGCTGTGACTAGGGAACGGAGTTAGCATCGGTAATTCTTGATAGATATGTTTGTACAGTTGGGTTTGATTAATTTATACCAGGGACGGACGGGCATTTCAATTTTCTTCGCCTCTCGCGTGAAATACAATCTATCTTCTTCGAAAGACTGCGGAAAATCTTCTCGGGGCAGTTTCACATTCGTGAATCCGTGAACGGAGAAGCGAGAAAATTAATCGAGGACTGTGCGAGTTTCAATCGTCTGAATCGCAATCTTCATTTCCGCGATCTCGTTCCACGGATTGGATCAATCCCGTATCATTATCGTCCGGCACAATGGGAACGGCGCGGCGAGACCGTTGTTGTCTGCCGATCAAATTAAACAAAAATTCTCGGACTGCCTGGCCGCAATTCATAGCCGAGGTACTCTAATTAATTGATCAATGGTCCGGCGTTCGATTCGCTGCGGTACGCTCATCACGGAGGCTCCGACGGATCCTTCGATGTCTCGACTGGAGCTATTACTTTTCCGAAGCTTCGAAGCCTTCGAAGTGTACGAAGTTTCAAAGTCTTCGAATCGTATGAGGTCGTAACTTACGAGTTCCATGTTATGTTATAGACAGAAAAATTTGACAGAATTTTCGCAGAATATAAGGAAAATAATATTTAACCCGAAGCTTCAAAATGTTCAACCTTCGAAGCGAAGTAACAGCCCTAGTCTTCGACCGAAACGATCCCAGTGGACGGGGTCATTATAAAATCAGCCGTTTCGGCGAGGCGTGTCCGAGGTCTGTCGATAAGAATGACCGGCCGGGAAAGATAAATTCGCGTTTCCAGGTATCGAAAGCGGTTTCGTGGCTCGAAGACGATTAACTTCCTCCTGGGTAAATTAAAAATCGAAGAGACAGAAATTCGCTGACCCATTTGGTGCACGGAAGACCGTAAATAGCTCCATACAGGTTTACTCGAATGCGCAAGCGACGGGAAGAAATATATTCAACACTAAATTTCCTGCATAAAAATGACAAGATTGATCTTATTCAGACTTTGTGCGGCTCCTATTATGATACGTGCTCTACTAAAGATATTTATACGATCAATTCTTATAGCATAATTTTTATTATTCCAATAATTGTAGAATAATAAATCTGGAATCGGTCACTTTGACCGGTGGTGGTAGGTTCAGTGTTAATAATTTTACCGGTCAGAATCGAGATTTTAACTCTATCGTAAACATTCGGGAAAGAATCGGGCTGACTGTGAAAAAGTATTGCGAGACGATCGAACTCTCAGCCTTATTCTCGGCGATGCAATCGCAGTCCGAATGCAGGAAGCGCATTAAGCGGATGAAAATATCCGTTAATGGCGGGGCTCGCCACGGGAGATATCTGCCTCGGCCACGCTAAAGGAAAGGGTCGATTAGCTCGGACGATTTTTAAATAGAAGCGTTCTTCAAGTTTCCCCGGGAAATCCTGGTTCACTCGATTCTCTCACGGAAGAGAAGTCTCTCCTCCGTCTTGTCGGCCGTGCATCTTTTATCGTGACCAAGACGGACCGTCGCGCCGCGAAAAACCCACCCCTCTATCTTCCGGGGCTTCCTTAATTTTCATGTGCGCTCGAGCGTCCCGATCGATTGTTAAAAAGAAATTGCGCTCTCCCGACAGGCCAGGACCGCCAGGCGACGGGTGAACGAGCTCAAGAATACCGCCCCTTACGGACGACACAGCGATCACTATGATTCCTCAATAGGTAAGACTTATTGCTGTACATTCAAATCTGCTGCACCTATTTTTATTTTCTTTTTATCCCTCTTATATCGTCGTCGCTGGGCGACTTTTAGTGTTTGCCGGTTTGTGAAACTTTATACAGGGTGAGTTGCTTTTGAAGATACGTCAAATGTCTGAAGGACAAAGTTGAATGGTAAAATGGGGCTCATACGATACCAAAAATATTGTTTTTATGTAATTTTTTTAGAGACATGCAGGTCACCTTCATCTTTTTTAATGGAATGAGGTATTTTTTAATACATCAATCGATGCAGCTGGACATTCGTTATAAAAAAGTACTACATATCCTATGTATATCGAAAAGTTAGTAGTTCAGGAGATATTTCAATTTAACTACCACTTCGTTTCCCGGACGAGTTATCTCGCGACGTCGATACCGTTCGTATAAGGTCACAGACGTGTTATCTCGCGACGCAATACGATTAAGAGCTTTAATTCGAAAAATTATTAATTCTGGGAACGATATATAGGTAAAGAAAAACATTGATTTCAGGATATTTTAAATTTATTGATTCTCTGTGTGATATAATTTGAAACATGGAACTGCACATAACGCAACATCACAATTTATACAATAGTATCGTGTTACTTTGCGGATAGATTTTGTTCTGCACCATACACAACGCTTCGTGGGATGAATTTTTTTATTTGTTGGTGATAAAATTTTCAGGAAACATCTGGAGTGCAGTCGAAGTGCAATTATTCTTTGGATTGTAGTAGTTTTCTAGCAATCCGAATATTATGTCCTCTTTTACGTCCTGGATACTTTTTCTGTTTGCATGGAGACAGTTCCACGTGGCAAGAGAATTGCATATTGCGATGTCTGGTAAATAGAAGAAATATTTTTTGTACCATTTTAAATAGGAACTGATTCAAACGACATAGAAATAAGCGGTGTCCTCAGCCGAGCAAAGAAAAGAAGCGTGTTTACATGACAGTGACATTACCCGAACGGTATTGCGTCGCGGGATAACACTTCTGTGACCTTATACGAACGGTATCGACGTCGCGAGATAACTCGTCAGTGAGAACGAAGTGGTTAAATAATTCTAAAACACCATACTGTCGTACTAAGACATTAGCGTTTATTTAGTAAACGTCTTACAATTAGTACGACAGTAATGGTACTGATAGTAATGGTGTTTTAGAATTATTTAAATTGAAATATCTCCTAAACTACTAACTTTTCGACACACATTGATGTATTAAAAAACACCTCATACCATTTAAAAAATGAAGGTGACCTTCGTATCTCTAAAAAAAATTGCATAAAAACAAAAGTTTGTTTGGTATCGTATGAGCCCCATTTTACCATGCAACTTTGTCCTTCAGACATTTGACGAATCTTCAAAAACAAGAAAGATATTTGAGGTGGCAACGTTAGGTGACTCACCCTGTATAATGTAATAATCATTATGCATTTTATGCATTTATGACATAAATGGGTCCGTACAATTCAAGACAGTGAAGGTATTAAAAAGATTTAAGACCACCAGTGTATTAGTTTCACCTGAACGAGATAATCAAAAGAAGAATGAAATTTTTAATTGGCTCCTGTGTCTTGCAATCAATGCAAACATTTTTTTATTTTGCATGAAGATCCGGAATCTAGTAATAAGTAATAAAATAGCACGAATAAGAATTCTGCGGGGGAAGTTCATGGCGCGAGCACACTTGTAAATACATCATATTACGCGTCCACTACTGTACTTGCTTTCAAAGGAGAACTTTCTTCCGTCAAATAAATAAGTGAATGATAATAATGCGGGGCGAAGTGGTTCTAGAAAGCAGGCGGAACAGTAAAGTGAAAGTAAAGTAACCGCATAATAAAATATCGCGGGCAATAAAGACGAGATGAAGGAGCTATGGCGGAGCTGAGATAAAAGAGTGCGGAAAAAGATGAACGTAGTTTTCGTTGGAATAATTCCTGATTTGATTGAGAACCTAGAATAAATTGTATAATGAATAAATGAATTCTGAATTCTATACAATCAATCAGTAAAAACTGATTATACAATTTATCTTACGTCTCGTTTCGAGAAAGACATTTTTATAGCCGCCTGCGCACAGTTGATTCGGGTTCAGCCAGCTTTTCTGGGAGTTAACTAGGATTCTATTGTGCCGGAGCACGGCGCGGGGTTTAATGGAGGTTTTTGTCACACTTCACGTTTGCTTTGCTTCAGATTTGAGCAAGCCGCCATGCGAGGCGAGCAGCCTTCCAGCGCTTGCCACTGCGAAGGATGATCTCGACAACGAGCCTAAGTCACCGTAAGTAACACTTCGATACCCGTTCTAATTTTCTGGGGCTGCCGCTTCAAATCGTTCAATTTTCCGGCAGGAAAATTGATCGAACATAGAAACGTAAACAACGCGATCCCGGAATCGTCGGGAACGAACTATCCATCTCGTTATCCGTCGCACACGTTGTCGAATTAGTAGGTGATGGCCGTGGCTGTTATCAACAGCCTCCCAGTTAATTAAAGTTGCCTTTCTAACGCGGCGCGGCGGGTCTAGGCGTCGTTCCTTTTGTTTAAAGGAAACCGAGCAAATTGCTCCTTCGAACGACTTGATTTACGGGGGCTGCGAGAACGGGGGTTTGTGTCGTAACTCCTGTTTCGACGTGTACACAACGAAGATACGTTGGGAACCGCGTGCTACCACGGGCCTGCACATGCATCAGCGGTAAAATACGAAAGGGTGCAGTCTTACCGAAAC
The DNA here is from genome assembly GCA_028455605.1 of Lasioglossum malachurum. Lineage (NCBI taxonomy): Eukaryota > Metazoa > Arthropoda > Insecta > Hymenoptera > Halictidae > Lasioglossum > Lasioglossum malachurum. Next base: position 12,238,453 of record CM052317.1, on the reverse strand, counting down.
CATTAATCCCCCGAGGAGACTTGCTTTCGCTGACGAAAAACGGGGATAGTGCGGCGTGCTGACCTAACGCGCCGATCGATACCTTCGAAAAAGAAACTTCTACTCATCGTCTCCGCTGTTATTTACGGCGTCCACCCCTTCGGCTACGAAATAAAACTTACACCGGTGCAATTCCGCTTTTAGCCGTGTTTTTAAACGGCCCTCCGCGTCGCAATTTATTCATTCCCGTAAATATTCTTGCTCGGCAGGTATTTCCGTTTCGGCTATCCGATGCACTTTTCTTCCGTTTATTAACACTAACCGCGCCGGGTACAAAATGTATCGGATATATATTGCTTCATAAAAATTACGAGACTGAATTTATTTAGACTTTTCACAATTCATTATAATACGTGCTCGAATAAAGAAATTTATTGAATAATTTCTAATTGAAGCATGTTTATAATTTCAATATTTAGAGAACAACAAGGTCAGGAACAACTAATACAAAAAAAAATCATAGAAAAATTTTCATTTCAAAAATTTCATTTAAATGAAAATTTTTCTATGATTTGTTTTTGTATTAGTTGTTCCTAATCTTGTTGCAGCTTCATTATTTTTTTTGTATTAGTTCTTCCTGATCTTGTCGCTTCATTATTTTTTTGTATTAGTTGTTCCTGATCTTATTTACTTCTAATTTACTTCTAAACATTACTAAACTACAAGAAGTTTCACTTCTGCCGCGCGTGGTTTTCCACGCGTATAGTTTTCTTTTTTTTTAATCAAAAGACTGCATACACGTCATGTGGTTGGGCATACCCTGTATACTTTGCGTTAAGCCTTTCGAAAATTTCGTTATTTTTGCGGTAGGACGCACCGTTCCCGAGATGCAGCCATTTTTTTTTTCTCCGTTTATTCTCCTTTTAAGTTTCCGAGCCACTCGACTTTCGACTTCCGTAACATGGACTTCCGTTACATGAGAAAATCGTTACCCTCAGTACAGAAGTTTCACTTCAATAAAATAATGTGAAAGGAATTGGAGTTCACAGTTGGCAAGGGTATCACATTTAGAAAGAGTAACAGGAATTGCTCAGGGCTAGTTCCGCGACTAAGGTGCTTCTTCGGATTGTTAGGTCTGGGTGAGGACGTTGTAAATATTCTTGCTTACCGGGTATTTTTGGTTCGATACACTTGCTTCTTTTTATTAAGCAAGGGCGAAAGTGCAAGGAGGCGAACAGTGTCTTGGTCGTGTAACATCGCGTTCCTTTCGCTTGCATCCACGGGAAAGAGTAACCGGAATTGCTCAGGGCTAGCGCCGCGGCTAGGGTACTTCTCCGGATTGTTAGCAACTGGGTCGAACCAATTACGTACGCGGCACGTAAACTTACGCTTTTGTAGTACAAGGTGGTTCAAAGCGGTAACGAACGGCTGTCCAAAGAAACAGCCATGCATCTCAGACTTTTCGAAACAAACCTCGGAAGTATGTGCAGATCGACCGGGAACTGCATCAGTGGCTTGTTAGGCGTCGAGAATGCTCCTCGAACTGTGAACAACGAAGAAATGCCGCGGTAAATATCGGGCGAGGAATAATAGAAGAAAGTGTCAGCGGGAGGTGGCAGAGCTCGTTAACATCGAACGCGGATCTAAGAGGAATGATTTGGCACTTCATTTAACGCCTCCTTACGCAATTTATCAACAGTATAATTGATCACCGCTTTTACGAGAATCTTGTCGCGATATAGCACGCGGCCCAGCTGAATAAATTGAGAATGAAATGGTTTCCGATACCGCCATTGGCTTGGTCCTGCTCTCGCGGCCACTCTGATCAACTTCGCGGATGATTAATGGCCGCGGAGTAAATTACGCCAGACGTTTGGAAATTCTCTTGAAAATCCACCAATTTTCGTTTTTATCGTGTGAGACAGTCAAGAATTTATAAATGACAAGGCAAATGGCAGCTGAAAAGCTCGAAGAATTTGGGTCGATCTGGATCCAGGCCCTATCGTCCATTGCTTAATCGTCCACGCAGAAGGACCCTGCCGCCCTCCGTTCTCCTAATTAATCTCTCTCCGGCGTTCCAAATCCGAGGCTTCATGCCACCGCTGAAAGGTGAAGTAGACAAGCGGGAAACGAATACGACAGAAACGAAGAAGCAACGAAAGCGAGAAAAAAAACAGAATCAGAGGAAAGAGTAACGGACGACAGACTGTGACAGCTCCGGGCAGGTTTTTTCGCCGTGGAGAACGAGAACAGAAGCTGCTCGCGGATCTGCCAGGAAATAATCCCAGGACACCTCGTATTTAACCTTCCCTGAGTGTTTTAATCTCGCCGAGAGATAAGCGCGGAGGGACAAATGGGAAGAAGAGATTTCGCCGCGAGAGCCTCTTCTTGTTCTCCACAGCATTTTGTTCGTTCGTCGATGCGTTGCAGGAATCCGTCAACCGGAACACCGAGTGCGCCTACACATTTTTCGCGTCTTGAGGACATCCTCCGCTGATTAGAACCTCTGTTATCGCATTGGCCTTCTTTGGACACCTTCGGGACGTGACTGTGTCTTATCTTCTCGGTCTCGGAGGATCTTCAACCTCGTTGTGCACGGGGTTGGGTCTGATTTGTAGAATTTTCTGATTACCTTTTTCAGTCGTTGATTCAGTGACTTTGAGTCACTTGAGAGTTGATTCTCTTGTGAACATTCTGATGGTATCTATGTAAGTGGGACGATTTTTTAAATCGTTGATTAAATTACGATATTCTCCTGAAAGTTCTGATCGATCTTTTAAGCCGTTGATTAAATGACGATATTATTCTCCTACACATTCTAATGGCAATATACTGGGACGATTTTTTAAATCGTTGATTAAATGACAATATTCTTCTGCACATTCGGATCGATTTTTTGAATCGTTGTTTAAATGACGATTTTCTCCTACACATTCTAATAGGAATGTACTGGGAAGATTTTTTAAATTGTGACAAACAAAAAATTATACACGTGACGCCACACGAATATAAATGCTAGCCCTTAGACGACGTGCTTTTGTCTGATGCGATGGCGGGCGATTTCCCCCGACAAGCTACAAATGCGTTCCCATTTCTATCACCGTTCCGTATGCAAGCGGACCTGCGTAGGCATTACCGAAATTGAGTGGGAGGGCACTATGCTCCACCAGTTTACTGATCCCACTGAATCCTTTCAAGGAAAATTAACCACGTCCGCATCTTACATGTACCCTGCGTCGACTAGACTTAGAGAGGCTCGTCGTGTAACCACTTCGCTTCTTAAAATACCTCGGATCGAACGGGAATTTGAAAGCTCGGTCTCTCGACCGTATCGGTGAGATACAGAACGATCCACTGATTTCCGGATTCATGATTCTCTCGTCTTGCCTTTATCGTTTCCTCGGATCTTATGCTTTTATCCACTCCTTCCTCGAACCTTTCCGATAAAAGTGAATTTTGAAGGAACTCACGTACAGGAACTGCAAATGCAAACATGCAAATTTAATATTTTATTGAAATATCTTCCAAACGAAGACCGGAAAATTTAGTAATTCCTGCGTTGCTCGAATGATAAGATGGAGGATATTTTCGACACCGCTCGCTCGAGTCAATTTGAGCGCTCCCACTCTATTTCCGGCATGTCCGAGTGCATTTAACCGAGATGCGCTTTTTGTTTCAGCTGCGACCGGGAGCAACAGGTCAGGCACAAATGGGGGAGCCTGAAAGCCGTTGTCCGAAATTTGTCTCAGCTTAACGTCGGACAGTCCGCCGTGAAACGTCAATCGGTAAGCGTTCAACAAACAGTTTAATAATTAGTTCGACTCGTTGCCGGCCTCGGTTTCGTTTAGTTTCGAGGCCGCGGAACGAACACGGCCGCTGCCTAGCTTAATCGTTCTCATATCCTTAATTTACCTAACCGTCGATCGAAACCCTCTCTCGATTGTTCTCCTCGATGATCGTCGGCGATATTCGTTCAGGATCGAGCGACGACTTAATAAGACCACGTTAAAACCCGATCAATTAAGGCCACGGCGGCGGCGGGTTATGGGAGGCGATGAGGCGTCAAGCGACAGGACGCGAACTTTGACTTTATCAAACTAGTCGAGTGCTCGACAACTTACTTTAACTGACCGTGGGCGGGTCGCAAAAAATTCGCCGGGAGAACGGCACTTTTTGTTCTTTGAGCAAAAGTACGTGGAAATTTCAAGCGTTACTTTCAGGAGATGTTCACCCTCGAGCACACCGGTTATAATTTCTTTTTAATTTGTAATCGCGTCGGAACATTTTCAACGGTAACCAGCAGAAATGAAATATTGAAACTGGATCGTGACAGTTTGGTAACTGAATTTGACACTTTGGAGCACCGCTGCTGACCATTTTATAACACTCCGACATGCGACAGTGTATCATTCCGCTGCGTAAACTGCAGCAAAGCCAATCAGTTGTATAGTGCGCGTGTGTGGCTACGCCCGGTCAATTTTAAAAATAGTAATCAAATCGCCCGGGGATTTTCAATGAAATAAAAACATCGAATATACGTTGTTTGATTACGGATCGAACTTATACATTTTACTGTCGAACACGTCGTCGTCGTTAAAGCCGGCGCAATAATTTTGCAATATACTCTCCGCAAAATTAAAGGATTACGGAATTGTCACTGAAAAATTGTCAATCTCTCCACCGCTGTACTCTGGCACTTTGATCTCCTGTAACTCTGTGTAAAAAATTTTTTTCTCCAAAAACAGAAAAACACCTAAAAATACAAAACGAATTCCGGTTGACAGTGCGATATTTATTTGATCCGTGGTGAATAGAGACCGCGCGAACAAAGGGACATCGTTCCCGCCGTCCCACTTGTCACAGATCCTTTCGAGGTCCTTTCGCAGTCCTGTGAAAGCTGCTCGGGCCATAATTAATATTCAAAAGGTTCGCGGGGCTGATAGACGGTCCACGGAAACGTGATAAAGAGAGGATATTAAGCGCGACTTATAACGTTTGCGGGAACGTTGAAAAATCGGGATCCCTTTGACTAGCGGAGCACGTCCCGCGGCGAACAATCCGCGTTTTCATGCGGCACGGCCGCAAAAGAGTCCGCCACAGGCACTGGCCTTTGAACACGAGCCAAAGATACCTCTTCTGCCACCCCCGCGCAGCTGGTCCGCCCCCATTAACCGATCCCGAATCGACGCTGGATGCTTATTATACCTGGTAATTGTATTCCGGGCCGGGAAGCTCTCTTCCACAACCGAGAGAGCAAATTCCCGAAAAAATACGAAACGTCTTCCACCATGTTTGGGGACGCGGGCCTCCGCCTCGAAAAGTTTATCCCGCAAACTCAGTTTATATTTTTGCAAATTTGGTGTACATCTTGGTATCTTGGTATCTTAAAGAAAAAACATTTGGGTAAACTTTGCCTTACAAGACTCAAAATTTGTGCCTTTCTCCTATAAATTATGATGCATTTGGTATGTAATCCAGTAGATTTGTACCCGGGGCGGCTGCAGATCCAAGTTTCGATCCTGAAAAATAAATGTCTCAGGAGTTATGCCTGCTTAAAGTTGAGCAATCTGCAGTGTTTTTGATAGGTAAGAGCGCCTTTCATTTTAATTAAAGTTTGTACATGCCCGAGGGTCTTTTCTTGGGACAACATAGTGCGATTGGTCAGAGGCTATCGGTAGGGTGTTCTTGGAGGATCTGCAGGAATCCTGGGTAGGTCCTTATCAGCCGGTGTCAATTTGATCGAACGTCCCTCGCACGGAATGGTAGGATGTACACCAACTATTTTCGTGGACGCGTTTACACGTTCCTCGGATGATGCATTGCGAATACTGTGACTGTGGTTACTGGTTTCGATATTGGCCGTTCTTCCTATAAAATGGAGTACATAATACATTCCATGTGGCAGGAAGTCGAAATGTGTTGATAGATTGCGACTCGAACGAAAATGCACTGGACGTGTCGTGTCGTCCTGAAATTGGCAACTGTTTCGAATTCTATCTTCTTTTTGCCATTTTGAGTCAATACTTTATCACAACGAAATTACTTTGTGTAGTAGTTGCTGCTTAATTGCAACATTTTTTAATTTTACAAATACCGTCAACAATAGTAGGCATCATTTATTCGAAACGGCAGCAGTAACAGTGTAAATTCTGTTTACACGTGTTCGAGCCGTTTACAGGAAAAATTACGGCGCATCTTTCCCTATAGTGACGCCATTATTTCCACTGTAGCGGAAAGAAAATTGCAGGGAACAAGGTCCACGATTTTACGACTGTCCCATTGTCTCTTTCTACTCTCCCTGCTCATTGTCAGCCAGATCCATGATGCAGCCAATCCTCCCAGAGACAAGGTGCCATTGTATTTGCCTAAAAAACGTTCCTGGTTTTCCACTACAGCAGACTACACGAAACTCTTGGGTTCATAGAATGCCTGCAAAAAAATCGGATAATAGATCGTCGAACAAAGTTTCTCAAAGTGTGCAAATATTTTATTTGGTAAATATTTTACCAGAAATCCGAGGAACGTGGAATCGAATGGATTAAAATAATCCATGGATACGAACGGAATAAAAAATATTGTAATTTACCAGCAAAATATAAGAAAGAACGGAAGTGAAACGCTGGCGCTGTGTACGTTGGCGTCGAGTTCGCGTGGAATACGGATTTATTGTTTGTATCCGTTCTCGCTCAGTGGACAACAAATCCGCTCGCAATCGCGTCGATTTTTCCGCGAGTCTGAATGATGCTCGACAACGTAAATACGCGGGGGCCGGGCTCGGAATCATTAAATACGTCGGCCGGGAAACACGGCAAGAGGTTGCTTTTACGAAGAGGCGTTCGAGCGTCTCGTCGATTTCATCCCCTTCTCCCACCCCGCGCCTCGCTTTTTTTCGGCAGCCAGAGGGGGGTGGTTTCGTGGCCGGACAATGGAAACACGGATCGATGAAGGAATTAATGGCCGTTCTCCTTTAATACGAAACTCAAGTCTCCGTTTCACCTGGCCCCTCTCTTTCCCCCTCCACCTTTCTCTCTCTCGCCCGTTCTGTTTCTTTTTTTCCTTTTCCCTTCTCTTTTCTTTCTCTCTCGACGTCCGCCCACTGACAGCACTCCAACAACCTTCCGCTCGACCATGTTCGCGCTTTTGTTCTCGCCTTCCATCCCCCAACTTCTATTTTTTGGCACAGCAGTGCTCACTCGAATTTGCTAATCCCTGTTACTCCACATTTCTCTGGGAATTTGTTTCTCACTTGCAATCTCAATATTTATTCACCCTTTGCACTCGGAGCTGCTTTTACTTGGAAACTACACATTTCTTCTGACCCAGAATAATTCCGTTCTATATGCATTCTTTCGTTTTATGGATAGACGATAGTTTAATTCATTTATTGCCATTTCTGTCATCGAACAATGGTTTGATAGTGGAAAGCCTCGCCAGAAAGAGGCAAATATTATTCATGGTACTTAGCACAGTTTTGCAATCTTCACCCGGAGACCGTCTCCAGACAAAGCCAGAAGCTAAGAGCGCGACTTGTCGAGAAGTTAAAGAAAACTCCTCTTCGTTTCTGAATTATTTCGACCCGAACAAGGACACGAAACGCGTTTCAGCTTTATGGAAAAGCAAGATAAAATTCTGTATTTATGAAATTTCCGTAACTTCGGAACATTTCCCGACCGAAGTTTCTACGATGAAACAAGGATCGTTCTGTAGATCAGTTGAAATCTCCACTAACCGTCTATAAGATCGCATTTTCTTCGGGAAATTCGAAACTGCCTCTCGTAATTTTCGCGTGATTTATATTTCAAAAAGAAGCTTAACCGTCTTTCATTAAATAATACTCCCAAAAGAAGTTATTATCCTGCAGTTCTAAAGATGAATTATTGGTTCGTAAGCCATGGATAGGATAGAAGCTTCTGCGGAAGCTTTTTTAATAACCGTGGCTGTATCTAAGACAAGCTTAAGAATTTTCTTTTAATTAACAGCCTCCGGAGAAGTGATCCTCGCACTTGAGAGATAAAATTGTAAAATCATTTTTAAAAAATTGATTGAAATCGCCTCAATTTTTAATATCCAATTTTAAAAAATTGTCGAATATAATGATTGATCAAATCCAACCACGCAGTTGTTATCCATATTCTGATGAAACAGGTTTCCGTAAAAATTCACGGAAAACTAGATTAGCTTGCCAGAATACTGAATTAATAAATCGATGAAAAATCCATCGATCGCCGATTTTGAAACCTCGTCAACTCGTCTTCGCTGGACAAAGTGTTCACAGGTGTCCTTCGCCGAACTTTTTAATTAAAAACTGCCCGGCCGCGTCCGATGATTAGTTAAAGTCTGCAGATCGGTTTTTATCTATACTTTAATGAAACAAGTTCTCGTAACCGCGCCCGAGAAGAATGTTACGGGAAGTTCGTATATAAACGATACCTGGCCATTCCCACTGGTTTATATTTCTTTTCGCGCGCGGCGGTCCGCGAACGCATCTCGATTCGCGTCGCGGCGGCGGCACTCGCATCGAACTTCGGCGAAACGGAAGTCGCGATAAGTCAGCCCCGCCATATTTTACGTTGATACACGATTACGATTTTCTCGAGCACGAAGTTCGGTGCTCGCCCGTAGGCGTTCCCGGTTCGGCGTGCAGTTATTACTCTGTTTGATGGGACGTCTGTCGACGCGTATCCAATATCGATCTGCACAAAATGGAAACGCGACTCGAACCGTTCTCCATTTTCATCGCAAAATTTTCATACGCCCCCTTGCTACATGACCGCCCACGTTCTGCAATTTATTCGGCACTTCTCGCAAGTATCTTTACACATTTATAAAATCGTATCGCAAACACATCCATTTTACGTTCATTTTAGATCTGAACGGCTTACGGTATAAACTGGATCTCTTTAAAACGTTTTAAAGATGTCTATGTGCGAACTGGAATAAATATATGAAAATTACGTGGAACTGGGGTTAAAGCATCGACGGTCAAAATATTGTTTCCAATTTGCCGCAAATATTCTTTACACATTTATAAAATTGTATCGCAGACATCCATTTTACGTTCATTTTCGATCTGAACGGTTTACGGGCGAAACTGGACGTCTTTAAACCGTCTTAAAGATGTCTGCGTTCTATCTGGGATAAATATATGAAAATTGTGTTAAAAACATCGACGGTGGAAATATTGTTTCAAATTTGCCGCCGTAACATCCACGGGGAATCCATTATATCCGTTGAATAATGCATGCACGCGGTGCCCGCGTAATCCGCTATTATAATACGCAAGATCTAAGGTTTCAACTTAATTCCGTGTACAAGCCGATCCAGTTTAATCCGCGGATGGTTATATTATACACGGGAGTGAAATAAATGGAACAAGATGGCAGACGTGGGTGCTGTATACGGGCCGGAGACATTAGAATTTCAAATGCACGATTTACGGTTCGCGGACCTGTAATTTCCAAGACGATTCTTTACATTGCACGCTTAAAATGATACATTAAATGCGGTTACGCTCGTACGTTCCTGAATAAATGAACATAGCACGCGAATGGAGTTCTGAACTTTATGTGTACGGGAGATTTACAAACTGGGAGGATTTTATCATTTGTCTTGCTTAGAAAAGCTCTGGAATAATTACCGGTGTAAATAATCTGGCGCAACTTCTCTTTATTATTAGAATTTATATCCAGTTTTATCTCCGCAGTTGTCCGGTCTTGGCTACAAACATTTCGCCATAATATATTCGCCATGAACATCGGGACATTGACGCAACGCACACTGGTCCACACGCTCGATCTAGCTGTTCATTTGGTAAAAGAGCAACTTGCCCAAATCGATGTTTATTGAATGTATATTGCTTCCTAAATGTCCATGACATTCGAAAACGATGAAATTAATGAGATATTTATTGAAAATTGTGATTAGAACAAGCATTTAAAAATAAACATTTTTTATGAATCCTATTTGCCACCGAAAAAATTACTTTTTTTCTTATTGATACCCTGGAGAATCTATTTAATACTATGAGTCCATTTTTGTTGCAAATGAATAGTATTTGTCTGTATTTAGAGTATATCTCTTGTACTAAGATTTAATATTTCTAATTTATTGAAATAACAATGCTCAATAAACTAAAGAGAATCTTCAAAGTTTTCAATCTTTGGTGAAGGATATCTTTCGAGTCCCCAATGGGCCCCATTGCATCAAAGTGCATTATTATCAGCGTTCATTTCTCTATGAAATTTTTAATGCATAAATAATTAAAGTCACATTGAATTTTTAAAAGTCAATATGTATTTTTGACTTCATAATATTGTAACTGATACCAAAACGAATCCCACGACCTGAATTACAATACCATACCTTTAAACTTTCAAATAGTACTAAAATATTAATGAACAGCTAGATCGAGCGCGTGGACCAGTGTGCAACGGTTGGAAAAATCAATGTGTTCCCTGTTCGCATGTGACGGGTCATAAGTAATTTATATCGCCGGCATTTTTTTTTCGGGGGAGACATTTTTCTGGATCATGATTGAACCACCCACGACGGACACCTTCCGCTATTTCCCGGCGCGGCGCGGCGGCGTTTCGGAACCGCGCACTTCACCGGCGGCGAGAGCACAGTTTAAGTGAGAAAGATGAGGGAGAAAAGGGGGAGAAAAGTAGGATCTAGAGTAAAAGGAAAGTACGATCGCTATAGAGGGTCTGAGTGGTCGCCGGAATGAGATGTCACGCGAGAGGGGGTAGACTGTGTTGTTTATTTCCTGCAAAGCTCGGCCTCTCCTGTCCCCCCGCTTGATTTCTGAGCTTCCCCGGCTACGAAATGTCGAACACTAGTAAGCACTTATATCTCCCATCGTTTCGCGGCTTTCATTCCGTCGTTCCTCTAATCCGACCGGTCGCGAAACATTTTTATAGATTTTATATCCACTGGAGCAATAATTCTGATAATTGTTAGAATTTTCCGAGTGGACAGGGTCTTCCAGAATTATATGTCGTGAGCATGATAGAAACACCTTGTATATACAAGATGGAAGTGTTGCTTCGGATTAATTAGCGGAATTCCAGGTAATCAGCACATTTCTGTAAGCGATCAACTAACGTGAAACTCGCGTTTAATTGCTGAGCAGCGGCGCTTTTATTCGCCGGGTTATAAATTTTTGAACGAGCGCATATAATTTGTTGAGAGGACAGACGCTGACTGGATTAAAAGATTTGAATGCCCGGAAAGCGCAGTTTAATTACACCACTCGTCGGCGCAAGAATCTCGCAGGAAACTATTAGTTGGCCAAACTCGAACAGGGATTAACAGATTTCCCCGTGGCAGACTTTTCTACAGCCTTGACGTTTAATGAGTGAAATATGAAACCCCTGAGATCGTTAATTTGCAATGTAGATTAAATATCGATTCCTGAACCGAGGGGAGAGGCACTCGGCCCTCTCCCTTCGGCTGGCAAGGTCGTAGGCTCCAAGATTCCCGAAAAATCTTCTGGTGTAACGCACGTTGATATCCTACCACGATCGCATGATTATGCATAGCTCCCGAATTAACAATGAATTGATTAATTGACAATGCGTTTGAACCAGAGGTGGGCATTATTTGGCGAAAAAAATATTTGAAGTACTATTTAATATTTTAGATTTTATTTTGCTTAAAGGAAATAGTATTTTAAATAAGATATAGAATTTCTCTCTCTCGAAAATAAAATATATTTGTTTTAACGATCTGAACCTCAAAATAAAATATTTCTATTTCGACCATTTAATCCACGAAATAAAATATTTATATTTTAACAATCTGAAACACGAGAAATAAAATATGTTACTTTTTTGCATTGTTATAATACTCTGAGAAATCGCATAAATATACAGTCTACCTTATCGTTCAGAAACGATTTACACTCGTAAATGTATTGAATTCGAACCATTATTTTCAGCACTAATATTGAAAATTGAAAATAAAGACAAAATACAAATATTTTCAATATTCTTCAAATAAAATACCATTTTATTTTAAATATTTTATTTTCACAAATTACAGCGTCAAATGAAATATTTTATTTCCAAAGTTGTACACATGCTTTAAAATAAATAGGGCTATTTACTATTTAAAATACTATTTTTCCCAGCTCTGGTTTGAACCCCTGCTAAACGGTCAATATGCCCTTTCAATGCGCCTCGTCAATGTTATTGATAGGGTCCCCTAAAAAATTGCACCACGTTGCGTCACAACATCTTTAATCATACCTAAAGGTCATCATTACGTGCGAAAACAACTCTGTCCTATTCAGCCCAAGAAACGCTAGCCTCTCCCTCCCATTCTCAACCCCCATTCCACCCCCAACATCCGAAAAGTTCGAACAAAGATTTCTCATCGCAACAGGCAATGTTCCAGAGATTTTTCAAAAATATACCAACGCCCACATTCCGAGCACAACCCATTAGGAAGTGCCGGATCCCATTCAACCCTCGGCACAAAGAAAACTGCCACCGCCTCGCGGCCGAAAAGTGAAGCAATCGCCGCGATCGCATCTTGCTATCGTCCTCCGGCGACCTTCGCAGGCAATTTCTACGACTCCGCTCGAAGGGATGGCAAGCCGAAGAAGGGGGTGGGCTAAAGAACAGAAAGAGAGGTCTGCACAGCGGGCAAGAAAGCGAAACAAGAGAGAGGGAGAGCGAAGAAGCATGTGCCGTGGAGGAACTCGGTGTCCGCGCAGAGTTCCGAGCCATCCCCCCGCTCGGTGGTGAATCGGCGAGTGTGGTGGTGGGGTTGGATCGAGTTTTGAAATGACGGCGAACGGATTTTCCCTCTAGTAGGACGCGCGACCTCAGCCCGGTAAGATCGACGCCGCCCTCGCCCCCGAGACAAACACGAAAACGCGGTGAAAACAGAAGCCGACGGACGAGAGCGCGATCACTGTACGGATTGGAACGCTGTCGACGACCACCACCGCCACCACCCTTCTTCCAACTTGTGCGTCGACCGTCGGAAACCGGAAGATCGATCGATCGAACGCTAGAAACCGACAGAAAAAAAGAAACAGGCAAAGGAGGAAGATCAGAGAGTTCAGCAAAGGTAGGGGACGTTTCAGGCGACGACAGAAGAACCCGTCTGTACACCTTGAACGATCGACCGACAGTGCAACAATTCCGCCGTTTTCATTTGCAACCCCCGAGAGCAGAGATGACCGAAGCTGTTTCACTCTCGACCACCGACGCCGGTTAATTTCAAACAGAGGAACACAGAAAGAGAAAGGAGGAGAAAGAGGCGAAGAGAGAACTGTTTGGGAGAGTCTCGTCCAGCCGAGATGAGAAGGAAAAAGAGCTCGGAAGAGAGCGAAGCGTGGGACGCGTAGGATCCAGGAGTATTACCGATTTAGACGGTACCTTGTGTAGAGATTGGAAGTGCGGCGAAAGTTTCGAGAAGGCTGGAACTTTCGATTGAGAGAGAGAGAGAGAGAAAAAAAAAGAGGTTTTTCAGAGAGGATTGAGAAAAAGAGAGATACGCACATGGTCGGTTTCATGTAGGAGGACTAGAGGCGGCTGCAACGCGGGCGATGGCGTCGCCGATAAAAGTCGAAGGTAAACCTTGATTTCGTCTGACACCGATCTAGCGAACCGCCACGATGGAAAATCGAGTCACCTTTGAGTCCGGAACCGGCCTTTGTGTCCGGTTACAAACTGTATCAATGTTACCCCGCTGCACCCCCTGTCCGCTGCGATTCCACTCGCTCGGCATTTTTGCGACCCCTCGAATAGGGGTTGTTCAATAGGACCTGAGAGACCGTGACCGGCTGCGGATAGATATACATATATCTCAATAAATCCTGTTGCTTTTGTTTAAAATGCTCGCCTTTAGCGTAGATCTACCGTTACCACAACATGTTAAATAAAATCCTCGGTGCACGCAATTCCACGGGAATATTTGATTGTTTACGAGGAAATCGCTAATCCAATCCTCCCCTAATTGACCGAAGCAAATTATGACGTCGTCCATCGGTCAACCAAATATTCGAGCGTCAAATAGCAGAAATATTCGTCAAACAATGAAACAATCAAATAGTCTGATCATTAGCCAGCAAACGCGTGTTTGTAACCGGTTTCGCGAAATCAGCGCGCAATACTTCTCGTTTGCATAAACATCCGCAGTCTGGTTGCAACGGTATAGCTTTATCAGGGTGATCGCAGGCTTTAGGTGCTCCCATTTGCGATTCAACGTACGCTCTGGAGTCATGAAATTGTTTCGATCAGATCCTATCGAGCTGGAACTAAAAAATTCTGGCTGGAAACTACGCGATCCTTTAAAAACCCGCGAGCACGCTCGTGCTTTCAATTCCGCGAGAGAAATTACACTCGTATTACACTTATAACATGGTTATTTACTCCCACGTAATTTCGTTATTCTCGAGTTCCGTCTTATTTCCAGCCGTGGAATCTACCTGACCCAATTTCTACCATAAATTACGGAACACCCTGTATGTATATATTTGTTTCGCACTGAAATATTATCGTACAATAGCTACATCCAATCAAAATGAAACAATCAAGTCAGGCTGGAAGCTTGTACTCTTCAATTACCATTTTGTTGAAGATAAGTACCTCTATCACAAGCTAGTAGCGATTCCTGACGCGCATAATGCATTGTAACAATATTCCACAATTAAATTCAACGGGGTACTAATTTAATTCCCGGCCAAACAAAGTGCTCGAAGGGTGAAGAATCCGTCGCCGAGCCGGGGAAGCTCGTCGCAGCGAACTGGGTCAGAAAAAGTGAATCGAAGATGATGAAACGAGCGATACGAATGACGTGGGGCATCGCTAACAGAATTATAGGGAGCGTAAACCATAAAGCAATAAAGTGTAGGACTCGGCAAACAATATTCCCACGCAATATGAAGCATTCATGGCTTCGAAGTCAGTTATAAAGTAGCGCGAGGCGTAAAAGGAAAGTAATCTCGGGAAATACATAAAAGAACCATCTATGTGTGCACGGTTTCATAGAAAGAGTTGATTCGATGCGAAAGATGCCGATTAAATCGCCGGCGATTCCATGCGGATCGAAGAAAAAGGGTTGGATTGGCACACAGTGGTTTTTACGGTCAACTTGGCTTTCCAGCTTTGATAATTGAAAAACTTTCCTAATGATGTAACAGCCCTCCGAACCTTCGGAGTTGGAGCTCATTAATTATTTCAGGTAATTGTCTAGCCAGGTATACAACCCTTTACAGGCAAACTTGCCACGTTCACAGTGGACACGGTGACACTGATCGAGTGCTTTCTAAAACAAAATGTCTCTTTTGGAACTGGTCGAATCGAGTTGGAATTTTTTGAGGGGCCGGATCAAATAATTTTCGAAGAGAATAATAAAAATTGCTTTTCGCAAGTTCCGTACAATGTCGGAGTTAAGGATTCAGACCACGGAGAGTCGCTTCCCCGCGGATCGATATTCCACAGCGATCACAGTCAATTAATCGAGAGCATTAGAGAAAGTAGTCGGGATGAAATCTGCATTTTTATTGCGACGACATCGTACCTGCAAGTAAAAAGCACTTTGCGCCCGAATCCACGTCCGGGAGCTAGGATTACAGGATTCAGCTGGCAAATATTTGTCTTGCAAATTAGCTTGTTGCTGATTCAAATTCAATTCATAAGCCCGGAGCCGCCCGGGCCTGTTCCGGCGGACTCTCGAACTTGTTCTCGGCGGAACAGTCGTGCAAGTTGCCAGGCCGAGTCCGAATCTGCGGGACGATCAACAAGAAAATCCGCGAAACGACGAATTTCTTCCTTCCTCTTCTGCGACCCGAGAATTCCGGGCGGATAGTAAATAATCTCGCTGCGGGATAATAATTTACACAGTGTAAACGAGATTTTCCTTGAATTTATCGTTGCAGCACGAGATTACTGCTGGCCCACAACTCGTTCCCTAAACGAAGTAGGCTAAATGGGTTCTCGTTAACGTCCGCAGCGCTTTATCTTCGATTCCCAATCTTTGCATCGAATCGACTTTGCTGAAGCTTTATTGTTACAGTAGTAAAGGGTTTTTCCATAAGGACATAACAATTTTGTATTTAAATAAAACGCAGAATAATTGTGATATCGGGCTGAAATTTATTACAGGCGTAGTATACATGTTACATTTATCTATGGAATTCGATGTCGTTCATATGACCACCACGAGCACGACGGCAGCGATCGATTCTTTGGATCCAATTTTCAATCACTCTTTCACACATATCAGCCGGAATGTTGGCAATTTCGCGTTCGATATTGTTCCTGAGCTCCTCTAACGTCGTTGGATTGTTGGCATAAACCTTCGACTTAAGGCAACCCCACAAGAAAAAATCCAACGGCGTCAAATCGCATGAGCGAGGTGGCCATTCGGCTGGACCATTCCTCGAGATTGCGACTAAAAATTGTAATAAGCGCTCTTAAAGTTGCGACTACCGACTCAGAATTTTTTTTCCAAACGTTGCTCGTTCGTGAACTTCACCATGATAAAAATGTAAGCCTTGACTGACGTTTTGATATTGACAAATCATAAAAAAGTTTTAGGTTATGTTCCGTACTATAAAACAAAATTGTCATGTCCCTATTGAAAAACCCTTTACATTGTTCTATTCAGTATTTATTTTTCATGCTCCTTTCAAAATTGTTGACAACTTTTACTTCTCATTGCTGATTTCGTTGTCATTTAATTACTGTCGAGATACTCCTAGATGTTGTGTTGGAGAAGGAATGTTGTAAAGTTAAACAGCGAGAATTACTTACGTTCTGGGGCAACGGCAGTTAGCAACAAAGTTGAGGCACCCGTTTCAACAGTAGAGTTACCACTGGTTCCCTAGGAAAGAAAGGCAGATAATGAATTCCGAAATAAACTCCGGCCAAAATAGTTAGCATACTTCCGAATTTGAAATTACAAATCCCTAGAATAGTTCCGCGAACTGCAACGGCTCGTAAAAGTGTTAATTCGCGTTACCGTGCAATTCTGTTGCGCCTGATTGAAATGATTTTCCCATAAAAAAATTCGATAATTGAGAAATTTTAATTGCATATTCGGTCGATTTTACTTCGCAACGTAGAAGTTTAAAAAATTCATATTTACACTAATAACAGCAATCGCAGCGTCTCGCGCGCGCGGAGGCTGCATTTACTCGGGCTAATGCGAGTCGAAAAAAAATCCCTAGAACTTGAGGTAGAGCGAAAAAAATTCATCATTCCGCACACATCTGCCCACTATTTTTCACTTCCGTTAATTGTGAACCACATTCCCATAATTCTCTCCCCGCCCGCGTGCTCTGCATTAAAGTACAGTCAAGGGACAGTTTAAGCTGCGCCGGGAAAATAGCCGGTAAAAATGTCGGAACAATAATGGCGGTCCGTAACGAAGCCGTAAACGGCGTGCACTATATCCTCTACAACAATTTTCACGCGTCTCTTCATTATCCTCAAGCAGACCCTTTTCTCGAATTTTCACAAAAGAATTGGCGTCGAAATAACGGAGACATTTTTACTATTTTTGTTAGGTGGCAGCCTGTATAAATGATTAACCCTCATCTCTCATTTCCGTAACTTCGTTTGCCCCTGGACGTCAAATTAACAAGTTACAAATCAATGTGATGGAAAGGAAAATAATTTAGTTTTCAAACTCCTCGCAGTACGACAAATTCAAGTAAGCGACATGCATAAAATAGTATCCACTTAGAATCGTTGAAAGCTGCGCCAGACTGGCGCAGGTAACAGCTGAATAATTTCGTTATTTGTAAAAGCGCCGTGAAAGGATTGCGCAGAAATGCATACACGAGTGGCGAGGATTAAATTGTTGCTTGCGCCTAATATATAAACGTGTAGTTACGCTTGCAAACACGCGCAAAAAACGAAGAGCAGCAAGCGGGCCGATGCAAATCGGTGTCACGATGATCGCGACGTTTTCAAAGTGGCGGGAAGAGTGGCTGGCGCATAAACTAGCCGCTTTCGCACGGAATTGAAGCTTCAAACGTTGCCGTCCATTCATGGAAAGAACTTTATTTCGCAGGTAAAGCGGACGAACCGAGTCCGACACCGTTTCGCTCGATTCTCCGAACTGGCAAGCCGGTTTGGCAACCGTTCTGTGCTTGTTCGTTGGTTCTGCTATCAATTTCGCGTGCAGCTCGTCCCCCCGCGGCATTATACGACCCCTTTCAGAGCCACGGGTTTGGTGAATCGCAGCCCTCTGGCCTTCTGGATAATCAATAACCGTGACGCTTCTCTGATATTCTCATTTTCCCTAATACGCCGCGGACCTTCTCGCTCGCGGACCCCCCATTAAGGAACCCCCCTGCGAATTTCAAATTCCACGCGAAACTATTGCCCGGTATTTCGTACTCGATCATCGGAAGTTCGTAATTTGATTTTCCACCCCTCCCGAGCGACCGCTTCTCGCCATTCTGCGCACGGTTACATTTTTAGGATCGTTTCGCCACTTCGGTGAACTCTTCCAAGCATATTTGTAGACCGGTTTGGTTCGAAAATTGTTTTTGAAGTGAAACTTCTTTTGGCAGGGTGTAAGTCTAATTCGCGACACGGAATTCGCGACATGAAAAAGCGAACGGTCAAAGGTCAAAAAAGTGGGGGAATATCGCTGGCAGCTGTCCTATATGTATATACAGGGTGTCCCAAAATAAGTGTAACTCCTGGAAATGGGAGGTTCCTCGGGTCATTTGAAGCGACATTTTCCTTTACAAAAATGGTGTCCGCGGCGTTGTTTAGGAGTTATTATCGAAAAACACGGACCAATCACAGCCCGGCTATAGCGAACCGAGTCTGACTCGGCGACAGGTCCCGCTTAACGTGATGTCGCTATTGGCCGAACCAGAATCAATCCGCTGTAGCCGCGCTCTGATTGGTCCGTGTTTTTCGTTAATAACTCCTAAACAAAGCCGCGGACGCCATTTTTGTAAAGGAAAATGTCGCTTCAAATGACCCAAGGAACCTCCCATTTCTGGGAGCGGTGAGTAAGGCCAGCGCGTTCGCGCTTTCATGTCGCTGGCAGCTATCCCACCTCGCGGCGAGCAGAGAACTAATCTCTATGTTTGGGTCGCAGCAGTTGATTTGTTAAGAAAAAAAAAAATTAAAAAACGTACGACAACACGTGCGGCGGACCCATCGAATCGACGAGCGGACTACCCTTATAAATGACGTCATTGATGACCGTAGACAATGCCACAAGGAATTTCTTTGACAATTTCCCCACTTTCCCACCCTTAACCATTCACGAAAAACCGAGGTGACAACCGCAGTACTATTTTGACCGTGGTCGGAGTAACTTCTTCCCGTTCGTTGTCACAATTTTGGATAATGTGTTGTGTTGTGCTTCAAACTTATTCGCGCAAATGGCAGTGTCCTGTTGATCCGATGGAGTTACAAAAGATTCTGAAATATGTGTAAGTACCTATACTTGACACTAGTATTTTATAACCCAGGATCAATTTCCCATACGCTCTCCCCTTCTTTGCGTCGCAAATTTTGATCGTTCATTATTTTCGAAATTAAAATTTTTCTATGATTTTTTTGTATTAGTAGTTCCTGATCTTGTCGCTTCATTAGGATTACTTACCATTTCCAATCTTAATTTAGTTCTAAACATTACTACACTGCAAGGAGTTTCACTTCTGCCGCGCGTGGTTTTCCACGGGTATAGAGAGTTTTAAAATTTCTTTCTTTGAAATTGAACCCCTAAAGGAAGGGAGGTTGTTAATTACTAATATCAAGAAGACTCTACAAAGAAGATCGCATCGTTCCTGACTCATTCGCTTCATCGATTAAGAGTTTTCTTGTAGATCCAGCAAGGCATGTCGGGAATTCCGGCAGGAATGTTCGGTATGCGGCTCGAATAAAAATATTAAACCGCAGCTGGGGTTCATTGTATTGCAGTTGCGCCGGAATTTTTCAATCAACGAGCAAATTGTGGTCGGCGGGACCCCGCGATTATGCAACTTTCGAGAATCTCGTTTTACAAGTTAACGTCCCTGAATCCCAGTAACTAACTTCGGGGTAATTAATCCCCCGCGTTATGGGGAGAGCATCGCTCGAAGTCAACCGTGCTGGACGAGGCAGCATAATTAATTATTGACACGCGTAGCCCGGCCACAAAAACTTCGCAACTTTCTCAACTATTTTCCTCCACCGCGATTACTACCACAAAGTTTTATTTGTTGCACTATGGACCGTGAGAGCATATCGAACATTGTCCATCGAGTAAATTTCACGTTAATTATCCGACACTGATTAAGTCCCATTCCGCGCAGAATTCCGCGACAAACTGACCCGTGAAAAAATGCATTTTTCTTCGTCGGGGCCGAGTAAAAAATGGATAAAGAAGGAAGCTTACTCCCTCGGTTCGAACGATCGCCAATCCATAAGGATTATAATTAACATTTTCCTCTTCGAATCTATGAAGGAGCTCGATCAACCGTGCTCTCAATATTGCTCTCTATATTTCCCTGCGACAATCGTCTCTTAATTTATGCGAATATTATTAATTCGCTTCGACCCTCATTGTTCATCGTATAACGAATATCGAACGGAAAGCATAATAGATTATTCAAATTTTTCTTTCGAGGATCGAATGAATTGGAAGCACTGGTAACTATTATTTAAACAGCGATATTTATAAAAGAAAAATACCTTTGCAAGTAAATACAGTAGGAC
>CM052317.1:12136747-12217687 GCA_028455605.1 Lasioglossum malachurum | reverse complement strand
GGTTTCTCTTAAGTACTTGTGTACTTTGACGGTGGAAAGTCAATTGAAATTTTGGAGACCGACGCGTTTAACCCTTAACTCGCAGCAATTTTAATTCCAAAATGAAGGCATTTCTTTCAACCCAGATCATTTTTATTCTAAGTAATCCTTTTCATACTGTGTTCATCAAATTGAACCTGTTTTCTCATGTAACTATTTAGCTTTTTACAATTTATAGAATACAGACGAATTTTTAATAACATTAAAATTGTTTTGAATAATGGCAATTTTTATTGCCATGCCATTAATCGAATTATAATAATTGCCATTATTCAAAACAGTTTTAACGTTATTAAAAATTCGTATAATTCGAATAATGACATGGCAATAAAAGTTACCATTATTCTAAACAATTTTAAAAGCTCAATAGTTATATGAGAAAGCAGGTTCAATTTGATGTACACAGTGTAAGAAAGATTACGTAGAATGAAGATTACCGAATGTTATGGTAATTCATCGAAGGTTTAAAGGGGTGAAATGCTACTGGAGCCACGGAAATATTTGGAATCAAAAATTATTTTGCAAAAACGAACAGAATGTGGCAATAAGAAGTTAATTGAGAAATCTTCCGCCCTCGGCGAGCCTTTCGTCTGGGGCGGAATTAGATTTGGTAGGCGATGATCGATGGCAGTGAGTCAACCCCCGGGGGTTGAAACGCGCTCTCGCGCCATAATCGATGCTCGAAGCACGTGGCATAGAAATACTTGTGCGGATTATGAAATTCAAGTAGAAGAGCGACCGTCAATTAATTTTATCTCCGGCGACCTCGTACAGATTCGCTGCCAACATTCCATTTCTTTTATTCCGTGAAAAATGTCATGAAATATGAACCTGCCATTTTAAATGAAACGAAGCAGTGCCGACGATGCACTGGCAAAAATGTAGAACACAAATTTGAAACAATTTTGAGCCTTCAACAATCGTTTAATTACATTTTGTACAATTATTTTTATTCGCACATTCTGTCGTATATTTCATACGTTCGCGTATGTGTGGGTGAAGTTCAGCGATTAAAATAGCTTGCTTTTGCGTCTTTGCTGTCCTTTGTAATTTTTTCTTCGCACATTTTATCTTATTTTTAACAGATTTATACATGCGGGGGTGAAGTTCAGCGATTAAAGCAATTTACTTTGAAACTTTGATGGATCACATACTTTACTGTCTCGTATAATTATATATTTACTCGTTTCATCATATTTTTAACTTTGTTGTTAGCGAATTTTAACTACCATTAGAAATGCCCACTAAGTTGCTTCGATTTTGCAAGACTTTGAGTGATTTTTCACCTTTCCCGAGACCATAAATATCAGGGAAACGCGGGCTTTACACCATCACGTCGTTTATTCTCGTCGAATAATTGATCAGGTTCTTTTGAGAACAGCAGCGTGCTTGTTCATCCGGAAAAATGAAGCTGCACACGGAAGTCCATAAAACATTTTCCAGTTTATTCTGTGGCAGGGCAATTCCGTAATACTTCAATGTACTCTCTCCGTTTGGTCTACACGATTTGAATAAATTATCGGAGTAGCGCCGCTTTAGCAGAAACGATAACCACCCCCGCGGCCGGTCAGTTCTTCTTACAGCATATTTCCTGGCTGTTGCACGGCACGTGCTATTTTCTTCGAGGAATTCCGACAATGAGAAACTTGGTTCTCGGGTAACTTGTAAAATTTGCAAACTGAAAGTATCGAGTAAGGCTGGAAGGGAAGAACGAGAGAGAGGTTGGGGTGGCAATGAAAGTCAAAGGGGCTGTCGGCGCGATGGAAAGCAGAAACGTTTTCCAGCACCTGAATTCTGGTAACTGTTACTCAAGAATTCTCGGTGGCCGACTAGGAATACCGCATAAAGCGGCATTATAACGGATATGAAAGATTTCTGGGGCTGAACTTCCGGGCGTGGCGTATAATACTCAATCATCTCTCTTTTATAGCAAATCTCGCTCCCAGCTATCGTCTCTCGCAAAATTCCTTGCTGCGGAACTAATAATACACTCGCATCTCTTATTTTGAGCTTCTCAATTTTTATGTTTATTTAATGTGCCAGTAAACATCAATTAACGGACTGTGTACTCTGTTGCAAGATAAAAATCGTCCGTATTAATCGCACGGAGCAGCAGTCGCGCGCGCTCGCGACTAGAAATGTATTTTCTCTCTCAATAATTTTAATAAATTGGAAAGGATATTTCAATGAACTGTCGATTCGAATACATCGGAAAGAAGATGACGTCCGGAAATTCGCCCGATGATTTAATTGTTTCCCATTGCGTTGATTAATCTTTGTCATAAATCCATAAAATCCGCAGGCTATATTAATTATGGTGTCCGGAAGGTGACCGTTCCATTAATATAGAAATTAATTATGAGCGAGTCAAGATTACACGAACGCGGCAACAAATTAATTTCACATGTGCATCGTATAACAAAGGGAATGATACTTCTCTGACGTATTCAACTTTTCATTAAGCATAGTAGCTTCGCTATTTCATTCAGCAAGCCGGAGGAAAGTTCACGGCGGGGTTATATAAATTTGTATAACTTTCTGTCGGCCAGATTAAACAAACAGCGCAAGGTTCGCCGCAGGAATGGTGAACATTCGCGTAATCAAATATTCATGGCGGCTTCGAACGGGGTTCACGGCATGAGCGAAGATCGACGATCCGCGATCAAATTTCATGAAATGAGGGCTGACGCGTTCATTATTTAACGAAATCGGCATAGTTCTGGTCGGGCATGATCAATCTGGCGTGTCGGTACACCATTAAATATCCTGGTAACCCTGATCGTGTTCCTAAACTTG
This sequence comes from Lasioglossum malachurum, assembly GCA_028455605.1. Classification (NCBI taxonomy): domain Eukaryota; kingdom Metazoa; phylum Arthropoda; class Insecta; order Hymenoptera; family Halictidae; genus Lasioglossum; species Lasioglossum malachurum. The sequence continues at coordinate 12,214,852 of CM052317.1, read as the reverse complement.
CTCTCATATTTAGAATATGAAAAAATGTATCACCTGAAGTATTTTCAGTATAAAGAGGGCTACAATATGGCAGTAACATTTTTTTAGGGTGAAAGTGTCTCGGAGATCAGAGTAGAGCAAAGATTTAATTAATGATTGACTAATAAATTTCTACTTCAATCGTTAATCGCAATAATCTCCTAGTTTAGTTGTTAATTGCGGTTAACGATTAAATACCTATTAACGATCAGTTACATTCCTTTCAATTGTAATCGTCAATCGGATAATTGATTAATGATTAATATTGAAAAAAATGTAAACTGAATTTTTGTGGACATATATTTCTGTCAATTCTCCATCTCCGCTCTCTGTCTCTTGACGATTAACTTCATCAATCGATTGAATCAGTCTCAGATTTTTCGATGATTTCTTTTAATCAACGATTGACGATTAACTTCATAATTTCAAGACTCAACAATTGATTGAATCAATCGCCGATTTTTTAATCGTACACATTAATCAATCAATCTTCATTAAAATTTTAATCGATTAATGCCAGCTCTGTCGGAGATTTCAAGGACGACCTTCATTATTTCACCTGATACCTATATCGACGATAAATATAGTAATTAATTATAAGGTATCGGACTTTCTTGCGCAAGCCCGCCGTCGAAATGAATGAAATCAATTAAGGGACGAAATGTTTGGGTTCTGCCGACCCAATTCAAACGAACAGCAACGTTCAAAGCTTTTCCGAAAGTTTCATTTAACTTCTCATCTTCCGGCTGCCAGCTGCAGCCATTAGTTATTTACAGCGGGAGTAATAAATGTGCCGGCGTATGGCGGAGAAGCACATTCGCGAATATTTTTGGAAAATCGATGGCGTAACCGAGACCCAGCTTTTCAAAGACTTCGCGGAACTTCGCGGCTCTCGACTTACGCGATTAATTACCGTCTCGTCTATCGACTCTGCCAAGAAGACGCTTCTCGAAGTGCAGTGGAAAGTATCTGTAGATAATTAATCGGCAGGGTGTACCCTTTGTGCCTTTACAGTGCACATATTCTCGAGACTTTGCTGCTGCAAAGTATTTAATGAAATTGTGGACAGGTTAATTTAAATAATTAATCCTTTAGAATGGGAATCAGACAAGCCAATCATGCAACGTCTAAAATTTTTCAGAGCCCTTTTCCAAATTCTCAGAAAATTTTCCAGCTCTCGGAAAAATTTTGTCGTGAAAGTCGCTTTGAAAAGATTGATCCACGAACATTGATCCATCGTCGAGTGGCGATATTGAAGGACCCAGTCGTCTCGAAACCGTCTCAAAAGCTTCCTCGGTCCAACGACCCAGGTCGCGGAAAAAAGACAGAGTTTCGTGCCAGCTGGCTGCTTATTTGCCAGCGAGACCGGCGGAGATCTACGGAAGCGATCTTCCCGAGAGGTAAACTCTGTTCCGACGCCGGAAAAACGACGAAACCGAGAGGCGGGAGGAAAAAGCGCGCGGAGTACATCGGGATTCGCTCTCGGCCACCGTTCAGACTTCTAATCGATCAACGTCGCGGCATCATCCCCTAATGGCTCGCAGGAGCGTACGCGGATTGTACGTGATACACTCTTGCCGTGTGCCAGCTTCGTTTTTTTCGTGCCTCTCACGCTGCTCCGTTCACCGAAATATTCATGGACCGCTGCCGAAACCTTGCTGGTTCTCGATGCACTTCTCGGGAATCTTCGGCGTTAATTATTTCGTTCGATTTGGCGCGCCATTGTCTCCGGATAGGGCACGGCGCTACACACATTTCACGTTTCGTACGTACAATTTAAAGCAGTGGATGTATTTAAAAAAATTAAAATATTGACTCGTGATGAAACCGAAATAAAATTCTATTTTGGTTTTGTTAACATACCAATATTCTCCTTTTCTAGGAAATTACGATCCATAAAAAAGTTCTAATAACAGAAACGGTAAAATAAATTATAGAGCAAGGGGTTAATAAGATAATTGAGACGAGAAAGAAACTTTTATTTAGCCTCTGTGTCTTGGGGTTGACGCAGATATTTTTCATTTTGCGTAAAGATCCACAGTCTACAGTAAATAATTACTGAATAATTTACCGTGCGTGTGAAACACGAATTTTCCGGGCGGCTGGCCGAGGAATGATTGTTTAATGGCGAGCGTGCAGGAATGGAGGTCCCGCAAAGCTCGAGAGAGGACTCCCTTGGTCCAAGTAATGCAGTTCTTTCGTAAACAGCGTCCTGCATTCATGTATCACGGATTTTCAATCGACTTCGAGCCGCCCCATTTCCCCAGGCCGGCGCGGCGGCGCGGCGTTGCAACGGGCTGCATTGAAAGTCCAGCCGATTGTTCACTTTTTTCGACCTTGTTTCTTCCGCCCCGTTGCAGAACGCTCCCTCAAAGTTGGTTTCTTTGATGTGTTTGATTAAAGATTTCCCGTAATTTTAATTTCTGAGACACTCAATAGTTAGCGAGGATAGTAAGGATATAATCTGGACATACAGAATAAGAATAATTTATCGTGCTCCGGTTAACTACGAGGGCCACTGCGGTGGCTGTCCACGAGTTCAAGCCAAGCCTGGATTAGGTTAAGCCACTATAGTGCACCGCATAAGCTCATAGTTTGAACGATGTAATTAGACTGCGGATGTTTATGCAAATATGAAATATCGGGCGAGCCAAATAGAATCTAATTGATCTTATCAAGCGTTTCGTCACTAGACTGCGGATTTTATGGATTTATGACAAAAACGAGAATATTGTTATATTATTACTAGACTGCGGATATTTATGCTAAATAAAACACGTTCGCATTGATTGCAGGACACAGCAGCCAAATAAAAGTTGTATTCGTCTTTTAATTCTCCTATTTAGCTGAAACGAATACCTTGATGCGCTTAAATATTTTTAACATGTCCACTGTTTTAAATTGTACGCGGCCATTTTTGTCATGAACGCATAAAATCCGCAGTCTACTTATTACCACGCTTACATTAACTTGCCATGTTGTTGTATGCGTCAAATCTTGTAATCAAATCTTAAACCTCTTCCGATCTTGCTGAATTATTGTATTCCGATGACAATAAAAGTAGAAGATAAAATATATAAAAAAACTTTTTAAAAACTACGCTTATATTAAAATGCACTAAAAAGGAGAAAATAATTTTTTTCCTGGTTCTAAAAAGTTTTTTTATATATTTTTTCAACAAAATGAATTTCCATTTCACTCCAGTTTGTTGCTATTCAGGTAGAACATCATCCTAGATAGAAAAAAAAATTGCCCATTAGAATGATCTAATCAGTATGGTGGAAATCAGATGGAAAAATACTGAAAGCACACTGTCAGCACGGGTTGATAAATAAATATTAAAAAACATGCAGAAACTGTATGCACTCTGCGGTTTAAATATTCTGTGTGCTCAAACAGCAGGTTAACAACAACAGGCCGTGTTAGTTCGTCGGAGAGCACTAAACGGAATAAATTGCTCTTCAGCTGACGGTCGAGCAGAGTTTTGTTGAACGGAACTCGGATTGCCCTCCTCCACAGCGCGCTCTGATAGGTGTCGGCCCTCCCAGACAAAATTGACTTTAAAATTCCTCCCCCGACCGTCGCTTATTAACTCCGGCCAGATACACCCCGTAAGCGGATTACGGTGTCGTTTCGAGTGATGCGATCCGCAGGATCTGTAAAAATCGCTTTAAAATTCCGTTTGCTAGGGCGTCGATCGCAACGGGGGGTGTAAATTGGGAGGATTAGCTTTCGGGAATTCGGTGGGAAACCGTTTCGCACCCCTTTGCCGGTACAATTAAACGAATATGGTGGAGACGAACGATCGATCCGAAAAAAACACAACCGAAACTATTCATCCCCTATTTTTTTAAAACTGAAATCATGGAATTTTTCCCATGATTTTAAAGGTCCAAATTTGCAGATTTATTCGATCTATTTTCCCCCGTCTTAAAAACAGGGAATCGAGTTTTCTTGAATCTCAGTTCAAACATGGCGGAGACGAGCTGTCGTTCGATGTGAAAAATACACAATCGTAAATCCCGTTCTCTGGAATCCGTCCAGATTCTACACGACTCAACCTCCGTTATTTTTGAAAGCGGATAGTATGGGATTTCTCTCAATTTTTACACTTCCCCAATTTTAAATCCACAAAATTGCTGATTTAGGTACGAAAAACCTCGTGGATGTGGTTCGATTTGTCCTCCGCCGTTCTCGAAACCGAAAATCGTCGAATGTTCTTGAATCTCTGGCACGAACACGGCGAAAACGAAACATCGATCGACGTGAAAAATGCACAATCATAAATCCCGAACGCTAGAATCGGCGGAGATTCTGCGCGATTCATTCTTTATCGTCTTTGAAAATAGAAGACACATCTACATCTCTCGACCCCGAAGTCCCACAAATGTGCCTCCATTTATCTTCTCTCTCTTCATCGTTTCCAAAATCAAAATTCCTCCAGCTTCCTCGAACCTCGAACTCACCGAGACACCGTAAATAAATTAACGCGATGGCAGGATAAACAATTAAATGAATGAAACGTCATCAAGATAGGATTATTCGCATCGTTCACCAGTGATAAATCATCGCGGAGAACAGGCCATTAAATCGAATCACAAATGATTTCCATTATTCGATGTAAATTATAGCGATGCATTATTTATGTATAATTAACTCTCACAATTATGATCGATCGCGAGGGGTATAAACGAAATAGATGGTCCTGTAATAATTTCTGGCATAACCGTCGTAGATGCAAGCAACGAGTTGAAATTCGAGAATTGAGAATTTCGACCAGCTTTTCGAGAAACGGGATTCCGGGGGAGACATTTTATTCATAGAACGAGCGATTCCGATCTCTCAATTCTGTGGCCGTCGTCGTTTTCTAGGACAGATCGTCGACTCGAACAAATCGAAATATTCGAGTCCGGCTCTCGGGATCCCTGTTAATTGCGAAACGCAATCGGTTGATGGGATCCTATCGATTCGGATACCCGCGAAATTGATAAACGAACCGTGGGCAACGTGGTCACTGGCGAATTCGATACCCGCTTTTGCAGGTCCGATTTGAGTGCTTGTACGCCCCGTGTGTCTGAGTAATTCTACGACTTTTCCAAATATTGAAACTTCCCCGGGCAGCCCTGTAACGTGGACACGCTGCTCTCGCATTAAGCTCGCACGATCAACAAGTTACACGAACCGAGAGAGATAGAGTACGCCGGAGGAACGTGCGCACCGGAAACACGTTCATCTTCTAAAGCAAATCGATCAGCGTTCCCCGAATTCGCGTCAAGGAGATCTAGATCGGAAGCTGCGGCTTTTCGGACCTTGGCGACTTCCGTTCTCGAAAGAGTTGGGGGGAAGTTCTCTCTTGAATTAGGAATTTAATACTTCGATTTTTACGGGATTTGGAACTTTAAATTCACGGTGGTCTCGGGCAAGGGAAGAATTTTTTAAACATTTTTACAGTCGCGTCTGAATTTCCGTTTTCTTGTAGCGAGATTACGAGTCTCGGCCAGCTCCTCAAGAAATGGCCGTCGCGACACCGAGTAGTACGCTGTCGTCATTCCCAAGTAGAAGTGGCTCGTGAAAGCCAGCAAATCTCTGAATATTGTATCCCGTGTTGCCACCGGAATGCCCGTAAACCATACTATCAGCTGTAAAAACACTTTTACTGTTAATTCCGCGAGCTCTCGCGCAGTCAGGCGAGCCGCGTACGTGTCCCGTCTTATTCCACTGTGGCGAGCATTAAATCCTCGAACGAACATGCTGAAACCTCAGCCAAAGGCCACCCGTAAATCATTCCGCTGTAAACTGTTTTATTATTGAGTCGAGGGAGGGGGGCGCCAACTATGAAAAATAGAATGACCGCTTCGTTCTACGCGCGGCCGTTTTCCCTGCGAAAGTGCGTTATTTTTTTAAGGTCCTAAGCAGCCTTTAAAAAATCCTGGTGAATTATTGGATTAATTGCCAGGCTGCCAGAGAGTGTAATTTATTAATCCTGACTTGATTTTATGAACGTTCTATTTCATTGCACGGTCGTATTCACGATTTTTATTAAACGTTTTTTATCGGGGGTGGAATTTAAGGGTTGAACAATGTTGCACCTGCAATATTATTTTTATTTTTGAATGCACAACCAAATAATTTCGCAGTCGTGTCCATGTTTATTGAATATTTTCTATCCGGGGTGGAATTTAAGGGTCCACGGACACAAGCAAGGGTTGCACAATGTTACACCTGCAATATTATTTTTCCTTTCGAAACCACAACCGAATAATTAATTTCACAGTCGAGTTGTCGATTTTTATCGAATGTTTTCTACCGGGGGTGAAATTTAAGAGTCGAAGCACGGGTTGAACAATGTTACTCTGCTACAACATAATTAATTTCACAGTCGTACTCACTTTGGTTAAATGCAAGTGTCGATTGACCGCAGCAGAATTTTTCGTCCCAGAAAAATTTGCATAGCTCGGGGTCGCAGTCGCAGAAGTAGCAATTACACCGGCACTACATTTCCAGAGTGGCGAAACACGCGGCCAAGAAACTAGTCACGAATGCCGCGCATATTTCGTCTTGTTCCACTGTGAAGTCCGTGCGTGGCCTGGCAACTACCGAATTACGACGCGGAATAACGCGTGTGAGCGAGCCGGGCGACTTACGAAATAAGAATGGCTTTATTACCGGCCGTGGAACAGAATTTTAACGAAGTTTTAATAGAGTTTCACCTCCACCGGGAACAGAGACGCGGGCTGATTTCCGCGACACGCGATACGTGACGTTATTCGACGATTTTTCACAGCCGGTCTTTCCTTTCTCCGGAGCCATAAACATGCTCCGATATTTTTTCCAAATAATCGAAGTTCGAAAGACGATATTTTGTACGCTATTAAACTTCTGGTTATATAATTAGTCAACGAACGAGATTTCCCCGCAGGATTTTTACAGATTATTGAAATTATTGAAGCTGGAAACTTTTTAATGGCACGCAGCGTTATATTAATTTCTCGGCGAGTTTCATTAGTTCGATGTAACAGTTTCCGCTTTATTCAAGCTTCCGACGAACGTAATTTCGGAAACCGATGTTCCAAATTCCTCGCTAACTTCGCAAAGTAAATTCTACGGGTGCCACTGCCGCTCGATGTTTCCATCATTAACGAACACTCTTTGCGAGAACTTTGAATGAAGCATTTAAGAGAACCGGCGAAGCAGATTACCGAAAGCTTCGCGAGAAATTACGGCCGAAATCACTTTAAAAATTCTGCGACGTACTTCCGTACAGCTGCGTTTTCGGAAAAATTTCTATTTCACCGCAGATTGTTGCAATTTAGGTAGAAGATGTTTACTGTGCGTAAAGATCCGCTGTCCAGCGATTAAAATCGCCCGGGAACATTGCGCCGCTAATTGCCGGATAATGACGCGACAAGGCATCCATGGTCACCGACCAGTTTCCCAAGCTGTTCTCGATCCTGGAGGATCCATACCGAGGATTCCTCGAAGGAGACTCGATCTCGATCCTCCGGCTCTAATGAAACCTTAATTAGAAGGTCGGCCGAAGATAGGTGATATAATGGCGGGCCGACCGAACATCCACGGCTCGATTGAATCAACCGGTCGATTAATTAGTCCCTTCTCGAGGGCGTTCTTCAAACTGAGATCGAGATACGGTCTATGTCCGATAAAATGGGAGAGGGGTCCATGGACGTTATCACTTTCGCGGCGGCGCTGTATGCTGAAATTAATTGTCCGCGAAACGAGAGGAAAAATGGATTGGATCTTAATGGCTGCCTTCAGAATGTTACTCCGATTCTGTGGATCTGCTTGGGGTGGGTCCGGATTAAATGGGTACCTCGTATCTCGATCTAGCCAATGAAGGAGCAAAGATCTCCCTGTTGATCACGTCCCTGCCAATCTTCATGTACTTAAAAGCTTTTGCGAATTCTTCCGCACGATTTTTAACGAAATACTCATTCAGTAAAACGATCGGAGTCCTTCCTGCCAATCTTCATGTATTTAAAAGCTTTCGCGAATTCGCGAATATGATTCTCATGATGAAACATTATTTCTGATTCACAATCCTTAAATTCTGACATACATTCTTACATTTTTTGTGATTAAACATATATTATATGAAATAAAAATGGTCCTGACTAATCTTTTCTAACGTAGAGAACGTGTGAATCAAATCGGACCAAATACCCTATATTTTCTAAATTTCAACAAGCGGATTCTATAGTGCAACATCTCCATGTTTCTTGGGTTTGGCTCTCGGCAACATTCGCAGCATATTCCGCAGTAAATAATAGGTCCTGCGAGGAACGTAAAACTCGAGCGATTTCGAGGAAAAACCTGGAGGAGACCACGAGGCTCGTAAAAGGACGTCTTAAACTTCTCTCCATTCTCCAGCTATCTGTATGTAAGAGGACGCGCTTTGGAGGGACGCACGCGGTAAATCAATTTGAAAAATGTTGATACGAGAAGTCGGTCCGGACCGAATTTTCCCGACGCTCGTTTTTTGCGTAACCGATGAAAAGTGCAGCTCGAAGGGGATTAGCCATCGAATCAGGTCGAATGTGCGCCGCGTACCAACAAGCTTCGGCGTTGGTTGTCGTGTACTTGGGCGAATAATTTCTTTGGTGTTGCGCCATGTTGCACAGCCAGTTCTCTTTCTCGTGGCTGATCTGAGAGAATCTGGATAAAAATTGCTGTACCATTATTGAAAATATTATTGTGACGTTATATATATTAAATATATTGTTATCTAATCTATTACTAAATATTTAAGTATTGTACTAGGTATATATATATATATATATATAATATCACACAATTTTGTATCCATAAACTGCAAGAAAAGAATATAGAATGGAATTAAAAGAATATATAATGGAATTAAAAGAATATAGAATGGGATTAAAAGAATATAGAATGGAATTATTTAAATTCATTTTCAAGTTGAAATAGCTCCGAGTGCACAGGGTGAAACTTCTGAACTGGAATCGATGCGAGGAATTTTTATCACGCATCAGGGTTCGCAACTTAGCGATTAGGTCCCCTAAATTTTAAAATTCTGCTCCCATGCCCGGCGATTTTCGAGATTTTCGAAGAAGTTGCTTTCAACCCCTATCTTCGAGAGCCGTTTTCATCCCTCCAACATGAAGGGTCCCTGAACGCTTTACCCTGAACCGTCCCCTATGTAAATTTCATGAAAATGTTTCTGTCTCCTACATTAATATTCGTCGAATATCTCGAAAACTAACCTAATAATATAAAAATCTGAAAGGGGAAAATTTCCCGCCGCCCAAAAATTGAAATTGCCTGCACCGAGTCTAAAGTAGATTTCACAGGCCGGGGTCGTTATAAAATTCAAGCGGCGAGTATCGGAATAAGCTTTAAAAGCAATTTGGGCCGTATGAATTCCAGATACGTACAGTAGAACGTCGGATAATGAAACGTAGACCAACGACTCGCACGGAGGATATAGTGAGACGGATTCCGGTAAATTTCAGAGCTCGAGATGAAGCGGATTACAGAAGCGCGGAGGGGACGAGGCGGAGAAAATGGGGTGGGAGGATTTCGAAGAGGGAAAATGGAGAAAGAAGGAGAAGACTCGGAGGGCAAACAGAACACCCCGGTGAAGGGGACAGCGTTAATTTGACGCTGAATAAGAGAATCGCGAGCTCGTCAAATTTGTCGAAAAGGCGAAGTTACTTCGCTCCTCTCTCGCACCAACGACGCTTCCCTCCGAGCTCCGCCTATCTGCCGGGAAATCACATTTATCATCCACCTCTCAGAGTCGCCGCGCAGTTTTTATCGTCGGTAACTTCGTGCTCGATTTAAAAATTAAAAAGTCCACGGCATTAATCGAATTAAAATCGCTTTGTCGCCCGGCTTGCTATTCTTCGAACTTCTTCGTTTATCACCCCAATATTATCCCTCGTGTCAAACGAAATTGTTTGAGCTGTGTCGAGACTTTCTAAATGAAAATGAGATTGTCCGAATTAAGATAAGAAACTCGTTTAAATCGACTCGCTTCGCAAGTAGCGCGAGAAACGTCGTTTCGCATCTTTCCGGGCGCCTAAATTGCAGTTATTTCCTCCGCCGGCCTTTTATTAAATTTTTTTGCACGTCGTAAAATATCAGTAGCGCGAGTTTCCGAAGTTTTCCGTTCCGCCCGCTCGCCTACTTGGCATTCTTTCAAACTGGGAGCACGTTCGATGCCCGACGCAAATCGTGCCGGGTCGGGTATTTATATTTTTCGCGGGCCGGCCTCGAAAACATTGGATGAAATTGCTTGCTCGATTTGTTCTTCCGCGCAGATTCACTCGAATCGGCTGGCCCCCCTCGGGGGAATCGTCGAATCGAGCCTTAATCAATACGGGAGAGGAGTGCCGAACTTTTCATTCCGGCGAAGTTTATTCGCCGGCGGCGGTCGCGAAAAAATCGCCGTCGTTCCGAGGCGGCTCGTCGCATACAAACTACTCAATAATGCACCGGGAGCTGTACCAACCCCGGTGTGCCTTCAATTTGAGCCGCGATCATTCGAACCCCCCGGCTAAACAAATATTAGACTCGAGAATAAAGAATCCGAATAATTCCGTGCAGCGAGAAATTCATTTTACGCAAAATATATAAGAGGTTGGGAAATGAATATAATTTGCCCCCGAGGCTCGCAAAGTGCTCCGGACGTACGTAAAGTGAGATATATTTTCTTGACTCGTCTGACTATTGCCGGCCGCTTCCACTTCTGGAATTTCTGTTTTTAATTACATTACGCTCTCGGTGTATCCGGCTCTCTGTTCTTTATCACGGTGTACACGGTAATGGAAAAATATTCTTGCGATGCGTTACCGGTAAACTCTTATTCTTGATTGTGTTCTCGAGTGGAAGTGGCAGGCATTAGTCGGACCATCCGCTCGGAGCAAGGGGATCTCCAATGAAAGAGTTTTCCTTCGTTCCACACGGTGCTCCAATTAATATTGTCCAATAAGAACAGAGGGAAATTGTTCAACAAAATGGAAAATACATAACCAGATTTAGATCACGCCTCTTCAAATCATATTAAACCCAGAACTAATTCGTATTTGTTGAATCGTGAGTAGAATATGCTCGAGATCCGCCTCTAAACTCATCTCGAACAGCTTCTACCTCGGACCGAAATCAAATTACCGGAAGTCTGCCCGAACCCGAAAACCGACCACACCGCTCGCCACCTCATCAGCCATTCAGAATATTAAATCGCAGTGAAAACCGTCCGAGTCATCGCCGGCAAAAAGTCTCCGCGAAACACGGGTCGGCCGCAAAAAAGGAGGAGACGTTAGTCACCTCGAGCAACTTCGACTTCTTCATTATACATTCCCGCCCCAGTTCGCCGTAATTTTTTAAACAAAGCGTTTCCCGTCCCTCGCAGAGACCAATGTCACTCGAAAACCTCTCCCAGCAATTTCCATCGGTCTCGCGAAAACCTACATGTCTCAGCCAACTCTGTAAATAATTAAAAAGTACACGGTCGCGTTCGCAGCCGAACAATTTCGAGTACATCCACGAGCGTACGATTCCACCGGGATAGCATCGTTAACCTGAAGACACACGAGAGAGAGAGAGAGAGAGAGAGAGAGAGAGAGAGAGAGAGAGAGAGAGACTCAATTCCGCGTAGACTCGATTTTCCAGCGTTGATCGAGCAGCCTCGATTCAGGCGGGCGTCCACTGATTCGATTCGTTGATTACGCAGATGCCAGACAACGCAAACTGTCCCGCGAAAGCTAAGGTGGACCCGTGAACACACCGAGTGCCCAATCAGCGAAGATCGGCAGCGCAAACAAACAGTGAACCGACGCGGAAAGAAAGAGAGAAACCGAGGGATCGTTTTAAAGAAACAGCTAACTGAGAATCGTTCGCGGTTTGTCGTCCTAGGAAGACAAGGGGACGTTCATAGGACCTCATAGACATTGGAGGGTAATTCGACGAGGCGACCTGTTCCGGGTCGAAGGGTTCAATGGAAATAATCGGTCCTCGATCCTCTAGGGGCGAAAGATTGCAAAGTTTTTGCCCGGGGTAGCTTTCCGAACGGGTCCAGCTTCGAGGTCGCCGAAACTTCTCGAAAATGATCGTTCGGGGAGGATCGACCACTTAGAGCGGATCGCTTCGACGGTCTTCGCCCGCAAAGTGTCCAAGAACAGCGATTTATATATGAACGGTGCCATTCTAGAAGTGATTGCGTGGACTGTATCGAGACGAAGGCGTCCTTGAAGGCATTAGACAAATGCTAGGCTAGCTGGCACCGGTTCTGAAACTCCGTGCACGGTCTGAGGACGCGGTGCTTCGGCTACGTGGCCGGGGTATCGATAACACCGGAGGAGATCAAGAGGAAACGGCTCGCGAGTGATCCACGGAGACCATTCCAGAGCTTAGGGGATAGCGCTGGGTCTTCTGGGTTAACCGTGTCCTGGAATTGATCGAGGGTGATTAGCGGACGCGGGCGGGCTCCCAGCAGTTTTACGAGCGTCGCAGGATCCGAAGTTCCCGGAGACAATAAGAAATCGGATTTCCACGTAACCTAGAAACGAACTCGGAAGAAAGCTCGGCTCGGACACGCGACTGACTCCGGGAACCGATACATCGATCGGTCGGCCAGGGTTCGAGCGCCGTGACTTGGTTGAGTCATGGTTGCCAGGAACGAGAACAACGAACGGAGAGAGGACACGTCCGCGCTGCGAGAACTTCGGAGAGCCTAATTGTCCTGGGCTAACGGCGCCAACTGTAACGAGATTCCGGTGCTGATGGTCCCTTGAGAAGAATAGGATCGAGACTGCTGGGACCTGTTCATAGGGTTCGTATGAGAGAGGTCTCTTAGAGGGCCTGTCTCTTCTCTTTGGTGAATCGATTGATAAACTAGAAGATTGACGCCTGTGGAACACAGTCTGGTTTAGCTAGTCACCCGTTTAATTAGGCTAGCACGCTTTCTCTCTGATGAATTAATTGCACAAGATAAACTGTGGCCGAGAAACAATCTATTTAAGCTAGCACACATCAGCGCCGACCCTTTATCTTTAGTAAAAATCGATTGTTAAGGGATCAAAGTGTACCTGCACACGATTATACGATTCAGTTGGAGTCTGAAGGGATTGGACAGTTGAGAGACAGCTTGGTCCAGCTAGTTGCACATTGGTCTCCCTTTTGCCTTTGCTAAATCGATTATTAGATGATCAAAGAGTAGCTGCGCACGATTATACGATTCAGTCGGAGTGTCGAGGGGTTGGACAGCTAAGGAGCAGGCTGATCAAGCTAGCACGGTTTGGTTTACATATTCTGGCTTTGTTCAATAAATTGATAAAGGATCCAGGAGTGCCTGCACACGATTGGACAGCTAAGAGACGCCTTAGTCAAGACGGCACGCTTTGGTTACATCTTCTGCCTTTGTTTGACGGCTTGATAGTTGAAGATCAAGTGGAGGATTCAGAAGCACCTAGACCCTACCGTATCTGAAGAGATCAGACAGTTAAGTGGTAGCTGGATCGATTTGGCGCTGTTAAAGTAGCGGATTAAGAATCAGCCCGATTAACCGATTCAGCCGGAGCCTGGAAAGCCCGGAAGACAGCGGGGAGTTGGAAGTGATCGGACGGCTTCGTCTCAGTCTGGTTAGGCTAGCGCGCAGGTTGAGCATCGGCAGCGGGATCGGACGGCACGCGATTGGTTCGTTCGGCGACGGTGGTGGGGCAACCGGGCCCGGCGGTGGCAGACCGGTGGAGGGGTCCACCGGTTGGGGCGCTGAGGTTTCGGGCCCCGTCAACGGTTGCCTAGGTGGGCCGCAGCCGGTGGTGGGGACTACCAGAAGCGGCACGGTGTCCTTGTCGTCCGCTACTGGCACGCCAAGCCGCGGTGTCCTAAGTCGACGGCCAAGTCGCGACTTAAGCCCCTCGAAGTCCTCGGAGGGCCAGGATGCGCCCACCCACGGGGGCGGGGGTGGTGGCGGCGGTGTCGGTGTTGTCGGTGCCGTATCCGGTGCTGCTGGCGCAACCGGTTCCGGACAGGATTGGCGAAGGCTAGTCGGCAGCATCAGGCGCAAAGTGCGCCGCAAACCAACCCACGGCAGCGCCAGCATCTCGGAGGCTGGTCTACACGAGACCAGCCGCAACCAGGATGACTTTCTCAAGGCCACCATGAGAATCTTCCTGGTGGTGTCGCCACCGATGGGCCGCGTTCAGGTACCGTAACACGACACTCGACCAGCTAAGAGCTTTCTCGGGTCCACTCACCCTTCGAGATTGTCTCCTTCTCTCTCTACCTCTCTTCTCTATTTTCATCTCTCTCTCTCTCTCTCTCTTTCTCTTTTTCTCTCACTGTCCCTTTCATCTTTCTCTGGAATGCTGTGATACTCACAGAGGATATTTCCTCCTCTCACTATTTTCATTCTTGCTCGCAACAGCTGATTAACCCTTCAGGCATGACGTCGCAAACGAAACTCTTTTTCTTCTTTTTTATCAAGTGTATCATGATATGGACCAATTTATAAAATTAGTGCATCATAAAATGCACAATGTATCAATTTAAAAAATGAATGCACCGCAGTATGAACATTGTATCAATTCAAAGAATTAGTGCATCGCGGTATGAACATTGTATCACAATTCAAAAAATGAGTGCATCATTAAAATTCGATGACTTCCGTGCATTCTCGAGTCGGAAAACTCCTGTCCAATTGCCAATTTATTTCATTACCGCGGAAGAGATCCGTGATCGTGGAATCCCGGACCTTACTCCGGCGCATCGTGGCTTGGTTCCCGCGGATATTAATTCGTTACGTTGCCAGCTATTAGCGGATAAAGTGTTACCGGCTGGCACACGTGTTCCACCCACTACCCTGGCTGAAATAGCCGTTGTAAGGCCTAAGGATCCTCGAAAGTTTCAGCACAGTCATCTAACGGGGTCGACCTAGTTCCGCGAAAACGTCACGGAAGTCTGGCACTTCCAGCTGATCAGAGGGAAAGATAATTGCCCCGGGAAATCGTGATCCGAATTGGATTGTTTTTCGATTAAGCCTGAACAGCCAGATATTCGCGATTCGGAATCCATTGTATGGTCCTTCGTTTCCTGTAGCTGAGTGACCTTTCTGAAGCATCCCTTGTACGCTAAACGTCTCTGCGGCGTTCCACTTCGTCGCATAAAAATTTATTTAATTTAATACCGACGTATTTGATCCACATTATAATTGCGACTTGACGAACGCCGCCTCGTTTAATTAAATGTCACCCGCGCCGCAGTTCCGTTCATTAAGCCTGCAACAATTTCGCGAGAGGATTAAAAATCAGTACCGCACCGAGGCGGAGCTTGCTGCGTGATAATCCGAAGTAGTGGGGTCCCCTTTGAGATCGGAAATCTGTATGATGATTATTATATCACGCTCTATAAAATCCGAATACGCTGAAACTCGTCTAAACGGTGTTTCACCGCGATTACCACGTCGATTCAAAGCAGCGTTTTCCAGCGACGTGGGTTTCAAATGGGTCGGTTCTCGAACAGCAGGATTTAGCTGTGTTGCAAGAGACTGATTATCTCCGCGGGAGCAATTAAAACGTTACCGAGGTGTCTCGTTGAAAGGCGTGTATTAAGCTAAGTAAACGCGACGCGATCGAACGGGGACAGGTGGAGCGGTGACTGACGACCTGAAAACCGATCATCCATTAGTCGAATCGATCGACCTGTCAGCATGGATGACCGAGCCGGTTATTCTTCCCGGGCAACAAAGATTATTGTCATCGTTCGTCGCGGCTCTCCAGGACCGAGATGATCCTCGCGGCTCGAACCTATCGTGAAATGGGATCCTTAGACTGTTAACCCACTTGAGCGACGTTCTCGAGGAGAGACCTTCTATTGGCGAAATTCTGTGTTAGGCTAGTTGCTTCTATCCTTCGGAATGAATGTCTCTCTGTGCAGATTTCATCGATACTCCGGATGATCGTTCTCGATGTAATATTTCTCTTACACGTTTTCGAGCAGTATCGGCTTTCAGTTCACAACGATTTTGGAATTTTTTTCAGAGAAACCACCGAACCTTTCGCGTTAAAACTTTGCGCATATATTTATTGACAATTAAACTACATGTATGATTTTTTTTCAATTGAAAATATTTGCACAAAATCTTGATTATTTACACGACAAAAAAGAAAGTAAGAAGAAATGTTTAAACGCAAATCCCTCGCTCTCCGGCTGGAAAAAACTCAGTTCCCAGGAAAGTCGACACGCGGTCTCGTTCATAATGCGTTCGTGGGTCTCGCGAGAGTAGGCGCGCCCATTGATCCATCTCGGTGTTAATTCGCTGGTTGGAAATTATCTCGGACACGACACGGAACATCACTCTGCCGGGACGTTGTTTTTGCGAAGCGCTGTCGAAACGTCGCGCGGGGGTGTCGATTCGAATTGATTTTTCAGCCGCCATTAGCAGCCTGGTTTTTTCGAGTGGTCATGGATGGCGGAGCAAAGAGAGAGAGAGATGAATTTGCAGTTGGAACGGTGTTCCGCAAATATTTAAACGGACCGACGCGCGTGACCGTAATTAGCAACGTCGCCCACGGCTGGTAGAGAAATGGTTCACCGCGGCATCGATTCTCGAGCTATCGATCCTCGAAAGAATGAATGACGAGCGTCTTCCGGTGGACGTGTGAATCATTTATCGATAGGGACCCACGCCGCTCTTCCTCCTTTTAACGGGAATTTATTATTTCGTTGAAGAGAGAAGACTGATGGCCCGACGATGGCTCGATGTGTCATTCCGAGAAAGCGATTTATAAGAAACTGTCCCTGCCACGTCCCATTTTCTTTGTACACCACGGAATCCTTAATGGCAACCCGCAGGACGCTCGCTGAATCATCTTGTCGTCTGACGGAGACCGATCTGCTGCTTCGCGAAATTAAAGCGGCACTGAATTATAAACGGAACCTGCACTCCTAACAAATTTTTAAATATTCTACCTGTGCTCCTCAACATTCATAAAATTCAATTTTGTTGATGTGCACGTACATTTTACTACGTCGTTTACTATATCTGAATCATTTCGTCGTCTGACGGAGACAGATATGCCGCTTCGCGAAAATAAAGCGGCACTGAATCATAAACGACGCGTGAATCAACACTTAAACTCCTGTTACTCCGTGAGAACAAATTTGAAATTATTCTTCCTGTGCTCGTTTCACAGGGTACCCTATCAGCATTCGTAAAATTCATTTTAATAAACATTTTTATTTACTCGTTTCGACATGCACGCACTGTTTACTATGTTAATCTGTGCCCCAGAAAGACCCGGTGCAATTATTAAATTACTGCCGATATTAATCAATGCACACACGTATTTCAATGTATACAACTTTCGTGGTTTTCATTTTTAATCGAAGCTATAATACGTAGTAAACGCAGCGCTCGCGTATACATGTATGTTATCGCTGGTACGTGCGAAGGAAACGTAATTGTTGATTTAAAAATAGATCGAAAGGGTGGAATAAAATTTGTTCGTGTTATAGATCGTTGCCGAGGAAATTGAATTTTAATATTCATCGAGTACGCAGCCTGTTTGATAAGACTCTCCCGTGTCTGACCACTACAGGCTGTTTCTACTTGCAGTAAACACCGCCGGTAAACAAGTTGAACAAACTTGATGCGTCTTGCAACAAAGAAGGATGGTTACCTGCGAGGAAATAATTTATTTTCGTAGTTTGCGTTGCGCACGACAAACATATACCCTAAGTAAATAAAGGTTCTCGCAGTGAAACATCGTAGAACGGAACAATGCGAATTTGACTAAAAATAAATTCAGTGAAAATTTTACTTGAAGCCGGAACGTTTAAATCACGGGCAGAATTACTATGAAAATTTCCATTGAACGAATCGAGAGAAGTTTTCCCGGTAAGCGATAAAGGGAAACGTTTCCACGTAGAAATATGAATGGTGGTAGCAGACCTCCTTCGAACGGGTTGGAAGCGTTATCGTCCGTCGAATAAAATTGCGAATTGCGTAACAAGGGAAACCTTCTTTGTCGAGATACAAGGGAAATTGATGAATCCGGCTTCCCCGTCGAAGGAGAGGCATTTTTACAAGCGGCCGGCGACAGCTGCGCCGGCCGTACGCTCTCGGAATTAGCTAATTCTTATGTTCATTGGTTCCCCGGACTCCCTGGGATTGAACATAATCTAGCTTTATATTACGCGTGCATAAAGCTCGTGCATTCTCCGCGGAACGTTTTTTGCCGGCCGCTCTTAATTTCGTATTCACCGGCGCCTCATGCCGAAGTCTCTTTGCGGCTTTAATTAGTCTTCTTATGCCGAAAACGCGGAACATTCGAAAACAAAAATTGCCCCGGGCTCTACGAATATTACGTTCGAAAGACAAGAACCACACACATTCACTCTCTCTCTCTCTCTAAAATATATAAAAAGAACTTTTTAAAGACCACGCGTATATTAAAATGCACTAAAAAGGAGAAAATATTTTTTTCGTGATTCTCCATAAAATACCGAGAGAGTCCAGTTAAATGATTAATAATATTTCTCCCCAAAATTTTAAGGAATTAGTTCAAAATTTCCTATGTTATAAAATTAGTGTGTCGGAATAGGTAGAAAAGTTTAATATAAATTTAAATAAAATCATGACGTTAGCTTTTATTTTTATAGTCTCCCTCTCTCACTAATGTCATGATTTTATTTAAATTCATATTAAATTTTTCTATCTATTCTCCGACACTAATTTTATAACAGAAAATTTTGAACTAATGGCTTAAAATATTGAGGAAAAATATTATTAATCGTTTAACTGGACTCCGGTATTTTATGGAGAACCAGGAGAAAAATTATTTTCTTCTTTTTTTAGTGCATTTTAATATAAGCGTGGTTTTTACACAGTTTTTTATTATATATTTTATATATATATCATTTGTAGCTTTATTGTCATCGGAAGCAAGTGTGTATACAAACTTTCAGCAGGATTGGACTATGGGAAGAGGTTTAAATTTCGATTACAAGATTTGACGCATACAACAACACGGCAAGTTAATAGAAGCGTGGTAAAAAAAATCGGAGGATGTCTGTCTCATAAAAGTTAATTAGACAGGTTGCACATGTTAATGTTAATGAGTTAGTCAGCAGAATCAATCGGAGGGACGAAACAAGCCGAATCCAGTGATTTCGTTTATTTATTTGACCACCGGTCGGCTAATCTGTACTCTAAATATTTATAAGTCGTAATATTTATGCGGACATCTTTATTGCCGTTCACGTGCAACGCTAATTGCGAATTCCGTTACGTGTTAGTCTTCTAGTGGACATGCAGCGCCAGTGACCCAGATACATCCAAAGTACTGCGAGCCTGTGGAACAGCCGAATTCCGTTTAACCAGACAGGCCCTGTCCCCCTTTGTTCCCACGGAATACGTTTATATCATTTATATTAAATTACTGTCGCTTTAATTAGCCACCGGTCCCTTAAGCAGTACAATTAATAACCTCGAACTGCAGGTGCGACGGTGCTTACCAGTCTAAGGGAACCCTATAATTCATGGTACAATTTTGATCGCCAAAAACATCCCTTATCCCTCATATCGATAACCAAAATTTTCTATGATATTCAATGACGTTGCACTTTGGACTTATCACGCATATTTTTATACTGTTTTATATTTTTATATTTTATATTGTTCATTATTAGACTGCGGACGTTTATGCAAAATAAAAAGTTTGTGCATCAATTGGAAGATGCAGGAGCTAAATATAAATGTATATTCTTCATTAATAATTTTGATGTGGTAAAAATAATAACGCTTTATAATGTTCACCCTGCATATTAAAAGTTTTAGATTGCACTTGTTCATTTTTGTTAAAAATGCATAAAATCCGGAGTCTTTTCATTATAAATTATTTGCTGTAATGGAATTAAAACCGAATCGAACGTGTTCATCTTAAATCTCCGATTGAATTTGAGCAGGATTTTAATCCCGGCAGCATTTTGTTGAATATGTGGGACGGCAGAAAATCGAGGAATTGTATTGGCTACGGTGGGATAGTGGAAGAAATGCGGAATTAGCATAAACAGTCGGCGTCTAACGAAGACAAACACTCTGGCCGATCGATCGGTAATCGAATACTTTCCAGGAATAGCATTTACCCGGCAGTGACCCGAGAACGGTTCTCAGGAGGGCGATATCCTCGGAACGAGTAGCTGATGGATACACTTATCTGGTGTGTTTCGACAGGGCCGAAGGTACTTTCTGAAGGGCAGGCGCAGCTCGCTGGCACCGCCGATAAGGTTCGACGGGGAATAGACGTTCGAAGAGAGAGGTTCGAAGCTGCCGGGGCTTTTCTCCGCAGCTCAAGATGGCTGGTAGCCAGCCAAAGATTGTGCTACCCACTCCCTTTCACCCCCGTTCAACCTCGTTCAACCCCCGAGCATCGGCTTCACCGCCAAAGAGACTCCATAATCGAAATGAAAGAAGCTGGTTCCGAAACCCTTTCGATCCACGCATTCGTCATTCTGTCTCCGGATCCGATCGATTTCGAATAACTATTAAATTGACAACTATTGGGTGGATAAGTATGGCAACTGTCAGCCACGAAATAGAAGCAAGGGAATTTAGTTGCCTACCGTCGGACCAGATGATGAATTTCAATCAATCTTTCGCGGTCACCGTCCATTTCGACGAGCCATTTCTGGGGCTGTAAAGTCGCAAGGAATCGCGAACTTGCGCCGCAGTTGCTAATTACTCTGCGGTGAGATGGAATCGAAGCTCCAGAGAGTTCGAACGATTCGAGGATCATGGCTCGTGTCGATTGGCGGACGTTGATGGGATTAATTATGGGAATCTCGGCTAATTTGATCGATCGGGCCATTTGTTCGATGACGATGGGGTTCGAGGAGTAAAATGTTTGCTCGGCGATTTAGGTGGAATTTTTGGAATTGATGTATCGGTGCTCGATTACCTAGTAATTAGGTTAACACGATGGTTAGAATTTCCAGGGACTAGGTCTGAGAAAAATAATTTACGTCTCGGTTAGATTTCTTGTAATTTGTTAAAGTGACTGGGCAAATTACGATTAATTATCAAATAAATCAACGCGTCGCACTCTAGTGGGTAAACGAGAGATCGGTCTGCGGTGAAATATTGACATGATTTAGAATAGCCATTAACGAGCGAGTATGTGTTGCATAACGTTATAATGTGATTGCAAAGCTGGCTTCACAATGGGCCGACGAGCCAATCGGATTCCGGGCTTGTCATTAATTAGCTTCCCTTCAAATAATTTCCTCGCGTCGTGTCGCGTTCGCGATCGATTTTAACACGGTCGACTGAGAAAAATTGTCTCCTATCGACGGAGATCGCGAAATCAACGCGAAAGCCCTCGTTCGAATTGTTATTCGAATTAACAGCTGAACACGATCGCCGCTGGTTCGTTATTTTTAATCGAGACTCGCCGAAAGAACGTAGTTGATTAACTAAATTCAGTTAGATAATCGCGTGTAATTGAAGCCATTAATTAGTCAACGACCACTCGCGAGAGGTCGCGGAAGTACACGCACGTTAATTAACGCTCGCCGCGACGGTTCCCGAAACAGGGCAACGAGTTTCCCACTGCACGTGTATTCTCTGTAATTATTTCAGTCGGACCTTAACAATTTTGCAATTCATTGCACGATAATGCGCAATTTTCAGTTTTACCCTCCATTTTGCAGTTTCTATTCGTTACACAAGGTGTCACTTTCTGTTCGAATGTTTTTATCTGTTCAGGTGCCTTGGAACGGGGCACTACTGCACTTGCAATTACGGTGTTCGATCGAGAGAAACATTTAGCGAGGCAGTACCGTACTTCCACGAAGATTGATCACTTCCTTCATCTGCTAACGTGTTAGAAAAATCGCCAATAAATTAAAAGACAAGCACATATCTTGAACTCAAAACTCTCAGAATAATACAGAGAGACATTTAGCGAGGGAATACTGTACTTCCACAAAGATTGGTCACTTTCTTCATCTCCTAACCTGTTAGAAAAATCGCCAATAAATTAAAAAACAAGGTCTCTTAAATTAAAAATCAAAACTCTCAGGATAATCCAGAGAAACATTTAGCGAGGGAGTACCGTACTTCCACAAAGATTGGCCACATCTTCTTCACCCCCTAAGACGTCAAAAAATTTAAATAAATTAAAAAAACAAGGACACATCCGACATAAAAATTCTCATAATAATCCAGGGAGACATCCAAGGAGGTCATACCGTGCTCGCATCAATCTCGTCGAGGGTTCCGGCGAGCCACGACGATTTTTGCTCGTGTAAAAAGCAACGGGCGGTGAGCAGAAGTTGAAAATTCTCCGGGGGATCGATAATTCTCGCGCGACAGCCCGGTTTGCGCGTCGTTGGGTTGTTACAACGTAACATCGTGTTACAAGGCGTCGCGTTGTCGCGTCGGATCGGGTCGGTGGCACCGCGACGCAACGGGACACCATTAATCAGAGGCGTCGGATACTTATTCGCCGGAACACGTGGTAGAAGCGCACGGACGACGCGCGATGGAAAGTTCAGCACTGTCTGACAATCGATCAAGCTGTAACTCGAGAAGAATGTTGTCCGCCAGTGGAATTGATCATTGCTGTAACACCGGCGAACTATCGGGACCGCTATGGACTGGGGGAGGTCCAGAACACCCCTAACTGCCCCTATACATTTTTCTATGGATCCTTGAATATTTCACGTCGAGGAAGCTGCTCTCTCTTCAGCTCCGTGATCAATTTGCTATGACAGGGAGCTGGAAGGACGGTGGTGGGACGAGGTAGGGTACAAATTCGGTCAAGGGTGGGCTTTATTGCCTCCGCCATGAAGGGGGACATCCGTAAGGGGTAGCATCTTTGAAGAAACATCGATATGAATCGCTTTTGCGTAACTACCTGGCCGCTCGAGGGGAAAACTTGATATCCTGGGAGACGACGTTGCCACCGGAACTTTTAAAATACATGTCGAACAATAAAAAAAGCACAGGCAGCACCACAGAAGCCGTGGTCGAGCAAGTCATACGTAGACTGCGGATGTTTATGCAATTTTTCTCGTTTCTGTAGATCAACTTTAGGAAAGTGGAACCAGATCTTATTGATGGTGGCAATGGTCGTTGAATTTCGTGTTTTAATATTTTTTGAACATTTTCAACGCACAAGAACAAGATCCTATAATTTCTACTTTATTTAGAAAAGCACAATACTCCGAACCAACCCTTCCACAAACAATACCTACGCAGCAGTGTTACAATTAACAAAACGATAATCCTCTAGCTCGCACCCCAAGCGTCACACTGCGGGATACGCGAAAGCCCCGGATATTGTATCCTGTCAAGGTAACAGCTCGATAATTGCGAGCGATACTAGAGAGAGGATTAGTTAACGGTAAGCTGGGAGCGAGCAGCGCGGTTGACCGCGGAACAAGGGGCTCGAAGAAAATATTTTTCGTCGTTCCTCGAGGCTGTGTCGTTTATCTTCGAAGCGGATCGCCGAAGGATACTCCGTTATACCACCGTAATCCGGTTAAACAGCCTAAGCTCGGCGAAAAAAGAACGATGAGACGAGGACGACGGGGAACACCCTTCTGTTCGCCCTTGCAATTTTCGCCCCGCGACGTATTCGTTCGCCAAGATTGGAAGTGTTCCTGAGAAGCGTCCCAGGTGACAAGTCAATCTTGACTGTGTCTCCGCAAATACTGTCTTTGGCTTGGTAGTTATGAGGGGCACAATTCTCAGATCGACGAGCTGCCACCCTCCCGGAAACTTCTGCCGATTGTTCCACTCCGTTTCAGAGGCTTAAATTGTAGTTCGACTATCATTCCGAAGAACCAGTGGAAAATTGCTTGGCTGCGTTAACCTGATGGGGAATTGTCCCCGAATGCTTCTATAAAACAGCGAGATTGAAAGGTTCAACGCATAAAGTCGAACGGGTTCGCATCAACTTGATGCTCGGTTTATATTGGTCAATTAGAGCCAGCATCGGTAACATTAAAACCTGAGAATCTCTCTCCGGTGCTTTTCCTTGATCGTCGATAAAAAGCCGTGTAGAGGATGTACTAAAAGAAATATTATTAACAATACACCCTTGTAGTCGGCGGGACGATTTAAAATCTATTAAAGAACCAGCACTTAACCCAGATCCGAGAGAACGGAACGAATGGACGAAATGATAAAGATAAAAGTTGCACGCCATTTTTCACTTCTTTTTTGCGTATCCAATGATTAGAATCGGGATAAAGCGTCGCTACGGGAAAAAAGAGAAAGGTCGAAGGGGCGAGTTTGGCTCGCGGGGAAAAGTTACAGATTTACGGGCCATTTCTGCCGAAGCATCGAAACTTTTGCTTCCGGCCGAGAGTTCTCGTTAGGGTATTCATTCCTCGGAGGGATGGAAAAGTCTTGCTTCTAATATCGTTTAATTATTCGCTCAAAGATCCTCCATTATACAGTCTTTAGATCCCGGAGAAAGATTGCTCTTGGGAGCGATAACAAGCGTGGCGGGGATTCTTCCGCGAGGATTCCAGTCGAGTGTCTCGTTTGCGTACGAATCGCCGAGGTGTCAACAGATCTCACGATCTTCTAACGATTCCCCTTCTGGTTAAGATGCAGCGAGTGCAACTGCTGCAAACGAAATTATTCGGATGGTTTAATACACCTATTGTAAATCTGCAATGTCTGATTAATCCCAGTTTTACTGCTGAGGATTCCAGGGCTGTCTGCTAGAAATGCACCTGGAACGTCGTGTAGCACAGAACAGTGAAACTGGCGCTTATATTTGAAAGCTCGCAGTGTCTGATTAATGGCTGAGTATAACTACTGACGAAGTATTAATGCGAAGTGGAGCTCGGCGCATTTAAACGGGGAATCTCCGCGATATTTTGTGAAAGTTAAACGACTACAATGAGGTAAGTAATGAAACGTGGATTTTCGGAAATCTACAATGTCTGATTAATCTCAGTTTTACTAATGGGGTAGGGTAAAGTGCTCAAATATGGTATAATCGCCTATTATGGCACTACCTTAATATCAACTCAAGGTGTACCATATTAAAAATCTCTTTCGTTGGAACCTGCAAACGAACCACAAAAAGAAATATTTTCCCAAGCTGTATTAACTTTTGAACAAACTTGACTCCAGGATCTTATAGGCAGGAAACACATCTACAACTGGTAATTTTGTGGACGAAAAAGAGCATTCTAAAATCATCAAAGAAAAGTGGTTCATATTTGGGCACTTTACCCTATTAGAATGCGGAGTGGTGCTCGCTGTGTATTTAAACGGGGAATCCCCACGATATTTTCTAAGAGTCGAACGAACACAATGAGGCAAAAGAGCATCGTTGAATTGGCCATAGACAGAGTGCGGTCACGAGCCATTAGCGTTCTGCCATCTTAATGGCAACGGTTGACGTCAAATACTCGCTGCCTACCGTGGTATTTCGTTCTTTCGCTGTTGGCCGTTCTTTGACTTCGTCTCGCGTTCACTGGTTAAAAGCGTGCTCGTCGACACACTGCACGCAGAAACAATTGCGAATGGCACAATATGGCTGTCGCAGCCAAGCGGAAGCACGGGTCGCCGACGTTGGGAAAACAGGATGAAATATAGGAGAAGAAACACTGCATCGGAGTTTCATCGTAGGCGGGCTAGAGAAAGAGAGGGGGAAGGAGAGTGGAGGACCAGAATTTTCATTAACTTCTCCGGGAATTTGACGCCCCGCGCAACTTTCTTCGACTCCTCGCGGAATTCGTCTTATCTTACTTCCAGTTACCTTGGCACCGACGTCAGAACAGCTTCCGGCCCTCCGCGCTACCAATGAAAATATTCCGGACATTTCTCGACTGCCATTTGTTTTCGCGGCGCGAGATGAAAAATAAAATTGGCCCGCTTGATTGCGGAACGTTCGCGAACGCACGGCCCCGTTAGCCAGGACGGAAATCGTCGGGCAACTTCACTCGACCTATTGTAAATTTTCGACCACGTGAACGGAGAGCAACTTGAAATCCACAGTGCAGAAACTCTGAGTAAAATATTATTTTGGCGGGCCCCGGGGCAGATAATACCACGAGTTTCGAAAATCACAGAGATTCTGGCAGCTTCATTAATTGTTGACTCGTACTACTTGGACTGAGTACAAGTCCGCAAGAACGCGAAATTTTGCAGTATGACGAAGTTCGCTGAAAAATTAACAAAATACAAATTTTCTTCATCGATTACAAGGTACTGGAGTCAAATAAAAATTGGATACTTCGTTCAATACTGTTAACACGACAAAAGTAATGTGTTGATACCTTAGATTCGTTTAATGTTTCTACTGTTTAACCTTCCGTCGGGCGCAATGTGCTTGACAGGCACACATTCAAAAAACATAATTAACACCTAATTCTTGCCTCAGCAATTGCCAAGTGATAAACATCATTATTGAGGGTGTCAAAAGAAGAAATCGTACATAAGTTTTTGCAGGAAGAAACATTTATTTCACGAAACACAAGACAAACAAATTTGAACGAAATTACTAGCTACCTGGACTGCTGACTGGCTTCAGAAAACTCCTTTTTTCCTTGCCATATTCCTTTCCTATTGTTCTCCGTTCTGCGCGGGTCTGGACAGGCCTGGGAGACATCTGGCGACCAGATCCACGCAGGCCTAATCCTCTCGTTGGCAGGCAGTGGAGTGGGTAGGCACTGGACAACGATCGTGCCCACGATTCAGGACAACGAACGAGCGATTACTGTACTGCGAACAATGGAAGTGTTGGAAATGGATGTTACTAAATGCACACTGGTACCTTTAAAATGAAGCAATTCGCTATGTATTACAAGTTCATTATGCTGGTAACATATAGATAACCCAACACGACGCAGTATAAGTCTGTGCCGCTGTTGAGTCTGATTTAAGGCATCGCAGCGCCCGTAAGGACAGAGCGAAATCAGCACGTTCTGATTAACGGCTCGGTTCGGCCACAGGGAGCATCTGAAATTCTAGTAGGCCGCAACAGCGTAAAACGGGATATGATTGGCTGAAGGATGCGATACGGTACCGAAGCCCGACTGGCTGTCGCAGAAGAGTAATGACAATAATTACGGCAGATTTATGAACTCAGTGCACCCGTTACTCAGCGTGTCCGGAGTTAGCAAGTTGCCAGGGCAGTGGTATAAATCAACGCACGGTTACATACTAAGGAGCGACTGTCAGGCGTTAACCCCTTCACGAAGGGCTGGAAATGGAACGCGTGGAAGGCCTTAAGCTACGGAGTACTCGAGGCTCCCGCAGACTTAACCGTAATTAAACGATGCGGTTCCGTCGGAGACGGTCCGCCGGCTGTGTGCAGGACTTTGTCTTGTTTACTCCGGGCTAAGGGGACGGTATTTATTTGACGATTATTAAACTCTGTTAATAATGTTGCCCTCTCGTGGAAAAAGACACGCGGCTCTCCCTCTCTCGTCGTTGTTTATTCAGTCTCTCGATAACGGGAATCATCCTCGGAACGAGCCACGAAAAGCTAAGAGGGAAATTTAGTACGCTCGAAATTAAAACGTACTACTGCGGCACGGAAGCTCCCGGATATCAGAGGAAGAGGGAGGTCCGCGATTACGGGAGGAAAAAGCAGCGAGGACGCGTCGTTATCGCTTGCCTCGTTGCTAACTGTCAAATAAACTGTATCGCGGGACAAACTTGCCGGTGCCGAAACGGCAAAAGCTTTAATGGCCAGCGGGCGTCGCCGCTCGCCTCGGCGATTTACTTCATTGCGGATCATTAGCGCGAGAACCGTTTCGCTAGTCGTTGACTCGCCAAATTTCGACGCGATAAAGTCTGCCCCAGTATCCATTTATCGGCCGCGCCCGACCACTTGCACGTTATCGTGCCGTTCCACGTGAAGCGTTACCGCGTATTACCGGCCCTGGCAACTACGAATAGGATCGACCGACTAGGGTCCAATCGTTACTCGCACCAGCTTTTTCATTTCCAGTTTTGCCCGCCCGGAGGACCTCACACTCCGCCTCGTCATTCCCCGCAGTTCGCTCGCCGAGCGCGAGGTCTGACATCGCACGTGCTTATTCCACTGCGCCGTGTCTCGCGTCTGTCCAATATTGTGACCCACGTCATTCTCCGGAGGCTTAGCCACCTAATCCGCGTCAACCCGTGACAGTTCCGCGAACTGACCCATATTTTCCCACTCGCCGATCCTCATGGTTCGCGCGACGCCCTTCGAGGTCGCCCGGTGGTGACTTCCGGTAGAGAGCTCGGCGAAAAGTAGTTACCATCGTCTGTTCCAATACCTTGTCGCTATCTTGCCGCATTTTGAAAGGTTGATCGTCGTCGCATACGAAAACATCCTCGTAAACGTAAACATATCATTGAGTAGTCTGTCGATGCGGAACGGAAGAAACACGGATAAAAATGAATGTCATTTTTCGTATTAAGCAAGGAATTTACACATCGAGTAATTTACAGTATACTGTATTTCGATTACACCCATGGTTCGCGAGATTAGCAATTAAATTAAGTGTTCGAATTATATGATTCGATGAATTATAATGTAATTGAAATACTGTACATATAAAATACGATGTAATTAAATTACGATGTATTTAAATTACTACAACTCTGAACGTGGAAACGAGAGCTCGAGAACTATGATCGTTCTTGTCGGTTTTTGCCGACCTCTGTTTCACACGGTCACCGATCAAACACTAACGGTCACTGATCAAACATTTACGGTCAGTGACCAAACGTTAATGGTCAGTGACCCGCAAGTGATCCGCCGCGTGGCGGTGCAATCTACGCAGATTTACAGTAGAATAATAATGCAGTGCTAACAGTGACATGCACTACATTACGTCACAGCTGAGAGTAATAATCGTCGCCGATCAACGACCGTCGGAATTCATTTCCCGTCCGTATGGCTGTCGGTGAAGTGACACCTATTATTGTTGCGGGAAACCTTCCGGAGCGTGAATAACAGTAGCACCGTTACGCAGTTAAGGTTAATTTCCAGCGGGACACAGGCCTTTATCTGGTGGTAATCGCGCGTAATTAACGCACGATGCGCGTACGATAAATTATGCGGCGCCTCGCGTCGCACGCTACGCCCCCCGAGTTGTGTTACGCGTCGGATCTTATGTCTCTCCACAGACTGTGTCCTGAATACAAAAAAAAAAATGCTGGCTGCGGGAGATCGTAAATATCGGAAATTGTGGTAAATTGGCTAACAGGGTTACGTAAACGAGCTATGATTACGCGGCCACGCGGAACATCTAAATTACAATCACGCTTCGAACGAGATAAAACGTTCCCGCGCGAGCCGGCCGTGAAATTTATTATTTTCGTTAACGACGTGGAAATTGTTCGTTCCTGGTATTAACGATGAAAAATCGCTTGGATTACGTTTAACGAGAGACATTTCGCGAAGCACAATCGTACCGTTTCAATATGAAATTGTATTGTTCCGGGCCGAAACGCGGGCGACATTAATGAAAACGTTGACAAACAGCGGCCCGATGCAAAGGCCATGATTACCGAGTGCAATTAATCATCGTTGCGAAAAAGGAATAACGCGCGAGCCGAATCGAGGTTAAGCGAGTTCGAGACGGTGTTCCGGAACGAGACGAATTCAGGATTTTATGATATCGATGCCGGGACACCCGGCGTAGTTTTCGCAGTTTAATTAGCGCTGACGACCCCGATAAAGGTCTGAGGCGAGCCGGCTCGTTCGGAAAACGCCGCGGCAACCTCGCGAACAATAGTTTCGAACGCTCGACACCGTAGCATAGTTAATTTACTAGGCGGTCCTCATTGTTGTCGTCCCGCTATTTAACGCACAATTCACAATTAAGCCCTGCGTAATCGCGGAAATAACACGCACGAAACTTTCTTGATTAAAGGTTAACGAGTTCTCGGCGCTTCAATTATACGCAAATGTTCGTCAGAACAATTTTCTATTTATTTTTCAACGGTCCGTCTGCCGGATGAAATTTAGCGAAATTTCCAACACGCTTGCTGAATCTCCCGAAATTTCAAAACATCGCGGTAACATTCCGGTTAGATACAGACTCGCTTCGAAACGAGTCTGACAACGAACACTCCTATTCCACCTGCGACTAGTTTCTGACAGTAGCACGAATCAATCGTATCCCCCGCAATTAGCGATGAAACGCGTGTGTTATTTCGCGGAGTGTTTCCCGAACAGAATGAATACCTTCGATGCCGAATAAGAACCGCCCAGTCTCAACTTTCTTCCCGGCGAACCTCGGAGATGTAATTTTTAGTAATTACTCGCGAAATTAATATCCTTAATGGAGCATCCTGATCTTGAACTCTGCGAAAATTTCTTTTCACATTTTTTTGCGGAACGGGATTCGGAAGGTACGTCGATACGACGGCGTTCTCAAATTACGCGAAATTGCACGAGGCGGGTTTAAAGGGGCGCGCTAAGCGTGAGATCTTTCTAGACTGCGGATATTTATGAAAAATAAAAATATTCTCCTTCGTTTGTGGGCAGCAGGAGTAAAATAAAAAATGGTTTCATCCTTTAATGATTTCGTTGCATTAAAAACAACGTTACAACATTCTGAACTTTTTCTAATCCTTCAATGTCTTCCTTTTTACCCAGCCAATTTCTTTATGCAAAATAGAAATGTTCTGCTTCGTTTGAGAGCAGCAGGAGTTAAATAAAACTTCGTTTCATCCCTTAATGACGGGTTTACATTGAATACAACGTAACACCACTGTCAGATTTTTCTACTATTGACTAGTTATTACATCGTAACAATTTTTCTTCCATTTCTGCAAATGAAATGAAACAATTTTCGATTACACTTTCTCAGTCCCTCGGACACAGAGATACTTTATCAAGTATATACTACTATTTTCCATTGCAAGATTTGGTCCGCGCGCCTCCCCCAACGCAATAGATCAATCTCGCGGTGGTCGGATGAAAACGACGCGATTTCCATCGGTAAATCCTAAACAAAATCGCGTTCGTCCGGCGATTGTTCCGGAAAAAAAGTTATTCCCGACGTTCCGATTGCCGGTGGCGATTCGCGAGCAAGGTCGTCGTTGGGAAACCATTTCCATTGGAGATCGCGAAAGTGGTTCAGTAGTGTTCCCGAGTTTTGCCGGGAGGAGGAGGAGAACGCAGGAGAGTGGTCCGTCATATTTCTCTCGATCCTGGGAACGGTCGGACATCCGGTCGAAACCCTCGTCGAGTAACAAGTTTCTCCGCTTTCTGGACAACCACGACAGCAACTGGATTTGCAGATTCACAGGGGCGGTGTGTGTGGGTGGTAGAACCGGTCTCCTAGGAGCATCCTCTCCACTCCGGGAAATTTTATTTGCCGTCGAAATCAGCCCTCGGGCTGGAACGTTCTGCAGGAGGTCCGTTTCCGCGGGAAGGAAACAGCGGCCGGGATTCCTGGCATTCGCGGCCAGTAATTTTCCAATTAACGGAGGGGTCACGATTAAACCGAGATTAATGAGGCCGTTTCAGCCTGGTCCAATTCTCTTGGGAAATACCTAAGCCAGCTAGAGCAAATTAAAAAGGGAAACCGCGTCGATCGACTACGTTCAGTGCTGAACAAAAGAATAAGACACTGTGCTGTGTTACTTCCTTTTTATTTAGGCGAATATAATATGTTACAAGTAGATTCTTATTGTATCTATGAAGAAATTGGTTGGGTGGAATGTAAAACAGTAAAGGATTAGAAAAATTCAAGAGTGCTGTAATGTCGTTTTTAATGTAAGGCTGACATTAAGGGATGAATTAGATCTTTATGTATTTATGAAGAAATTGGTTGGGTGAAATTTAAAACAGTACTAGAAGAATTTAAGAATGTTGTAGTGTCGTTTTTAATGTAAGGCTGACATTAAGGGATGAAGTAGATCTTTATGTATTTATGAAGAAATTGTTTCAGTGGAAAGTAAAGGACTAGAAAAATTCAAGAATGCTGCGATGTAACAAAGTCACTAAGGGATGAAATCAATTTTTATGTTATTCCTGCTTCCCACAATTAATGCAGAACATTTTTATTTTACATAAAGGACAGATTTCTACTTCTGCGTCTCCTTCGTAGACGAATCTCTGCCAACAAAAATCGTAAAAGTCGAGAATAAGCAGAGTATCTTATACTTTTATCCAACTCCACAACCTCGTCCCTTACTATGCTCGCTCTAGAACGGCGAACAACACACGGAATGTACGAATTTCACATTTCCTTGTTTCAAATATACATAATATACAACATGCACCGTGTCTTACCCTTTTGTGCAGCAGTGTACGATTACGAGTGCGTCGTCAAAGAGAAACGAGCGATAAAAAGAATTTGTGAAAAAAGCGAATAGATATAAACGGACGCTGTCAATGTGTCCCGATCAGATCGACAGTCGAAATGAACGGCGCCCACGCTGAAAAGGGAACGAGGGTGGAAAAAAGGGAGAGCACGGACCTTAATACATCATGCCGTGATCGAACATATATATTCACGTGACACCCCCGCGTGTCACCCGTGGATCGCCACGGAACTCGTGTCCGCGTCGCCTGATAAATGGATAGCCACCCCCGCAGGAGGTCCCGTTGAACGAAATAAATAAATAAAAAGAAGAGAGGTCGGGCTCCCGATAACCGCGGCCATCCCGCAGAGAATCCACTCTTCTCCCGGAGCCTCTGCACTCGCGTCACCCCCGCTGGTATCACCCATTAACCGAGATAATTGTCGACCGCGCCATAATTCATCCCTTTTTCCGCGGGACATTTTTATTTCGCTCGTGCCTTGCGGTTCATTAATTCCAACCCCCCAGCGCATGCACGCCCGGATAAATTGATATTCGATCGGTGAAAGAAAGACGAGCACGTCGATCCATTGGAATCGCCCTTTAAACCCTTCAACGCGGCCCTTAATTGATCTATGTGCTGCAGCGTGAATTTACGCGGGATGCACTGATATTTAAATCGAGTTATTATAAAATGAGCAAAATGAAGTGTTCTCTTTTTCAATGTGTTTCATTCGGATAGATTGGGCCTTCGAAAGTGCTCTTTTAATGCCTCCGTTCGACCTTTGAAAAATAAATTGCTGTGTTCGTATCGAATGAAATAATGTTTTTTAATCGTCTATTAAAAATTGCTCTCTTAATGCGTCGATTTACGAGGCGGGTATAAATTGACAGATTTGCATAAAACAAAAAGAAAATTAAAAAGCATTGTCAGCCATTCGCGAGGGAACGTCGCTTGATCAAAATTACACCCCACCCGCGGCCTCCAATTAACTTTTACGTTACACGGCGAATTTACATGAAGATAAATTGCTATTCGAATAAAATAAAAAACCGTGGAGAGGGGGTACGATTTTTCGCCATTAGTTCATGCAAATCAATCCACCAAAGTTACCTTCCGTCCCTTCAATTTTCCCCGCGATTAATTTCTGTTTTACACGATGAATTCGCGAGAGGATAAATTAATTATTCCAACAGAGAATGAAAATCTGCCGAAAAAGAATACATTTTTCTAATTAATCCAGATGATCGTTAACCTCCGCGCCATTCCTCCGCCGTACCAACTGACGTCTTCGTTTAACAACTTTTTCAATCTTCATCCCTTACGGTCGCTCGGGGGGAAGAGGGTAAATTTGTAAAGGGCGTGGAAGGAACCAGCCGCGAGCAAAAGGCCGTGTAATGAAATTCCCTTGGCCCGTCTCCGACTGTCATTTATTACCCGCTAATGACCGACGTGGTTCGTTGGTTCGCGGGGAAAGGGCTCGCGTAATTGTATCACTGTGCCCCCCCCCCCGGCCAGGTGGAAAATGCCGCGCGATAAATGAATACCAGTGAACGGGCTCTAATTTCGCAGGCTGTGGGCTCGCTGATTGATGGTTCGAGTGTTTTGCGACGCCGCAACAGTTTCTCTTATTCGCGATTTTACCCGCGAAAAACCATTGTCTTTCCAGCTGCCACGCGCAAAACACGCGAAAAAGCTCGCCGGAAAAACGGGTATACGCATCTGCTAACCTTTCAACGTTGAAGCTCCCGTTCTCCCTGATACGACTAGAAAATCAATCTTTTTTACCGCAGATTTTTCAAGCGTCACGTCTCGGAAATGCCCTCCTCAAATTTTATACTACGGCTGAACGAAACGAGCATGTGACAGTGATTTTGATAGAATGATGTACTGCAAAGTTATGGAAATTGATTTCATTGGGCATTGGCTTTTTTACTTCATCGTTTTACTTGTACTACTTATCTGCTTCATCGTTTACTTGTACTACTTGTCTGCGTCATCGTTCACTTGTACTACTTATCTGCTTCATTATTTACTTGTACTCCTTGTCTGTTTCATCGTTTACTCGTATTACTAGTCTGGTTCATCGTTTACTCGTATTACTAGTCTGCCTCATCGTTTACTCGTATTACTTGTCTACTTCTGTTTCATCGTTTACTTGTACTACTTCTTTGACTCGACAATGTACTTGTCTAACGGAACACTGGTTCCATTCTCTTCTTCTGATAAAACATTTGTTGGTACTACTAGTACAATGAAATTATACTAGTATAATGAGTGACATCAGCGACAGATAAATAAAAATTTCCCTGCCCCGTCCATAAACGATAGAACAATGCCTCCAGGAGAAGAATACCCCTTCTAAAAGCCATTGTCCGAGAGACCGTGTTCGAGCCGCGGCCCAGAATGCGATTTCGCCAACGCGTCTGACCAATGCTCGGCAGTTCCACTGGTTCTTGAAAAATTCAAAACGAGCGGCTGGTTTGTCGCGCGGCTCTGTTGCCCGGCGAACAAATTCGGGACATTCGCGAAATGTATTGCCGTCGAATATAGTATCGCTGGCATGTCTGACCAATTCCCACTGTTTCAATTTTTTTCGCCCGGAACGCGCTGGCAGAGTGCTCGATTTTTCATCGCCTCCGCTATATGTCTCTCGTTTTCCGAAACTGCTTACCGTGTTCGCTGCGTTTCCCGGAGAGGAAAAAAAAACGTACGCGTGATGTTTTTCGGTTCGGTCAATTTTTTATCGAATGGCGTGGTAAGTAAAAAATTTTTTAATTGTTTCGCGGCACAATGGCCGGCTAACGAATTGCCCGGCGGGATAAAGCGTTTAGCTGGTCCATTGAATTGTCGGGGATATACAGTCCCGTCCATGAATCCCCGGACACTTACTTATCTTCAACAATAATTTCTTCACAAAATCAGCAATAAGTGTGTTTGATATTTTAATAAACCACTGAAAGTATTGTACAAGCTATTATATCAGATTTATAACGATGAAATTGAGAAAAACATATAAAACGGAAATATTTCAGGCCGGAAGACAAAATTCGGTGTTCGAATTATATAAAATTCTCTATAAAATTAATATTAGTCCCATAATTAATTTCCATAAGCCTCACTTATAAAATTTCTAATTTTTATTAAAATTTATAATAATTCCAATTTTATTGATTTTCAATATCTAGAATAGCTCCGAGAGTGCAAAGGGTTAATAACAAAAATCGTCTGCATCCAAATTGAATGCTCCAATTTTGAACAATTGTGGTAACTTCCGGCCGGGACTGTACTCGTGTTTTTCACAGGAGATCCGCGAACCGTGAAAAGAGAAAGAGGAGGGTAAAGAACGATGCTGCGATAAGCAGCGTGATACCGCTGCATCTGTTTTGTTTCTCCTCCTTCTTTCTCGAGTGGGCGAATAACTATGAATAGGAAGAGTTACATTTATATCGATTCGAGGGTGAGCAGGTGAGCGCGTAGTGTATAAATAAAAATGCCGGCCGTATGGAGAACCGTGTTCAATTTATGTCGCTGCACATAAATATTTCGGGCCTCCCGCGCGTAAAAAGCATCGCGCTCCTCCCCCGGGAACCGCTCGATATGGAATTGCTTGCTTGCGAAAACGTTTCCAGCACGTACCGGTTATCCGGAACGCCGCGGATCGTGCGTGCTCGATGATCCGATGCCGCGAAATTATATGTGCTTCTTCGCCGTTTAAACTGCGCTCCAAGGGGTATCGACGGTTCAGGAGTTTCTGAAACGAGCGTAAAGCAATATGGATTGTTCGAACTCGGTTTCAAAAATATTTCTGCTCTCGGGAGAAATGATTTGCGTACGTCCACGAATTTCCTCGAAGCCTGAAAGGGTTCCTAGAAGTTGCATTCGATAGAAGCGGAAGTCTCCATGGGAATGGAACTACAAGAAAACGTAGCTTACATCGAGCTTCCATTCAAAAATATCGATGGCGACAGAATTTTTCGAAGCAGCAATACTTTGACAGGATATCTGGGAGTGTCGTATGCCAGGGAGCGATGTCAACGTTCTGCATGCGACCGGAATTACATGGGAATGTAACTGCAGCGCGGTATTGATTCCGAAATCTGTCCGACAACAGACAGGTCTCTTTCGCTGATTCTAACGCGAATATCGAGGCATTATCGTGCGTCAGCGTCACAGATCCGATTGTCCACCTCTGTTGCGCGGCTTCCCGATTCCTCGCGCGTAAACTGCGAAAGCTGCTCGGACACGGCTCATTAAAGAACTCGCAAGCTCATCCTCGGAGCTTTCGGATATGCTTTAAATCGGGTTCGGTATGCTGGATAACGCGCATACGCGAGCTATACAGGCGCCTGTGTAATCCAGTTCAGGAAACCGGGTGCATTTACTTCGCAAGTAGAATATTCCGATGCTGATCAGACGCCGACTGGAAAATGTCGGAGGGGGAGAGGCTGTTTCGATGAGAAGCTAGATTACTCCACCCTTTGATGCCACTCGACCTACTTCAATATTATTTGTAAAGTGCAGAAATGACTCTGATTAATTGCCTCCGCCCTCGCGAAACGGCATGCTCCGAACGAGCTTTTACCGACCAACTTGCAAGACATATTCCCAGCGAATTTCCGACGATGCGAGCAAAGAGATGCCTCCGAGGAGAAAGGTTTGCTTGTCTTCGGCGCTTTTACGTTTCTTGATTCGCGAATATTTTACACGCCCGGCCGAAGTTTCGAGACACTGCTACTCGCCGTACGAAAGCTCCGGTGAAATATGGGGATGACTCGGCGTGAAATTTTTCTCCGTGTGGAACGTTGCATCGGGTACGGGACCGGGCTTGATTTATCAGGAGACGGCCAGCCGCGGACAGTAACTAACGCACTACCGCGCTCCGACCGTGATCACGGATTAATTTATGGGAAATCTGACATCGTTGCCCGGCGCATTTCTCTCGGTTCTGAAAAATCGCCGCGACGTTTAACAGCACTCTGCCCGGACGAGCGCCGCGCATTTTTCACGCCGAACGATAAATACACGGCTTAACGTCGCTCCCAGCTTTACCGCTCTGCTCGTTCTACTAATTCATTACGCCCTGATAATGTACCTATTATCGCACTTGTTTGCCCTGCTACGGCGTCCTTCGTTCTATTCGTTGTACCGTGCACCTGTTCCTTCGATCTCGTAGCTGTGTAATTAGATGCTGGTCCGTGGTACTCGTTTAGCTACTTATCCGATCAGCCGCTGGCCTATTCTACTTGTCTGATCAGGACACAATGGGCTTGAATTTAGGTACATTTCACCGAAATGTCGAATTTTCGAAATTGACAACTAGATCTTTATGCAAAATGAAAATATTCTACGTCGTTTGTGGGAAGCAGTGATTAAATAGATATTCATTTTATCCCTTAACAGTCTTTTCTCGTTGACAACATAATAATATTCTTACAAGGAGGGACACCACTTCTGCACCAATTTTTGAGGATATTTTTCAGTTTATCTTAAAAAATAATGATACAGCGTAAAATCGAACTATATCAAGCGATAGAGCAGACTTCTATCTTGAAAAACCACCCTTTAAAGTTTGCAACGTCGACGTTTTTTCGAACCAGAAAGCAAAATATCTTCGCCCGACATGACTTGCCGTCAGCATGACGGCATGAGCGCTGCATAACTGACTTATAGCGGTCCAGAAATGTTTAACTGCGACAGCTTTTTTTTATTCCTTCTGAAAAATTGGTGGATCGACCGACAACCATCGTCGCGAACGCTGAAAATCCGTCGGCCTCCGTTTCGAACCAATAACGCGCGACGCATTGACTCCAATTTATCGTCGACATAGTTTATCATCGTCACTCGCACCGGGCGCCCTCCCGACCGAATAAAAATAAACAAACATCTGCGCGTCGCGTAGAATCATCTCTGACGGAGCAGAGCGCGCGCATTATTCCGAGTGCCGTTCGATAACAGACCGTTCAATTTTCATTCCGACCGATTTCCTTCGTCGTCCTTTAGCACCAGTCTGTCCCTTTGATAGATGGAAATCATTTTTTATTTCCCTTCATATCCGGACGGATGCGCGACCGCACTCTCCTTGCTTCGTCTACCCGGATATGTCACATCCCGCTGGCGAATAAGAATAGTTACATAACTAAAAAATGCAGTATTCTCACAATAACGATTTTAAGAGAATCATAGAATTTCCATCGATATAGTACAAACATCTTTAACCCCTTCTCGTACCTTTTCTTTTACAGTTACAGCGAGTAGAACGTCTTTATGCACAAAAATGTCGTAGAAGGGAGAAGAAAATGTATATTTTTTATATGGCTACATTTATTTTAATGCTTAAATATTGACGACAAAGGAATAAAATTTTATTTCATCTGAAATAGAACGCGTAACGTTCATATTTGTCGAACTTTGTTAATAACCTTCATCACGAGTCTGTCTCGTCAAAGATATCCTAGATATCAAAGATTATCCTCCTGATAAAATTGAGAAGATTGAATTTACTTGAACTTTGCACGCTTTTTATGTACAAATTATATAATGATTTCAAGTTTCGCTTTATTTCATTTCCAGGGAGCAGAGCGAATTCAGAGAATTTTTCGATACAAATATTAATAATAAAATACCAATAAAATAAAAAACTAACAGAAAGATTGACGTAACGCATGCAACGTTAAATCTGCAGCGTTTCTCATTGTGCGTGTACTGAATTTCAGGGAGGTGTAATTGAATTCCATCGTCCATTAGCACATTGCGCTAAAACCAGTCGCTATATACAGCATCCGCTGGTCATTGATCGATTCTTACCGTGCACTTCTCTGGCGAAAGTGCAACACGATCCGACGTCGCTTAGGACTCGATCAAAGTTCTCGATATCTCGAGTCCCTAAGGAACGAGGATACTGTTCCCGCGATCGGTATCGTAGTCGACGACCATTTTGAAATTGAAAACTACTCGAGCTGGTCCGGGCATCCGTGCTTCCAGTTTAACGGAACCGATATCCGCTCGTAACGGCACAAAACCATTAGCATCTTTCCGTTCCGTCGTCTTTCGTTGAAGGGCCGGTCCGCATCGATCCAACAACTCGAACAACGGACCTCGTACTCGTGCACACGGAATCGACGTTGATTCGCGTTATCTCGACGAGCAATCCCGCGGCCGGAACGTGCCCGATGAATAAACCCAGCGAAAGAGTTCGGTGACAACGCGAGGCGTACGTTCCAGCTGGATCGCGATAACGAAGGGCCTCGAGAGGGATGATCGATACGGGCAAACCGCTCGATCGCCACTGACCCAGTTCTGCTGACACGAAATTCCTCCGGCGGCGAGCACATTTTTCACCGAACCAACACTCCACCCCCGCGGAACCCTTAATTGTTAAATCATTTTTTAGTCGGGTTCGATTTTAGGGAGCTCGGCCATTCGGGGCCGGTCTACGAATTTACTCATACTCCGTTGATTCCGTTCTTTTCTATCCCCCAACTCACTTAAGTACGTTTTAATTAACCCTTTAAAATAAATAAGCATAACTGTTATGACCAAAGAGAAACAGGTCATGGAATAACAAGTATTTCATCGACTGAAATCGTATTGGTTACAAATAAGGATTATAAGTAACCAAAAATGTTTTCTCTCGTTGGTAAATGTTATCGTTGAGAGAAATTCATTTTGATCACTTATAACAGTTATCAATGAGAGAAATTTATTTCGATCGCTCATAATAGTTATTGATGAAGGAAATTTGTAATAGTTATTATTAAATAGTATACAACTTTCACATGTGTAGACAATCAATTATTTCATAAAATTTAATGTGACAAACAAACAGATTTCGTGTTGTTCTTATGGTCTGTTGATTCGTCTTGTTTTACGAAACCCTCTCAATGAATTTCACAGGCTTGCTCCATCCGAAAAAGAGTACACAACTTAATCATTAAATAAGCAACTAAACTAAATTTTCTCATCAATAATTATTATGGACAAGGAAAAAAATTCGATCATGGATATCTATTATGAGCGACCGAAATGAACTTCTCTCATCGATAGCAGCTTTGAGCAATCGAAATAGTTATCGAGGAGGATCCAATTTTTGGACACTGTTATTTGTAACCAAAAAGTATAAAAATAGATATTTTCAATCATTTTGTTCTTCGAATTTTTTTCTTTATATTTTGTGTACATTATTTTAAATTGCAATAATAATCATCTTTTTATTAATGATTTTTATCGTAGAAAATTTTACAATAACTGTTATTTTTGGTCCCTGGAAATAAGTTATCCTGTTCTGTTGTGTGTTCCCACGAAAATCATCGACTTCGAATATAAAAAGTTCTGAATAGAAAAACATCGAAGAATAACTGTGTACCTAGCTATTCCATCGATCTACTACCACTGCGTCTATTTGACACTGAGGCGAGGGATAGATTCAGTCCGTGAAACGAGGAACGGATTAGGGTTAAGAACCAACCGCCTCGCGACCCTGTGAACACTTGTCTAATCACATATTGACTCGTTCTACTTGCTTAATGGCGTAACGCCGAGCTCCTGTTGCCTCATTAACGCGTTATCCCGGTTTTCATCAAGAATTGACCCTTTCGATGATGTCGGGATATTGTGCTCGCCCTACCGTACACCGACTCGTTCTCCTTATTCATTGACATAATAACATCCTCCCGTTCTCTCACAATACAACCGGCCTTTACAACTGTCCGTCCTATCTTGTCTGACTATGCGTCGACTTATTCTACTGGTCCAGAGCCTGGTGTAGTGTGCTCGTCTAACCGGATAAGGATCTCCTCTGACAATTCATTGTTACATTCCTCTTGACCCGCACGTCTGCACGTACAAGGGACATTCTACTGTGACTCGATGACGTATAGCAAACCTCTCGAGGCACCGCAGGGACAACCTATTAGACTGGGTGACACATTTCCACAAGAACTTCTCCAAGAATTTCTCTAAGAACCTACCCCCTGACAATTCAATTGTTAGTTTTTCTGTGGCTTTGGTGTCAACCAGCGAACGATTTCACAATCTCGACAACGGTGATTTGAACGCGTGTCGCATTGTTTCTGTTGCAGGTGCGTTCGAGGTCGTTGACCCAGCTGGACGCTCTAGGAAGCAGCATGCTGGACACGGAGGAACACCGTCTGGAGAGCGGCCCCGCCGCGCAACAACAACCCCATCAACTTCACCATTATCAACCACAACAGCAACAGCAGCACCACCCCCAAAACGTAGAAAATAATCCTCGATTTTTGGTACCGAGCGCAGCATCAGTAGAAGGCACCCACCAGAACCGCACCAGGCACAAACTGTCGCGGTCGCAGGTCAGTGAATCAACAATCGATTGTTAACTACTGGGCAGCGGATTTCTTGCATTCATCACAAAAATTAGTAGGTGTAATATAAAACAGGAAGGATATTAGACAAATTTAAAGATACTCTTGTGTTCTTCTCAACCTGTTAAACCTATGAAGAAAGAAAATGCATTTCTATTTCGATTCAGTTTGTTGCTGTTCAGGTCGAACATTTGGTAAACTTGTCATGAACATGAAATTGAAATATGGTTTTGAAACACTAAAAGAGACTTCAGAATGTCGAGATTCATAACTAGATGACGGATCTTTATGCAAAATAAAAATTTTCCTCATTGATTGTGGGCAGTAGGAATGAAATAAAAATTTATTTCATCCCCTAACGACTTTGTTACATTAAAAGCAACGTTAGAACGTTCTTGAATTTTTTAAATTTTTTACTGGTTTATATTTCACCCAATCAATTTCTTCATAAATGCATAAAGATCCGTGGTCTATTCATAACATATTTCAATTTTACCGACAAGTTTCCCGAACATTTTTTGCGTAAAGATCCGCTGTCCATCAATTACCCTTCGCTATCTATAAAAAAGGCAGGGATGGGATCAAGTAAGAAACGTCGTAAGAAAAAGTCGAGAAACAAAAATAG
Source organism: Lasioglossum malachurum (assembly GCA_028455605.1). Classification (NCBI taxonomy): domain Eukaryota; kingdom Metazoa; phylum Arthropoda; class Insecta; order Hymenoptera; family Halictidae; genus Lasioglossum; species Lasioglossum malachurum. Next base: position 12,172,604 of record CM052317.1, on the reverse strand, counting down.
TACTCCTAAGTATACTCGAACCTATTCCAAACAGTTTCGACCCTTATACAAGTACTTTGGTAAACGAAAATATAATACTTGCAAGTATATTCGAATCTTGGTCGAATAGATTCGAAACTTTCATGAATATCGTACCGGAAATTCTCTGATTTCTCTAATCATTATTTGTTTTACCTTTAACATCAATTATGTTGTCCTCTAATACATAATTTAATAACACGTATAACTATAATTTCATAATCTGCCGGAAATATTATTCTTAAATAGTTAAGAATTTAATAAAGAAAGTGTTTAAAGCCATGCAGTTCTGATTTCCAAGATTCGAGTACTACTTGTCAAAGATTCGATTCCTTTCCCCATCGAAGTACTTGTAAGTATCTTTTCGAGATATGAAATGAATTTATACGAAGTATAAAATGAATACTTTTCAAATATAATCATTGAAACACTATTGCTTTTAAGTAGTAATTGAAACCCATAAAACGAAACTTTGTTATTGAAATTGACTCGGATTCGTGAGTACATGTTGAACTTGATCCCATCCCTATCCTTAGGTCGCTCGTGTACAGTACGGCATAACACGTTTCGGAATGTTTTGGTTGCACCACAATAGGGCCCAAAAGACAAAGGAAGTCCGTTCTAATTCGCGGTCGAACAATTAAAAGCTGGCCTAATTTTAGTAGCACCGACACGGCTTACGTAACCCGTGGGTACATTCCGTCTCGGTGTTGTCGGATCAATAACAGCAAACAATCCTGTACGTGCCGGCGAAGAAATTAATCTTGCCGTCTGACTATGAGGATGCCTATACCACGGCGCAAATAAAGTGGAACAACCAAACGAAAGTTCGGGCCGGAATCGATTCGACGACTGAATTAATGAAATACCCCGTCGTTTTCTAGTTTCTTCGCGAACTAGGCGACTAGAACCGGCGGTATTTATAATTTCGTCGCGACACAGGCGAGAACTTTCGCGCTGCATCGGAGTACATAATTGGAGCACCGACGGGAAATCCGATACGCAGTTCAGACCTTTGATGTTGGCAGCGAAACATCCGATGCGCGCGATCATTATTTCTCGATTAAAAAATTCACACTGTCTCTAAGCATTGGCAAACATAGCTGTGAGGTTTACCAGTCGATGAAAAATGTTTAAATATTCATTTCTCCAGACCGTTTCATCGGTACTTCGTAATCTCCGTTTGTTAATACGATTCTGAGATCGTTGATTCATGTTTGACAACGAAGTTCATTGCGCCGGTATCTTCTTCATAATCCAACACAATTCGATTCGTTCGCTATTCTCGGTTCGAAAAAAGGTTGGAACATTTATTCTCCGATGATGGACGTCCATTCTAATATGGTTGATGGAACAGATTTGGTTCTCCGGTTAGGAATTCGATAGCGGCGACGGGTTGAAGTGCTTAAACGAGTTTCCCGGCCTGGATGGTCCGGTTAGTCGAAAGCTTTCGCGCGGAGGAATTACGAAGGAAAACTACCCCTGCGAGGAGCGCCGTAAGAGTGGCAGGTGTTTGGCGACGATTGGTCGCTTAGCAATTCAAATTCGCAGTTTCTAGGGATGCGTCCGCGAGACGGAGCACTCGTTACCCCTGCGGCCTCGGGTCCGATGTAAATGAGACAATAAAATGTCTGAGCGAAGCGACGCTCGTCGCGACCCGGGTAATGCCGACGATTACGAGACATTTACGTCCGCGCTCGTAGTCCCGGTGCCATCTCCCGTCGGAATTAATTACCAACGGCTCCGCCCTACGGGTCCCTTAATTTTTTTTCCCAGAGGGGTCGCTTGATTTCGTTTGCTGACCCCGTTACTTTCAATTTTCCCCTGCTGACGGGCTGATTCTCACCGCCGCCCCTTGCACGGGGTGTCCACTGCAAAAAGGCAAAATCAAACCAAAGGCAAACGACAAAAAATCACATTTGCAACGATAGTCTCGCGTCTGACTAATGCTCGCAATTTCTACTTACAGTGTACAGGATGTATGAAAAGTAATGGTCATCTATGGGAATCTACACAGACAACAAAGAAAATTGTTGTTACGGTTTCTGTTTTACATCAACCCCTTCCACTCATCCAGGAGACAAAAAGTTCGAAAAATATGAAAGAAAACCGTATATCCATTGTTACACATGCGACTGCTAATTCTACATTATAAAATACCAACGTAAATTATACTCATCAATTTTTCAAGATCTTTATTTCTCTTACAAATGAAGGGGTGGATGGATAAAGGTGTTATTTGCAAGGAAGAAGGAGCTAATTACTTTGTACTTCACCTGTGCTGGACCAGGAGGTCAACAAATAATTATCTTTTTGTGCATTAGAGATTAACCATAACAATATATACAGGGTGTCCAAAACCACCCGCCCAGGAGTGTTAACTTCTCATATAAGAATATTATTCGGTAAAAATGTTTGCAATGAAAGTTGCAGGGATTAATGAAGGATATATGTCCATGACCTTGTATTTGATCTTCGGATCTATTTTCTAGGTTATTTGGAGGTCAGTACGTATTTTTTATGGCCTCTAGTAGTCATTTTAATCTACGACATGAGTACATATCTGAAAGTGAAATTTCTAGCTCTTTCAGAATCCGTACTGACCTCCAAATAACCTAGAAAATAGATCCGAAGATCAAATACATGGTCATGGACATATGTCCTCCATTAATCCCTGCAACTTTTATTCCAAACATTTTTACCGAATATGCTTATCTGAGAAGTTAACACTCCTGGACGGGTGGTTTTGGACACCCTGTATATTTGTAATTGATTTGTGTTATTATCTTCATTCATAAAAAAAGGACAACATGTTTTGTTAAAAACTCTTCTACAGAAAACATACAATTTGTCACTTGACACCTTTATCCATCCACCCCTTCAAATGTCAGAGGTGTAGATTCACCCCTAGAACGGCGACCATTACTTTTTACACATTCTGTACAGATTACGTGCTGCATGTACGTAAAGGAATCTCTAATAGCAGACTGGTTAACAACGAGAAACTAAACTAGCGCAACTATAGCAGCTAGTTCGAAAAGTCTGACCGATGTGAACCCTTTCTACTTACCTGAGCCACAAGCTACGCGTTAAACGAACTTTCACCGCGAACGTACATCGAACTGGGAACTTTGTATAAATAAACGTACATTCTTCAACTACTTTTCTCGTAGAAATTCAGTTTGTTTCTCCTATAGACACCCTGTATACTTATGGAAGCTTGAGTCCTCGCACGTTTTCGCAATAAGCAGTAACTTTTCCCTCGCGAGGACGTAACCCGGACGGTTTATTGCCGGAGGAATTGGAAAAGTGGATTATCAGGTCGGCCGTAACTCCGTTTACGAAATGATCGTCCCATTTATTTAAATAGAGACAACGAGACACACGGCTCTTCCGTCAGCGCCGATAACAAGAGCCACCGTTCTGTCTCGTCGATAAAGGGATGCTGCAAAAGGGAAACCCTTAAAGCACCGAACGCAAGCCTCTTGCGACTTTGCCAAGAAGGCGACAGCTTTCTCGAGTTTTCTGTACCTCGCCTATGGGGATGGAGAGAGAGAGTGAAGCGTATCCCATCTCGCGGTTCTCCGTCCCAGAGAATCTCGGATCCGTTTCACAGTTGTCCGACGCACTTCTCGGTTCCTGCTACGGCTGTGTATCTTCCTTCCATCGACGGGAATTTACAGTTGAATCCTCCTCCGGCTTATTCGCGGCTCAGGCTTCATTCGCAGTACAGCGCAGTCACTCCCGAATAAACCACGTTTTACTCGAGGTTTGATAATCCTCGTATTTACATGCTTAAGTAGGATTGTCCGGATCGGACGACGGTTCCGAATTTTTCCGGGGGGGGGGGAAGCAACCCTTTGGAATGCGGTCTCCGTGCAATCTGTTCTGCAAACTTCGAGCTTCGATTCAATATTTTCACCCGGGAAAAATCATTCGTCAAAAGTCTTCAATCATTTTGCACGAACCCGTTCTTGGGTAAACATTGACAGAACCCAGCTCCGATCGCGTTGCCCTTGGAATATGTTGTGAAGGTCAACATTCCGAACAACGTTTTCCTAGAAGTCTTAGTTTCCGAGGTATTTGAAAGAAAACTTTAAACGAATCGAGACTACGAGTATAGTTCATTCTGCAAGTTTCAATGCAGGATACTCAAAAATAAAATACTAAAATTTGTCAGTGACCTTTCCCAAATTCTCAGACAATTTTCCAGCTGCTAAAAAACTTTATCCAATGTGAAGATGAAGGCCGCCGGAGCTGTGTTCCCTTTTGTCATAAAATCCGCAGTTAATTAAAAGCAGCACCGTGAAATAATGATAAATACACTCTCGCAGAACTCGTCTGTGGAATTACAGACTTGTACTACTTGTCAGGAGAAGTACGGTCATGTAACAATGACCTGGCTCAACGATATCACGCTTGCAGTCAGCTCAGGTACCTTTTACCATGTTCTAAGCAAAGAATAATCGGTTCTTTGTATTCGCGAAATGGAGAATCTCCTTAAGGTAGCCCCGAAGACCGTCTCGGATATGGAGCGCCATTATTCGACGATAAACAGCCTCGTAGCACGAATTCGTCGTGCCGGCGTTCCCTAGGATTGTATCTATTATCTCGAATTTACATTCAGATGTTCCGGATCGTTTGAAGGTCGTCCCCGGCAAGTTAAAATATCATTCTTCGGAACGACGAGGCGAAATGAGATTCGTCGATGTAAAGGGGCTCCGCTCTTTTCTCCGGGCTCTCGATGTTTTAGCACGGCGAACGCCTTGCACTCGCTTGCCATTTTGCTCGGCTATTTCGAAAAATAAAAATCCGCGACGCCGCGCTAAACGCAGCAAATTCATCCTCTCTCGTCGTCGGCGGAATTGAAAATACAATTACACGGCGAACGGCTCTATTCATTCCTGCATTATTAACTATCGCGAAATCTCATCAAAGAAAGTGCCCGTGGAGGCGTCACTGCAGGAGAGGGGAGGAACGGTTACAAAGGAGTCCGCGAGATTTTATGCAAACGCCTATCGCCCTCGTCGTTTACGGTAACCCGCCACGTCCCGCGAAATTATCGGGGAACGTCGACGGCTTCGAACCCGACAGGAATTGAAACGTTTAAGTCGCCGGTGACTTTCGACGTTTCCTGTGGAATTCGATTCCAACGGGAAATCGTGCTACGCCAGACGTTGTTGCGTACCCGACCGCCATCGTGACTCTTCCTTCCGTTTTCAATTACGCGAAACACACCAACAGCCCGGAACATTCTGCCACAGAACCCGACGAACGGTGAACGACCACCCTCGTTTCGCCGTTTCGAACCTTCCCCGCGAATACGCCGGACGGCAATTTCATTTTGTGAACCGAGTTTCCACACGGCATTGCGTTCCAGACCCTCCAGACGACGGAGGACGAACGTGCAAGTCACTTTCCCGATCAAACGGACGCTCATTCTACTAGCACAGGATAGAAAGTAATCCATTTCAAGTGTTGGATAGAGAATAGAGAAATTGTTGGTTGTCCCGAGTTACGATTCCAGGCAATTGTCTGAAAAGTTTCGCTTTGCGCCACTTGGATGATTAGATATTGTCTTGTACTACTTGCCAGTGCTATAGTGTAGCTACCGCTTTCCTGGAAAGCTACAATCTCAGGCTTCTTCGGCGACGAGGAACTGTTTTGTTCTACTCGCCCGACATGGTACGGCCTCATCCTACTCGACTAACAGCGGACAGACTCATACTACTTTGTACACATTCCTTGTTCAGTCTTGAACTACTTACGAGTTGTAATATGATCTTTTACTATTTTTCTGGGTAGCACAAGCTCATGCTACCTGTCTGAGTATGGGTAATTCTATGGTACTCCTGGAACCTGTAGGCTTACATCACTTGGCTCGTCAGATTCCGTTTTTACTACTTGCTTGATTACAGTGGATCTTATCTTGTCGATGGAACGTGATTTTACATCATTTGTCTGACTAGGTTGGTTTGTACCACTTGTCTGAATGAATATGTTTACTTGGCTGACTGTATATGATTTTGTACTACTGATAACACATATTTTATTTTACTCGTCTGGCTACATATGATGTTGTATCACTTGATCGACTAAATATGGACTCGTACCATTTGTCTGACTCTATATGATTTTGTACTATTGATAACCTGCACATATTATATTCGACTCGTCTGGCTACATATGATGTTGAATCACTTGATCGACTAAATATGGACTCGTACCACTTGTCTCATTTATATGATTTTGTACTACTGATAACCTACACATATTTTATTTGACCCGTCTGGCTACATATGATTTGGTTTCACTTGATTAACTAAATATGGACTTGTACGAGTTGTCTGACAGAACATGGATTCGTACCACTTGCCTGACTGTATATGATTTTGTACTACTGATAACCTACCTACATATATTTTATTTGACTCGTCCGGCTACACACGATGCTGTATCACTTGCCTGACAAAATATGGACTCGTACCACTTGTTAAACCTAATACGATTTTCCACCACCTAGATGTGTGTACCGTTTCCCTATCTATGCAAATATGATTTTCTACCACCCGACTGATTAAATACGACTTGCCGCAACTCTCCGAGTGAGATACGATTTCCTGTCGCATGTCCGACCGCAAGATTCCAAACAGATAATTCCGAATGCGGAGGTGATCATAACGCTGTAAGTCGAGACGAACAAGGTTTCCCAAATTGGGTCGCCTATATAACGTACGCCCTGTATTATTGCGCGAGGCAGCAGCGAAACGGTGGCACATAAGGGCCAGGATAGACATTTTGACACCATCAACTGTCAATTTCGGCGTTGTTGGCCCCATTAATGGGTAGTGCGCTATCATCGACAGGAATCGATCGGCACGTTCGGCCAACGAATCCTGTCGGAAACTTTGAATAACCGGGAATAACAGCGGCGTTTGTAGCATCGACACGAACGAGCGTATTTATTTTTATGGGCGAGGTCGAATCCGAGGGATGGGCCCCCATGGGATCCGTGTCGGAAGCGACCCCCTCGGTTCTATGCATATATACACGTAGAGACAGACACACAGAGAATCGATACCGTGCGAATCGGACACATCGGTGTCCGTGATTATCGATCCGACGGATTTAAGTTTCGGACATGGCCGAGGACGTTGTGTCCCTCGGAACACGTCCGATCCGACGATCTGTCTGAAATCACGCGGACAATTGTCACTCCGCGAGAATTCACCGCCGTATATTCGGATTATTAATTGTCGGAGCCATCGGGAGCTGTTCTTCGATTTAGCCAATTTATTCGAATCTGTTCTCGATATTAATTGGCTTTCACCCTCGAAAGCTCTTCTTCGATCCTTCGGGGACAACCGTCACCATTATAAAAACAAATATACAGTGCTTTTGTAATCGAATGTGATTTAAACTTGAACCCACAATCGTAAATTTTTCGTACCAGTCCTATTGGAAATTAGTTGCCATCCAATCAGTGCTCGATGGGGCTTGTCAAACTATTTTATGGCGGAGGGGAGACCGAGTTGGAGCAACCTGATGTCGTAAAAAGTCAAACATACAGTCGCAAAAAAGAAAGTTTTCGAGCATAAAGCGAATTACCAGGGCTGTATCGAGTTCGGGACCGCCGTGAATATTTTCCGGGTGGGTGGCCACGTTTTCGAGTGGCCGTTCCAAGTAGCCCGCCAAGTAAATTATGGTTATGACGGTAGAAGTGGGTGTCGTTTGCACACTGACTATACGGCGCCGTTTCGGCCGTCTGGCTAAGGCCAAGGCTATTCTACTCAGCGGACCACTTACGGACCTATTCTACTTGTCGGCCCCCCTATGTATGAGCTTCTACTGGCGAATGGGGATAGTTTCCCTTTACCATTGTTCTCGGACAGTTCTTGAACTACCCGGCCAACTATCCTCAGCGTTTTACGCGGCTTAAAAGTTCCAATTTATTGGGGTTACGCTTCCAAAATTCGATCAGACACCTGAATTTATACGAGGGAAACTTAGCAAATGGATTATCAATCTCTATGGCGGCAATTAACCCACACCACGGCACACGCGTGCATGACCGGAATGGAAATTTCACACATTTGTACGCAACGGATCTTTATGCAAAATAGACATTTTTTACCTGCGTTGCAACCAACAGTGAAAACTATTTGACACGTGTTTTTTTTTATCGGCAACCATCCACGTTGAAGGGGTGAAAACAGCCCTCAAAGTTGGGGGTCAGAACGTTGGGAAGTCGAAAATAATTGAAATTTTTTTAAATTGTGTGTTTTGTAATGGGAAATGTAATCGTGCAAGAAAATTGTAACAAAAGTTTTTTGTTTAAATAGTATATTAAAAATTTGATGAAAATATATCCTAAAACACGTATCCCCTATTTTGGATCAACGATCACACACCCGAGTTTACATTAAAATGAACTCACAATAAATAAGAAAAAAACTGCAAAAAAATATCAAATTTTTAATATACAGTATTCATACCTAGATGTTTGGTAATTGATTAGATACCGATATATTTAGTAATCTAAACAATATTATTATTTTATAATTATTTATTTATTATTATAGACGGACCGAAGTCCTCTTACATAAATGTTTACAATAGAAAAAGATAAAGGACTACTCGTATAATAACAAAGAAGGGACATGCACAAAAACTAATGGTACAAACTATATATGGTATTATCCTATAATCCTGCGTAATTGTTTTTTAAAAGTGTCCAAAGACTCAGTAAAAACATCAATGCGATTATAGAGAGTGCTAGAGTCTGCAATAATCCGATTTATTGTATTAATTAATCCACAAGTATAGATCTGGCTTTAAGTGTTTGAAATCCTGGTCTAGTTCTCAATACACGTTCAGGTACATAGAAATTGATTTGTGCAAGTAGAGAGGGGAAATCAATATGATATTATTAATTAAATATTTTAAATAATGGTACAGAAATTTTTAGTGGTGACTCTGAGTCACTATTCGAGTGCAAAGGGTTGATATGTTTAGTGGATTGACAACAATATAACAGTATTCTTAAATTCTTCTAACGTGTACACTATTTTCAATTCAGTAACAGTTAGGGAAGCACAAAACCACTGCTTTCCTCGAGCAACACAACCCGCCTAACGTCTTCGCGGAGAAGATTGCAAGGGACAAATGGGACGATGAAAGAAAAATTATAACGATTTGAGTGCCGGGGACGAAAGTTCAAGGAGAGAGAGCTTGCAATGGAAAAAAATACGGCCGGCAATAAAACGCGGCGATTGTAAAACCAAGTGACAGTCGGCCGTTCGGAATGAACGTGATCCATTCTCCATGGGCGACGTGATCCGTTCATAAATGAAGATTCCTTCGTACTTTATTACTTGCCATTGTCACAGTCTAGCACGCCACGTCGTCAAGAAATCCGGCCTATTCCAGTTAATTACTTGGCCGGCGTTTTATCAAACGCGGAACACTCCGGCTCCGCACATGGAACCGGTGACGCGAAAGCTTCGCGCGCCCGTCTGCCTTATCTCGTACACCGTATCGTGATATAATTATTCCTGACATCAAGCTGCGGGTCTTATGCATTTACAGCGTGTTACGATCCTCCGGAAATACTGCCGGCGCGTTGATAAATTTTAATGAGCTTTATTCGGACCTAATGGAACTCTTCCAGCGTGATGTGCTACTATCTGATCCCAATTTCGGAAAATGGATGCGAGGGCTGGTGGGTAAATTGAGATTATAGCGAGTTTTAACGAGCCCGCGATGGCGAGGCATTCCTGCTTTGCATTTTCTCTTAATAAATTCTGTCGGAGCTTGCTTCATACTTTCGACAGGAATGTCTTATAATGTGTATCGAGGAGAATCGTTTCATTGTTGCCCCGAGGACTAAATATCTCATTTATTTTTAATGTCACGTAGAATATACAGATTTCAGTTTCGTTTTTAAGAATTTTCATAAAGCGTGTGAGAATGTTGATACAGTAATACAATCCGTTTTCATTATAAGTTTTCTCGCAGTTTTCTTCCTTCTTGAGAATGACCCACATAGGGACTGAAACGTTCAAAGGTTAATTTAACTTGCACAATTTGCTTTTTTGTAATTACATGATCGAACCGTTGCACCGAGAACATTTTCACGTCGTTTGTTTAACAGTCATACGATCGATAATAGGAAAAATATTTTCAAGTAGAATATGCAAGGAAAAACAATATTAATACGTTTAAACAAGGAAAAAATATCGATGACCTTGAAAGCTCCGGAAGAAAATGACCTCCGGAAGAAAATAACATTTGCAAAGCGTTCACAAACATTCGTTATGTCATCGCAAATAAATAAATAAGTAATACAGGCGGCTACATTTAGGGGGACCACTCTGTATATACATTATATAATTATTTTAAAAAATGTTACTTGGTAAATTCTGTCGGGGATGGACCGAGTACTTCAAGGACTTGTTCTTCCAGGTATCCAGCAGCGAGTACTTCAGCGTCAGCTTCGATCTACCTGAGGATGGCTCGTTCGACCGGGACGAGTTGCTGCCAGCTTTGAAGGGGACTTGTCTGGCGTAAGTGTACCAAACCATAATCCATACTTCCCTCGGACAGCAGTCTTCTGCGAGGCTATCGTAAACCATCCAGCACGGCTCACGATTATCGTCATTAAACCGCGGCAGTTTATGCATTTACAGCGTCTCCTAAACTGCGGAACACCGTAAAACAAGGATCACCATAAATTCTCTTACTATACACGTATTAAAACCGTCGGTATATAATCCTCGGCTTCCGGAAATAGCTTTCATCATTTTAAAATGAGACTCGCGGAGAATTTTGGACGTTTACTCGCCCTTCAGCGTCGAAGCTGTTTTAACTTTCGGGGGCGGGGGGAGACATCTTTTACGAGCTGGAATGTTTTATTTAATTTATACAGTAAAGCAAACCTGACAGATGTTCATGGCATCCCGAGGCGTTATCTAAGTCGGAGGGTTCTCGAAATTCACCGTTAAAACTGCAAATTCGCGCTCGACGATCGGAGCCGGCCGGCCTCAACGTCGACGCGAAACCCGTGACGAGAGAAAATTTCATTTCGAACGATTTACGTGGCCGTAAATAGCTGCCGCGGATGGCAACTTCGCGGAATTCCGTTATGCGGGAGATGAAAGGCGCGAAATTCGCCAATGCCCTTGAGCAGGAGGAGCCACGCTCCGCCGAGCACTTTGAGACTGCTGCCAAGCTGTCGCCTAATAATTGAATGCTAAATAATACCGCTAAACAATACCCCGTAATCCTCGCTGCGAAACCTCTTGTCAAACTACTAATTCGCTCCTGGATCACCTACTTTCCTCCCCGAACATCTTCGAGAACGCGATCCTCGCGAATACGTGGTAATTCGCGGTGCAATTATCTTTGAGCTGGAAGCTGCTTCGAGTGTCGGGAAATTATCAATTTTACCGTGTAAACTGATTTCACCCCTTAATGATCTTTTTGCGATGTAAAAAGCATGACAATATTCTTAGACTTTTATATTTTCCAACGTTTAATATTTCTCACCCAGTTAACTTCTTCATAAATGCAGAAAAATCCGCAGTCTAGTAAAACTTATGAAGCAGGAGAAAATGAAATGCTGTGGCATGTTATATATTTTTTTTTTTTTTGCCGCGATTTAACAATTAATTTGATTCACGTATAATTTATTATTTTAGTGAGCTTTAGAATATGCAATGCGTACGGCAATGTGCACACTCGAATCCCTTTTTACAGGTTGTGTTTTTGCGCGACTAACATTGACGCAGTTTTTCGGATCTCTTTATTTATTTTCGCACGGTTTTGTAACTCGCTTTACTCACTTCTGGCTGTTTTATTTCGCTTGACGCGCTTTGTAACGCGCCCTCCAGCGCGGCAAAAGAATCCAACGCTGCAGTTGGTCAAAAGAGGGATTAAATAACATTCAAACTCCCCCGCGATATTTAAGTCGGAACATTTGCTGCGTAGCGGTGTAAATTATGTAAAATCGATCGATTACTTTTATCCAGAACCTGAATCTTTATGCCTGTCGTTTTTCTCCGCATCAACCGATTTCGACGAAACTTTCACAGTGCATATAATTGGCACAGATCCACGAAACGTATTTTTCTAAATTTTCAATATAGGTCCACATTTAAAAGTTGTAAAAGGAAACCTTTAGTACGTTGAATACACACAATTCGGACCAATTGTAATTTAAAAAAAAAAATTCTTTCCACATTCTGTAGTAAACTAATTGTAGTTGCAAGTTTTACAAAGTTATCGGCTTTTCAAGAGTGTCCGAATATTTTTAGGCTGTGTCTTTTAATTAAAAAAGAGCTCCACTGCAATCCTTCAACAATATATAAAAAGCAAGTAGGACAAATTTCAGAGCTCGCGCTGAACTTTCGCCGAGGTTATCGCGAATTTCGGGCGTATCGCAACGACACCTTGTCGGCAGAAGGTGTCGGAGTCTCCAGCTCGCGCGTTTATCGAGTAAACACCGCAACCACCGAGTCGTTTAAATTATTGAGCTGCTCCCGAGCGAGAGCTTGTTGGGAATACTCTGCTCACGACCCGATTCTCGCGAACAGTTAATATTCCATAATTCCGTACCACGTATCTGGCAACCGCCGGTCGAACACCGTTCCTCTCCTCTCCCCGATGTATTTCCCCAGCAAACAGAAGCAAAGCAAGGCTCGGGAAGCACACAAGCACCATGCGGTCCGGGACGCGACACTAAAACGCGTCGAACTTCGATCCGATCCTGACATTCCTACCGTCGTCGTCTGTCTCACGTTTGTTTGTCTCTTCGAACGGTCCCTGTGTCGGTGTTCCGTGAACACCGTTGTGTGTTCCACGAGCTTTTTGCCATCCGCAATATTTCTGGGAATGATTGCCGACAGACACGGCTGCGGACAGAGATTGGATCCGTCTTTAGGGATTGCGGTGAGAACGGAACTGCGCGACGCGAACGAAATACCGTCGACCGAGACGAAAATGATCGATCGCTTGCACCCCGCTTTTCAGATTTCCGACTCTCCACTGATCGATCGTTCTCAAAACGATGCGCCGTAATTTCGGGAACCTGGCTTTGATTTTATTCGCTTATTAGGAGACTGCAGATCTCGTGCATTTATCACTAAAACGAGTGGGTGCGATTTAAAACATTAGACGAAGTTGAAAATACTTTTATGCCATTTTCAATCTATTGAAATTATTGAGTGTCTAACTCGGGAAGAAGATTCTGAGATTCTGAACAGGGTCTAGTAAATATGTATGCTACTAATTTCCTTTGAACAGAAATAAAATTCTACTTTGATTTTGTGAATGTACCGCTACTGAAGAATATACAGGGTGTTTTGTATACAGAAGTTGCATGGTCTGAAGGGGTACATTATGTGCTATATTTATTTTTTTTACAGGTGGAAGCGTTTCGGAGATTTGAAGGTCGACTTTGTACTTTTAAATGGAATACTATATCTTTTATACCAAATTATGGAAGAGAATGTCGAATTCTGAGTAAAAAAGTATTGACCTTCATTAGCCCTAAATCTAATAATTAACTAGTAAAATTTTCAGGGAATAAAGTGAAATTACTCGTTAATTATTAGATTTAGGGCTAACGAAGGTTAATACTTTTTTATTCAGAATTCGACATTCTTCTATATTTTGGTATAAAAAATATAGCATTCCGTTTAAAAAAAACAAAGTCGACCTTCAAATCTCCGAAACGCTTCCACCCGTAAAAAAATAAATACACTACATAATGTACCTCTTCAGACCATGCAACTTCTGTATACAAAACTTTTTCGTGCAACGCATACGTTGGAAGTTATAATAGGTGTGCAATTTCCGTGGACCACCCTGTATGAACATACAATAGATACAAATTGTCTGCTTTTTCAAAAAAGTATATAAACTACAACAAAGTTCTGATCACTGAAACCGTAAAATAAATGGTAGGACAAGGGGTTAAGAGAGAAAATAAATTGCTATGTCGCTCCGGTTTATTGCGATTCAAGTGGGAAATTTTTATTTTCCATGAAGATCCGCTGTCTACTTATTAAAACCGAAATTTTTCTTCCGGCCTGAAGTATTTCAAACAAAACTGATGTAATACCCCGTGCAATACTTTCAGTGGCTTATTCAAATATTATAATACCTCGTGCAATACTCTCAGTGGCTTATTCAAATATTTTTTAAATGCGTTTAGTAATTTATTGAATACAAATTTAATAATGCAACAAATATTTTGAGTCTTCAATTTTTGGCGAGCTGTGGATGCTTTAAAAATGCAATTCAAGTAAAACAGCTGCGACGTTGAATCGAGGGACTAACGCACGTTATGGTTGTTGCAGGGAGGCGTTGATCAGCAGTTGCGAGAGACGAGGTATCGACTTGTCACGTATCGAGGTGTACGACGGATTCTCGTCGCTGCCGATTCAGACGACGGACACGTCGAGTCTCGGTGGCAAACATCTACGAATAATAGGTAACGAATCTGTTGTGTGCGTACCCGAATGATGAATCATCATGAAAACGAATGGTGGATCCGTCCGAAACGACCCTACGAACACGTAGCCTCGTGAATCCCGGGGTTCTGAGTCTACTACTCGTTATCAGAAAACTTCGTTCATTAACTTCAGGAACATTTGCGTTCTCGCGCTCGTAACTCGAATTCCGACCAGACCCTTCGCAACTCCGGGCTAACATTTCCCCGGCTTTGGGGGAATTGCAGAAACAGCTGGCCGATTCATGGAAAACTGATAACAGACCGAAACAGACGTAATGGGCTGCGAGCCGGCACGCAATCATCCCGCGAGCACGGGAATGATTAGTTAAATGATCGGGACGAGCGCTATGTGATCAGCTGTGTATATCAAAATCAATTTGCCTAATCCAGACATGAAGTATACAGCTTCCGAACGTAATGTAAATGAGATAAGCAATGAATTTCCTGCATGGTAGACTAAAATAGACATGTCAGACTAAAATCAATTAGCATAATCCGGAGGTGAAGTATTCAGCTTCCAAACATAATGTAAATGGAGATAAACAATGAGTTTCCTGCGTCGTAAACTAATCTGAATTACAGCTGACCTAAGCTTTGCTCAAAAAAATGATGAAGATTTGGACAAGCTTTATGGTCAGACTAAAATCAATTAGCCTAATCCAGACATGAAGTATGCAGCTTCCAAACACAATGTAACTGAAGATAAACAACGAATTTCTTGCATTGTAAACTGACCTGAATTACAGCTGACCTAAGCTCTGCTCAAAAAAATGATCAAAATCTGGATAAGTTTCATTAGTTAGACTATCCAGCAGTGCGATCTTCTTGGCTGGATCGTGGCAGGCAGATACTGCTGAAATAATACGTCGGAAAGGTCTAATTCACACCTCGCACGAATGGAACTAGCAACAACAGTAACTATACCGAAATCATAGGCTATAATTTTTCGATGGCGCCGATATCATCTCTCTACGATGACCTAACGGCGATTAAGTGAACGTCTAGGGACTAACCTAACCGAGCGTAGTTCCCGTCAAACCTAGGCAAACCTGGCCTGGTTCGACGGCATTGTCGCTGAAAGCAAATGGCATCGATATGAATCTTGAACTTCGAAATTGCTTTCTCACTCGGGCTGACCATAACGGGGCCATACTACTTAAAGTTCAGCGCGGCGAAATCGTTCCGGCCGGGCCGAGGCGAGTATACGTTTCGTATTGACGTGGATTCGAGGGCTGGAGAACGATGAGCTTTAGTTTCGCGTTTGCCTTGCCGAAGCTGTTGACAATTTCCAAGCAGTTTACGACGGTAAACATCGATAGCGGACGCGGACTGTTCCGTCGGGAATAATTGGAGCTGTTTCACAAGCTTTTCCCCGAGCGGAGATCGTTATATGAGAATGTTTGCCATCATTACGAGCAGAGATCCGGGCACGAACCTCAAACTTCGCGAGCGCTGCAATTTAACGCCCGGATTAAAAAATCCTTCAGCTTTAGAACAAAAAAGAAACACATCGCGCAACCCACACCCCCGAGCGTTCGTTTGGATTACACACGCGAAGATCTGGGTCATATGAAGGTGATGCTTATGACATTACATGAAATACGTGACTTATCGTGTCGGGAGACCTGCCGTGGCAAAAGCATAAATCACCGATACGTATCTTCAAACGCGACCCCCCGCGCTATCAGCCGCGTCTGACTCCTATCGGGATACACTACTTAAATCTCACGGCACAATCGTGTCTCTTTCTTTCGCCCCTCCAGCCTGCTTTCCTGTAATTTAGATAAAAGAACAGTGTTCCCTGGAACGAGCGATGGCACGACGGATATAATTACAAGCTGCTACTGATTAGCCGGAATCATTTAATGAGTGCTTGGGGGGAGGAGCTTTCGAATACAGTTTGTTTTAAATGGGTATGTTAAAAAATGGGAAAAAATCCGTAGAAACATTTACAGCCATGAGAATTGAATTAAAAATGGTATAATCCGTTACAGGCGATTGCGTGCCATTTTTGCATTGACAGAAGAACCGGTGTGTTTTAAATGGACATATCAGAAAATGGGAAAAAATCAATAAAAATATTTATGTAGAGGCACATGAGAATTGAGTTAAATTCGCAATCGACTCCGCGTGTCAGCTAAACGTGACGCGAACGAGGCCGGCTGGGGGGGCCTTTTTACAATGACTGCGTTACAGGGAACGCGGATCAGAACGGTCCGGATTAGCGAGCAACTGACGCGCTTATGGTACCGGAGATTACAGTGTTTCCCAACGGATTGATATTCGTGGATGTCCCCCGTATTTTTAATTAGAGCGGCAGATTTTGCGGCTCGACAAACACGGCGGTATGAATACGTGTCCGTAAATACCGAGTTTATGGGACACGAAATACGATTACACGATTTCGCAGGGATTTAAATTCAATTTAACCGGATCCAGAGTCTGGGAACGCGTTTATGGTGTAATTAGTATACGTCGATTAATATCAGTCGGTGCGAGCAGGGTCGAAAATGTGTAATTCACAGGGTGAGATCGCTGCCTCCGTGAATGTGCTCGAATTCAGTGTGTACTTAATTCGAGGCTAATTCGATGTGCGAAACCCACTTTCGGAAGTTCCGACTGTTACGCGACAACAACCCGCGGATGATTTAATTGTTTGCATGGTAAAACATCGGTCAATATTTTGTTCTGCCGAACTACAGGATTTCCTGCGTGATCTAATTTCCGCCGGGAAAATATTTTGAAAAATTCTCGCCGGGGATTTTGATATTATGTATTCGTCATATACTCTGCCCTCACACTTCGGGCTAATTGAAACGAAATGAAACACATCGATGAAAAGGCTCGGCACCTCGCGGCTCGGGTATTTTCCGGCGAGTTTTCAATTAAAAATTGACATCGACAAAATTTCGGCAGTTTTTAACAACTCGATGGCGGATGGGAAAGCTCATCACGGAATTAGCGAAGTCGGCAAAAAGGCGGCGGGCAATTTGGACGGCGGCGTTAATTGGAGCACCCAATTCGCAACACTGGACGAGGATTATAGTACTAAGTGGGAGAAAAAAAAATGCCGGACCATGAGCACACGCGACGCGAGAACAGACAGCGTAGAGCTTGCGCGAAGGGCCGTATAATTCCGGGAGTTCATTAGTTCTCACCGGTGCCCTTGGAAAAACGAGCACAGACTGAAAGGAAAAGAACTGCTGGCTCGCCTTCGTGTACACGTGCCCGCGCTCGAACGCCGCAAACACGGTCTTACCACATTCAAGAACGTTATTAAATGTCTGAAAGCCTGGCGGCTGCCTGTCATCGCGCAATAGGGCACATTTTATCTGATTAATTGGCAACCTCGACGCTGCGAATGGCTCTCGTACCAGAAAACCCTTCACATCCTTCGAAAGGGTCTGTGGAACGTTCGGTGCACGTTTAAAAATATTTCCCCTCGGCTTTTTAGCGAAAGGATCCGAGGACATTCTATCTATCAACGATTTTAACCGAAGTTCGACGAAATGTTTGCTACACTGAAAAACCCTTTGTACTCCAAAAGAGCCGGTGGAACGTCCAATGGACGCTAAAAATGTTCCTCTCGCGATTTTCATTAAAAACATTGAAACGTTCACATTTTCATAAAGTTTAACCGGGATTCCAACAAATTTTCTGGACGTTGAAAATGTTCCTCTCGCGATTTTCATTAAAAATATTGAATCGTTCGCATTTTCATAAGCTTTAATCAAATCCATTTAATTTTCAACAAATTCTTCGTCACCGAAAGACTGAAGCATATTAAAAGATTTTAATGGAACAAACATGATTTAATTTAGGCCAGATGTAACAGATAAACTGTGCATATTTCGCAAGATTGCCTCAAGAGCGAAACACATATCAATATATTCCGACGCCCAAGAATAAAATGGTGATTATGTTCAGCAACACACTTTCCATATTAATTGCACTTCTCCGCCTTGAAGTTTGTTGCAAAAATCCAGAAAAAATCCGGTGAACTTGACCGAATCTGTGCTTCTGTGTCCACGTATCGAACACAAGGGGCCTATATTCCCACGCGATTCTAAAAATAAAAGATTTCGGGACGATCTGGAGGGATCTATGACGCAGGCCGTTTAATCCTGAAAGCTCACGCAACAGTTTAATGGCGGCGTTTTAGATGCGTATCTCCGGTAATAGCCTCTCTTTACATCGCGTTAAGGCATTCCCGGCCCGAAAAAAGCCATCAGATAAAGGAAAGCTGCCGCGTAAGTGGAATACGTCGGCTTGCGATCAGACCTCCACGCGAGAGACTGTCACGAACATCGATAGACCCAGCTGTCTGTGCCGACGGAAATAAACTCCGCCGTGGAACGTAATTCCTGGAATTCCGGGGCTGTTTATCAGTCGCGAAATCGGCTTTCCCTTTGGTTTCTCGCTGCTGAGAAAAATCGCTCGCGACAATTCCTGTCGGGATCATTTACCGGTCGTCGTCCCGACAGGCAGAGAACTTTCGACGATATTTCAATCTCGAGTTTCGTTATCCAACGGTGCTTCTCTTTTGTCTGTTACAGTGAAAGACGCCGAGAAATCGAATTCGAGAGCGGCGGGTCAGAGGGCCGGCCAAAGCGTCACGCTCAGGAAAACGCCGAGCGGGGTAAGATCTTTGTCTTTGTTAACCAATTTGCGAGAAACTGCGATGCATAATCATCCATTCGCTCTCCTGCTGTCTGAGTAGGACAATTTCCGTAAAAACATCCTTCTCGAATAATGAGAGACTCGCATACAGGGTGAGTCTCGTAACATTACGACTTGAAGTAACTCTTAAGCTATTTGTTGTATAGAATAAAACAAATGCTGCGTGGTTTTAAGGGGAAATTTTTTCTTACTTTCCTTTTTTGTCGAGACATGGGTGTCACCTTCAGTTTTTCAAATGGAGCGCCCAATATGTTTTCTCGAATTCGGATAAACTATCAAATTCTCCATAAAAAAGTATTACGCCGAACCAGGCTTGAAATGAATAATTCCTAAAAATATTTTGTGCTTTATTGCAATCAATGCTCTCTAGCGTTTCTGCAATTACTGCGGAACGGTCATCCTTGATGGTTCCCGATAAACTTCATGTTTAATGTTTAATCAAGTTTGAGAACAGCCCAGTAATCATGCATTCTGAGCCCTATTTGGCATAATACTAGTAAGTAACAAGAAACAGATTACCGAACAGTATGTCCCACTGGAAACCGTGCAACATTTGTCTGAAAAACTTCTCCGTGCAACAAATAACTTGGGAGTGATTTGAAGTGGTCGTGTTGCGAGACCCACTCTGTGTGCATAGGACAAAAGCGTCGCATTTGGGATTAAACCGAGGGCTTGCGCTGCATATTGAGGTCCTCTGAAAAATGCGAAAAAGCGGGAATGCGTCGAGCAGGATTTTTCACCATGCCTGAATCCCCGTTGTCGTATTGGCTTCCGCTCCATTTCCAACCGGCGCCGATTGCTCCGTGGCATTTTAATTTAACTTAAACGGTTCGCGTCCCGCTCCCGGCCAATCGGAACACGTCTTCGGCAATATCGTTGCATTCAGCCTGGCTTCGGCCATTGTCGCAGCCGGGAGCGTGCTGACACACATCATCCGCGGCTGATCTTCGATCGGCGATTCCCACGGGAGCGGCGCGCACACAGAGGGCTTCGATAATCGCGGACAATGGCGTCGACAACCGGGTCGATCTTGAACCTTGACCCATCCGGCTGGCAGCAAGTCGCGAAGACAAATGGCGAAACGATCCGTTAGGTGCAAACAATACCAACGGGCGGAAGGACGATCGATGCTGATCCTCCCGTTATACGGCCGTGCGGATTCTAATGAGTTGCCCGGGAACGATGAACGCTATTCTGTCGCCAATCTTCCGCCTAATTGCTGTCCCATTGAGCCATTATCCTAAGAGTGACGGCGCGCTGTGTTAGCCTATGCTCGGAGCCTGCATGATGATCGTTTCCACGCTCTGATGGAGCCTAATGGGTCCCTTTGTCGCCCACCGTGTTTCTTCCGTGCATCCTCTTGCTGGATCATCCGATTTTCACCTCCGCTTAATCGCTGGACTGTCGGTCTTTCTGCAAAAAAGTTGCAGGCAATTTAAAATTTCAATTATTCGAAGTCGTGTGCTAGTTAGAGACGAAGTTCGAAGCTAGCTATTTTGATTATGAAGCAACGCGGAACAAGAATATTAATCTCGACCCTTGGGTCTCCAATGTTAAGTCCGATCTAATTGCTTCGAGTTGAACGTCTGCTCTTCATTTACCTTGAAACTTCATTATTCCCACCCCTCTGCTGCCACGGAAGTAACAAAGTTGGAATTGCGGTACGAGACTAGCCTGAAGACTGCCAAAGGACTTTTGCCTTTCGTGTTATCTCGACCACGAATCGCTATAGACGTCTAAACACTTAGACACAAGCATCTCCGGGGTTAATCACACCCTCTGCCTTCTTGAAAATTGTTTGAATTCTGGCAACTTTAAATACAGAACAGCCTGGCACGAGAATTAGCCTAATCTCCCCCGTCAGGTTCAGTCCGACAGCTCCAGCCAGAACACACACACACACACACATCCGCTCTTCATCTTCGAGCTTCATTATGCCACGGAAACAGCGAACCTCGAAGTTGCGGTACAGTCGCTCGACTTCCGAGAAACTGTTAAACCGTTTCGAATGTGAAATTTCGGGGGACAAGAATTAATTTAGGCTAGACTCGGAGGAATCTTCGCAGTCCCGTGAGCGGCGAGTCATTAATAAAGGAAGCAATCTAATTGCTTCGAGGCGAACGTTTCGCAGCTTGGTATGCGATGCCGCGTCCTCGTTCAATCCTCATGAGTTCGGGGAATTAACTTCGGCCGACAATCAGCAAAGTTTCCGAGAGTTTTCTATGTATGTGTGTGTCCGCGGTTCTTTAGAGTTATCGAGGTCGCAGCGGCCTCGGTTTCTTCAGCGTCTCGACGGAGGACTCGAGTGTTGATTCTGAGGTCAGCAGCAGCACCACGCTCACGTCTGGTCGGAGTTCCGCTGGGGCTGCGGGATTCAAGACCAGCAAGCAACGGTGGAGCGGCTTCTTCATGAACACCAAGGGCAACAAACTGGACCTGCTCACCGCCCAGCTGGACGAGTACAATAAGCACGGGGTGCCGAAACTGTCGGACGTTCAACTGCCCTACGAACTCATCCTCAACGAAGATGGTGCGTAGCCCTCCCTTCCAATTTTCCAAAACGGTATCGCATCGTCTGAAGTATACTCTAATGCAGCGGTTTCCAACCGGGGAGGCGCCACGATTTTTAATAAAAAATTAATTTTCATACCATAATATCTACAAATAAATAAACTTCATATCGTAACGTAACAGTGCAAATTCAGCGAAGTAATGTTTATTTTAATTTTTCCTACATTTTTATACATTCATTTAAGTCCTATTAAAAAATAATCCGGAGCAGAACATTTTAAAAATGACACCAATTAATCAGGTTAATAGTCGAACAAGATTTACATTCCTCTAAAAAATATTACAAAATTTCTCTGAATGTCCATTCTTAACTCGCTAATATATTAATTTGAAAGATTTTAAATAATTTATACATTTTGGTTGACTACATAAGATTTAAACATATAGTTTTATTATTTTCAGTCTATTAAACACACTGACCCCTTGCACTACGATTTATTTTACTGTTCCAGTGGTTAGAACTTTGTTGTAGTTCGTAATTTCCTAGGAGAAAATTTACATGTATTGTATGCATATACAGGGTGTTCATTTGAAAACTTTCCAGCCGAATATCTCGAAAAGTATGAATGAGAGGTATTAAAAAAGTGTAAAACACGTGTCCAAGGATTTCGAGGGAGAAAGAGGGGGGGCAGTATCAGTTTTTCATTTGGACGGCGTTTTCAAATGGAAACCTGCGGATGAAAAAAGTATCCTACGAAAATTGCTGATCTTTTTACTTACAATAAGATCCCATAATAAAAAATATAGATTTCCATTTGAAAAACCAAAGTTGACCTTCAAATGTCCTTGAAAACGCCACCCAAATAAAAAACTGATACTGCCCCCCTCTTTCCCCCTCGAAATCCTTGAACACGTGTTTTACACTTTCTTAAATATCTTTCAAGGTTTCGATATACATATTTGGCTGGAAAGTTTTCAACTGAACACCCTGTATGTTCTCCAATAGCTGTGCATTAACAAAATCAAAATTTGATTTCGATTTAAACGAAGTTAATAGTATAAACGTATTTATTAGACACTGTTTAGAATCTTCATCACGAGTCAGACACGATTGCAAGACAATTTTGATTTCGCAATAAAGATCCGCTGTCTGCGAATGATCAACTAACTGGCAGCAATCGTGTTCCAGCCTTGTATAGCTTAGAGGAAGACTGGCGCGACATAGTTCACAACGCGGACCAACTATCGGAGAAGCAGCAGCAACAACAGACTGCTTTATGGGAGCTAGCGCATACGGAAGCGGCGTACATCAAAACCTTGAAGGTCGTGACAGACGTGAGTGTTCGATTTAAAAAAACCATTCTTTTTTTTCGAGGACGCAACTGGTGATGTGGATTGGTTCGTTGCAGCTATTCATGGCGTGCCTCTGCAGCCTGCAGACCTCGAATATCCTGACCGAGGTCGACAGGACCAAACTGTTCAGCAACATCCCCGAGATCTACGCCGCGAACAGGTACTTCTGCACCGAGTACGTCATGATGATGGTGAACGCTTCGAGGTCCACCGGGCTGCCATTAGACCCTGGACACCTTCTGCAAGGTTTCGAGACCTTCGAGCAGACCTTCGCACCCTACACCAGGTACTGCGCCGAGCAGAGCAGGTGCCAACAGTACTGCAGGGACCGGCTCAACGATAATCAGCTGTTCACGGTCTACCTGGTGGTAAGTGCCTCATCCTCACTTTGACTAGCTGAGTCTGGAAGTCCGCAGATTTAACACTAGATCCATCGAAAAGATTATTAAATTATTTTCTAAAATGAAAAGTCCAAAATTCGCAAACTGATGAAAAAGTTGCGAAAGCGACGCGATCCATTCCGAGATGACGCGGTTGCTAAGCGTGATCGGGAGGTCCATGGGCTTCCCCGATCAGTGAAGTAACGCTTGGAGTCTGCGCGTTCCACTCCCAGCCTCGGCTCGCCAAAATATAGATCCAGGATATCCTCTAACCTGTACGCATTCGAATGCAAGTGGTGCGAGACACAGAAGGACTGCAACAGGCTGAAACTACTCGACATACTGGTGAAACCTATGCAGAGGCTGACCAAGTACTCGCTACTTCTCAAGGCCGTTCACAAGAACACGGAGAACGAGGAGCAACGGGCGGAATTGATACACATGGTGAGCCATTGGTGGGGAACCATGACGGGTTTAGGGACTTTTTCTCGAGCTCGATCATGCTACCCCTGGATAGTTGATCGAAATTTCGAACATTTGCTTCTTCAACAGATTTTTAATAACTTCGTGGGCTGTATTTAGAGCTCGATGATGCTACCCCTGGATAGTTGATCGAAATTTTGAACATCACTGCTGAAGGAATATTCGTACAGGGAATAGTAAAGAAAATAATGAATGATATTAGCTTCTTCACCAGATTTTCAATAACTTCATGGTGGGCTGTATTTAGAGTTGCATCAAATGATTGAACACCGTGGCTGTGTCATGATCGAAGTTCCTAAAAAGCAATGGGACATTCATGAATAGATAAATATCGAAGACATCCAACGATTCTCTTTCAGATCAAGTCCGTGGACGACTTCGTGGCGTCCGTGAACGCCGCCCTGAAGAGGAGCGAGGAGACAGCTCGGTTGGCCAGCGCCGCATCTAGGATAGAGTGCTACGACGTGGTGGAGTCCCGCGACGAGGAATTGGACAAGCTGATCAAGGTTCACAGCACGTTCGACATCACGACAGTGCCGATACCCGGCTGCCCTAAAGACACGCTGAGGGTGCTTCTCCGCGAGGGTGACTTGAAGTTAAGAGACGCGGCGAGCAGCAAGGTTGGTCCTCGAAAGCGTTCAAAGTTTCCAAACGAACAATAAATCCGCAAACCACTGAACACCCTTCTCAATTCGACAGATGGAAGTGCACGTGCTGTTGCTGACCGACATGCTATTGATCTGCAAACCGTCGACCAAGAAGACCTCGTCTAGTGGTTCTGCTGGGACGGTCGGTGGCGGTTTGAAGATCATAAGGCAACCGTACGTGATCGATCGTATCCGGATCAACGAGTTGAAGGAGCCATCCAGCTTGGGCTTGATCTATTTGAACGAGTACGGTGCGGCTTCTGCTGCTCTGGTCCTCAGCGCTGGAGAATCAAAGTTAGCCAAGGTATATTCCATCCCCCAACGACTTACCGGAACACCTCTAAAGGTGTTCAGCTCATCACAGTATTTTGCTTCAGTCCTGGATGGACTCCATAAGGAAGGCTCAGCAACAGTACGCCTTGATGAAGCTGCCGCCACTGTGTAACACGCTGAACCTGAGCTTGGGAGCGGTGAGACAGACTAGCACGTCCCTGGGTGACGTAGACTTCGATGGGGAGGAGTCCGAGCCTGTCTTGAAGACACCCAGAGGCAGCAGCAGGACGTCGCGCGTCAGCAGCCTTGCGCACAGTCACAGGTTCGAATTAAATCATTTCGCTTCAACGCAGAAGCTTTGACTAATCCTGTGGAACGAATTCCAGTGGAAGCATAGAGATGGAGGGTGTCTCACCAGGAAGCAGCAGTTTCGTGGCCAGTTACAACCCGAGCCGGAACGTCAGCGTGGAAACCAGCGAGGCGCCCCGTGCGTCCAGCGTGTCCTCGGAAGAGGGCGGTGAGAGTTCCGGTCACAATCACCGGCCGTTGCAGATCAGGTAAATAGGTGGAAGCTGAATGGTAGAGAAGAAATACACCTGGACCACGGATCCTAATCGAGATTTTTCATCGTGATTCTAGTCCTAACAAATTTGATAACAAACGGTTTCTGCTGAGCAAGACACCGACGCCGAACACGCTCAGCGTCCAGGTACCCGCGTACTCTAGCCTAGGCCAATCGCTGCCTAATCTGACGTTGGCCACCTCGCCGCAGACCTCGACAGTGTCCCCGACACCGCCGAGCTCGCTTCTGATCGTTCCCCAGATCACGAAGAGCAAGGACACCTTGCTTTCGCCTGGGCATCGAGGTAGCAATTATCCACGCGGGAATTTATCTTCCTCCGCTGTTACACTATCTAGAAGTTTCATCTGGCAATAAACACCGGCGATGAGAAAACGGCACTGTTGCATGCTTTCGATTAGATCGATCTGATGGATGGAGGACAGCGTCGGTTCACCCGGTGTATCCGGGTCCGATCGCTGCACTCGATCTATCGATGAACACATATTTGTCTCATTGATTCCCTCTTATCCCCGTGTCTACCTCGATCGAAATCCTTCTGAGACACTTTAGAGGATAGTCGCGATGATAGACGATGCACGGCTTCATGTTGATAATCGGGTGGATGTGATATGATCGGGGTGTGTGCTCACGTGAAATGTACCATCAGGTATCTCGTATCCGCCGCCGTCGCCCCCGAGAGGGGCTCTCAGAAGAGCGTTCGCGATCCCGCAGTCGCGAAACCCGCCTCTCGTTAAAACGAGACACATAAGCACGTCCGTGACACAAACGATCCAGCCTACCATGAACCTGGACACCGAAGCCATCGAGGAGAGGCGCAGAAGGCTGGAGCCTTCGCACAGGATGCCATCGACGAGCAGCATCGCGGAGGAAAAGGTTAAATACCCGAACGATCAAGTCTATGATCCTTTGAAAACGCGGTAGCGACTGAACTAGCCCCTAGAAATGATTTTCCGTGACACAAATGTCAACGTCACCGGTCGAACACATTCTATTCAAACGTACACTCCCGTCCACTGATTTTATTGTCTCATTTTCATTAGATGTAGCTGTACGATAGCTGTTAGATGTAGATGTACGATAATATTTCAATGCAAAATTAGATATATACATATACTGTTTGAATAAATGTTGGAAAACGAGATTGAGAAATTAGAAAGTATAAGAATAATAATTACAATTTAGAAGATGTAAAAAATATTTTGTTCTCTACATTTTCGAAAAGATTAGGAAGTACCATTTTTATTTCGTAATGCAGGTTTTCCTTAATAACAAAGAATCGTCTGCATCGAAATTTGAGTAAGTGTCCGGCGACATACGGACGGGAGTATGTACGCGCAATTCATTCCCCGAGTACTAAAGACACATGAAATGCTAATTATTAGACCTTGCAATGACCTTGAAGAGTATAGGTGGATCAAGGCGTATTATCCTTGAAGAGCTCTGTAGGTCACCGCAAGGTATACGATTAAACCGGACGTCTTGTACGTGTCGAACGAGGTCATTTGGTTCAATGGTGCATGAAACCGTGCATGAAGTGTGTAGATGTTTGGATGTCAGAATTTGAGAGAGGGAGTGTGTATCTATCGATGGGTGACGGTCTTTTTTTTAGAAATGACAAGAGCTGGCGTACAAGAGTAACCTACCGAAAAGGTAAATTGCTACGGACCATCAGCATTTGATAAAGGGTGTACGTGATACGTCGTGTTTCGAAGCGAGATGTTGCATTCTGTTGCCTGTATGCAAGTGCTGCACACACTTCCATGCAGGGTCAGAACAGGAAACGGGGGAATTGGAATTGAAGTAAACGAACGTCTCGTACTCCCTGTGCCTACGATACGAATCGAGCAATTTTACAATCGGTGAGTGAAAGCCGTACCGAGAAGCCCAGCTAAACTGCGCATGTCCATCACCAACTGGGAACGATTCTGTTTCAGATTGGGGCCATTCGAAATCAACGTGAAGTTTGTACCACACGACCGTATCATAATGTAACTTATTTGATTAGCCGTGTAACTTCTAGATCTCATTTTGTAATTAATACAAAAAAAGAAAAAAAAAACGCGAAACGGCTCGGACCGCGCGCGTTTCCAATATTATCCTAGTTCATTTAGGGTTCTAAGCGACGAAGAAGAACAAGAAGAAAGGCCTACCTAGCGTAATTTTGACCTATGTATCAAGATTTAAGTTTAGATGACTATAATAGTTGGAAGTTTAAGTCGCCTCAAGCGAAAAATTTTAATCTTAAAAGACAAACAACACACACAGAGACACGTACATACACACAAAGTTCGTGATTTAATTATTAAAACAAACGAAAAATAAAGCATCGCGCGATCGTGTTAGAAGAGATGACACATACACACACAAAGTAGGGAAATCCACACACTTTTCTCGTAGAGGAAACCAAACAGTTTGCGCGCTAAATCCCTCGTACAAGCTTCGATTAAAACGTACGATTAAAAAAGCGTGTTGCGGGAGGAGCACGTGAAGCATCGGGAGATGACGCGTTTACTTTTAAGTACAAATTCGATTTCGCAATATTTTCGTTGAAGAGACTGAACCGAAAGAGTTGGGGCCGTCAGACCGAGCACCACCCAACTAGAGACAACAATACGTAGACGTGAAAACAAGAGCAATGATTTTATACGAGCTCCCCATGTAAAGTTTCTTTCGAACCCCTCCGCCCCTATAACCCCCAGCCCCCCCCCTCATTGAATTTGCGCAGCTTGCATTAAGCTTAAAAGTGTTATCTATCGTAAAAGAAATATCGATTGTGCGTCAAGTTCAAAATATAGTACATAATTTATTAATCGTCTGGTCTTTTGCTATGATTATCCCCCTCCTACATCGCTTCCTCGTCGAAAGGATCATTATTATAGTGAATTTCTACAGTATGAGATAGTTAACAGTATTTTGGTACATCGTATTCGTCTGTTATTTACTGCAAGCCTATCATGATTGTGTCGATTTGTGTAAAAATTACAAAAAATGCTCGTCATGAAAATGTTCCTGAGATGTATCACTGTACATTACGAGCTGAGCAGAATGATTTTTGTTCTCATTCTTTCCTCCACGTAAATATATATTAAAAGTGAAAAATAATCATGAACGGGTGTATGAATAACACAAAACATAAGGAAGAAATAGGTACTGTTAATATATATTCATGTAGAGGAAATGGTGACGACAGAAACCATTTCGCTCAGCTAGGATTGCGTTTAAAATCATCGTGCTTTAATTGCACTCGTTCATCAGATCCAGACAGGTTCGTACCTCGCAACGTTCATCAGCTAATGCCTCGAGAATGTCCAACAATAGTTCTTTACTCAATTGTTTTAATTCCGGAAGCCTTGCAACCTGTAAAATAAAGATATAACCACGCGTCTTTAGTGTCCTAATCTGTTAATCAACGAAGTAGAATGTATCAGTTCTAAAGATGAAGTGTACCTCTGTGAAGTGGTGCACTATGAGATCCAGCACGTACTTTTTAACATCAATGGCTTGCATCCTATCAGCAGCCTCCAAGATCTGAATCACGTTCTTGAAGCTAATGTTCATCTCGAGATTCTGCTTGCAAAAGGCCTGCAGTCGGTTGTTCGTGAAACCGTAGAAAATTTGTGCGGTGAATAAGTAAACAGAGTCTTCCGGCGGCATAGAAACGTCCGCGTAGTAGATGTACCTCATGAGGGAGTTGAAAGATTCGGAGGAGGGGATCATTTTGCCTATTTCCATCTGCGGAAGAAATAGTTGAATGGAATTACCAGTGTCAGAACGTGTTAACAATAGAATACTCACGTTCACCATCTTGTTCACTGGCATAAAGGAACGGAACAAGCCCTCGAAGTAACTGCACCTTGCGGCAAGGATTGCTTTGTGGGCAGGAATGGACGTACCATTCAGCATTAATTTTACATCACAGAATTCAGAACCGAAGCTCTTCAGGAATGCCTCCATGTCTTGTTCCAATGTCGTACCTTCACAAAATAAAAGAATCGACCAGACATTGCTTTTTACAAAAACAGAACAACCAGGAACCTTACCTGTGCCAACATCGTACATCTCGCAGAAGCTCCTTCTCTGACTTGTCTGCCTTCTCCTGATGATCTCCACCATCAATGGCTGGTCCAATGTCTCGAACTCCTTGCTCATGATGATCTGACTGTAGTTGCTTTCTTTGATGACAAAGTTCAAGCAGAACTCCTTGATGAACATCAGACGCAACTGACCAGCGTTATGCAACGCTTCCAGAACATTCGCGTGACTTATAGTTGACATGAGGTAGTAGACACACCAATGTTCAAGGCGTTCCATTTTGAGCTGGTCGGCTAAACGATAGACGTCCATCATTAGGAGCACAATTCGATTGCTCGGAGGATCTTCGGCGCAACTGCTCGATTCACCCTCGGTCTTTCTCGTTGGATCAATGCGATCTGTGTAGATGTAGTTCAGGACCATCTCGAAAGCCTCCGGCACTGCATCCTCAAGCCTTACCTGCAACGCAACCGCATGAAGCAGGAACACCAAAACAACTACTTTAAGACTGTTTACCTCTAACAGATCCGAGTCGTTGACCTCCTTCTCCAGTTTCTCTCGTTTCTCTCGAGCTTGCCTGATGCGATTCCTGAGAAACTGTGACCTCGCCGCTACCATGGCTATGTGAGCCGGTATTCTCGTTTCCGACTCTCCCACAATGAACTCAACGTCGCAGAAGAGACGTCCCATCAGCAATCTCCCGAAATCATCGTGCAACGTGCACTTCGGGTAGGAAGAAAATTGGAACCTGTACGTTTCACCGGACCGGACGTTGTTGTCGACTGTTCCGCCGAATATGAACATCGCCTCACCTATTACCGCTGCTGCATGGAATAAACGACCAGATGGGATTTGACTGTCAGACGACGGAAGAATGATGCTCCAAGTTTGCGTGTCAAGATCAAAGCAGTGGAGATCGTTTGGCAACGTGGAATCGGCCGCACCGCCGAACACATAGAGATGACGATCGAAGCTGACCATGGTGTGACCATACCGTCGTGCCGGCGGCGGTGGAACACCCCGCAGAATGTGTTTAAAATCTGTTGAGATCCGAGTCCACCTGACGATGCAATTTACTTTGTAAATATTCATCGCAAGGATCAAGGACGAAGCAAATTTACCGTCTCTCTCGGAAATGAAACTGGAAGAGACTGTTAGTGATCTTGGCCCCGCTCTGACCGCTGAAGACGAACATCGACTCGCGAGCTACCGCGACTGGGAAGTTACAACATGTGGGAGGACAGTCACCCGATTGAACTACTTCTTCCCATACTCTCGGCTCGCCAGGCTGAAAGTAGGTCAGAGTAGGGCTGTTACTTTCCTTCGGGGATCGAAAATCTTGAAGCTTCGAAGCTTCAGAAACTTCGAAGGTGAAGAGAATCGAAGTTTCGAAGCTTGGAGTAGATTATTAAAAGATTAAAAGGAACGGAGTTTCAAAGCTTTGAACTCCTACATTTCGAAAAAATTACGCCACCACAGCTAAAAGATTAAAGTTGGGCATTTTAAACAAACACCCCAATATTTGATGACACATAATTTCAATACAACTTCGAAGCTTCAGTACTTTGAAACTTCTACTGCTTTAATTTGAAGCTTTATATTGTCGGGTTCTCTCCCACCTCCACTTACCAGCAACGATATGGTCCACATGTCGTTCAATCTCCGATTGCCATCGTAGCCAGCAAATATCCATAACTTGTTGTCGTACACTGCAGCCCCATGAGCGGATCTCGCTACCGGTGGTGGTGGTCTATAAAGAGATTTATGAAGCACCTTCGGACACAGATGTATAGATAAGTAGAACATACTTCTTAATATATTCCCATTCTATCCACTGGCAAGTTTGGAATTGGTATTCGAACAAGTCATTCTTGTTGGTCAGATTCGAATTAGAATGTATGTCCCCGGTGTAACCACCGAATACAAACATAGAGGAATCATGAACCACCGCTGAATGATGATAGCGTGGCGCTGGACGGGCTCCTGCAGCTGGTGCTCGACCCCAGGATTTTTCTTTGACATCGAATCGCAACAAATCATTCAACATTTTCTCGCCGTTGTCACCTCCGAAAACATAGATTGCATCTTTGTACGCTACAACAGTGTGTTTGCTACGCCTGTGTGTAATAGAATGAATGAGAAAACTTGCGACTTATGCGAGGAAGCAACGAAAGGAAGAAAAAGGATGAAATGAGAGAGAGAAACGGACCGGTTATACGTAGCTGTGTTACACTCAATTTCATCGTTTATTCACCTTCTTCGCTTAACAAATACAAATAAACTGTACAAATAGAATTGTTTTTTAAGAAATTAAGAGAACGTTGAACTAATAAGAAAGAACTGATGCTCGTCAAACTACGTTACCTGGCACCAACAAACTCGTCGCATTCTAACATTCGCTGCCATCGATGGACAGTTTCAAAACGTCCGAATTCAAGGGTCAAGCACTCTACAGACGCAACGTTGTTCATATTCATTTATGCAAAAGTATTCCAGTTACTTCGAGAGACTCATCATTAACCTATTGTACGGACTGGACCTAACCTCTCTTCGTAATATACGAACGGATAATGCATTCTATGATGACGGGTCTGAAAATGCACGAAACAAGTAATTTTAAGTAAGAATGTGCAAAGGAAAATATACTCGCATCACTCAAGGATCATCGACATTGTTCACTGACCACATAAATGTCAAAAACATGCGTTCGAAACATCGGACTGTTCTGAAGGAAAACGGAATTCCGTGGGATCGTGTACGATTTTGAATCGCATAGCTTAAACGTAATTAATTGTTCACACAATTATTGTTCATTATTGTTCAGTGTCGTGTTTTACTGAAAACGCTGGGCAGGACAGGATTACAGGATGCGGTAGCTGCGGTGGATTCACAGCTGTACAGGACGCATCAAGTTAGGCGAGTGCAGATTGATCGGCAAGTGTGATTTGTGAGTCACGATCATTCGTATATCAAGTATAAAGGTAAGTATAAGTAATAAATTAAACGTATATAGGTTCGTTTTAAGTTCGTGTGTTTCAAAATACATAAATGTATACATAGTGGACTTGAAAACAATGCATAATCATTCTGCGACAAAGCGCACATTTAGTGAATGTCTATTTTATTGAAATGAACAACTAAAAGGACCAACTATAAGTATAGCTCGAATGTTGCCTAATTTTGGGCAACCTTCCGAAACAGGGCTGCAAATAGGGTTGCAAATAACAGTGAGTTCTTAGTAATAAGTGGGGGGAACTTCTAGCGAAAATTTCGCAGCTGGAACGACCTGTAGATTTGCTAAATTCGAAGGATACGCAAGAGGAATTGTTCAGAATAGTTCCAGTCGCAGCCTTTATATCTTATCAGTAGTACCACGTTGATAAAGGATCGTGAAGTTGGCGTTTTGATAGTGAAGTTTATTATAATTTTGTCGCGATTCACGTGATTATATTTTCCTGAATACATCTCACGAGGCTCTCGCAGTATTTATCAGAAATATATATATGCGCGTACGTTGTTCAAACGATGTTGAGATGCACGGTGATGTGTTTACGCGTGCTATAACGTGCTAACACGAGAGAATCTTTATACGAGGAAGTGGTCCACATTCGGTGTTTCGTTAAAACAGAGAATTTTTATGAGTAACAATGGTACGAAATGTATTTCGAAACAACCAGAAGCTACTTTGGATTGGCAGCGCCTGTATCGGTACATATATCGCGTACCGATACTGGAAAAAGCAAGAGCTTCTGACAATAGACGAAGGTTTCGAAGAGGTGTCCAAGGTTAGAGCTTCACTCACGATCGAAAACGGTTTCTGGTCAATTCGAGACGAAGAATTTTTCTTTAAAATTTTTGAAACTCGTTAACTGTTAGCGAAGGAATTTAATGTCGCTGGCTCGAATGTAAACACAGTGCTATATAGTCATTGTCGCTTTGTCTTTATAGATTGATGACAATCACGAGAAAAGGGTGGTTGTGTTGGGTTTAGACGGAGCTGGAAAGACTTCAATTATAGATCAAATTAGCGTCGCGAATGGCGATGAAAGTTGTTACGTTGTACCCCCAAAACCCACACAGGGTTCTTCTGTATATAGAATGAAGCATGGATCGTTTTGTTATAATGTCTGGGACAGTATGTATAAATTATTTTAATACAGAGAAGGCTTGGTTTAAGATAGTTCTAAAGAAAGGTTTCGTTTTGTTATTAGTTGGAGGTGCAGAAGCTACAAGAAAATATTGGTCCGCTTTCTTACAAGACACGGATCTTTTGTTGTTCATAGTAGACGCGTCAGATTCAGAGAAATTAACGTTGGCTGGTTTCACCCTAAAACAATTGTTAGACGACGTGAGAATGGATAATGTACCAATATTAGTAATTGCTAATAAACAGGTAAATCTAAATGAAATAGAACAAGTAAAGAATTTTTACGATAGCTAACACGTTTCTATTATGAAATCAGGATTGTTCTAATGCTCTGAGGCCAGAGGAGGTGAAAAAAGCCTTAGATTTGTTAAGTATCTCCCCTCAAAAGCACAAAGTAGAAATAATGGGATGTCAAACGAGACCACTACCCGAGAAGTCAACAGAAACGACAGAGTATAACTGGCACCATGAGTCTATGGACGCGGTTAGGAAAAAAATATTCTCTATGGCAACTTAAACTTAAGTGAATTTCTTAACTGTTTATTTGATGTGTTGAAAGAAAAGTACTTTATACGTAAAAGAAAAAAAAAAGAAACGAACAAATAGTTTAAGGAAATAAAAAGTAGAGGAGACAGCGCACCTCTCACTCGAACTTTTCGCGCGGATTAAAAAGTGATCACGAACGTCTGAGGAACGATTCGTCCGATGCTAAGTTAACGAAAAAGAAAAAAAATTCTTGGAACATACACAAAGAAAAAAAAGAGAAATATATATATATACAGATAAAAGTAAACGAGTTTTAAGTATTGCTCATTACAAACGTATTCATAATCGCGGAACTTTGTTGTACTTTTTATATTGGTCTCTTTCCACTGATATATATTTATTTAATAAATTATTTATTTATTTTAAAAGGCTGCAGTAAACATCGTCATAGTCTTTTTATTATGATTTATATACAATGCAAATTATACACCGACTTTGTAAACCAACATGCAAAGTGCTAAACATTTAGGGGTGATGCAAACAAGAATATAGATCTATTTTAATGATAATCAATGTATAGTATTGTATAAAGTATAAGTGATATAAAAAATATCTCTCCGCACTTTGAAATAACGTTTTAATCTATTGTTTCTTTTTCTTTTTTCTTTATACTTCTTGCACTTACTTAAATAACAACTTTTGTGTGTTAATGCTCTTTCGTATATGTACAAAGTACTTCAAACAAGTTTTCTTATCGAATACAGTGAGATCACTCCGATCGCTCAGAGTTTTTACTTTTGAGGTACTCGTTGTACTGCTCAGGAATACCCTTGAACATTTTGATTTTAGCACGTATCTGTTTCCATGTCATTTGGTCATAATTCTTCTTGTCCCGTGCCATAGCCTACACAGACAATGTAGAAGTAAGAAACACTTTTTGTCAATGATCAAATAAATTTCCTTAAACAAGAAATACCTTGTAATCTTCTTCGTATTTGTCCATTAGGTAGGTGACAAACTGTACCACGCTGTTAGGTAGTCTAAATAATTTTTCCCTGGGTGCTCTAGCTTCGGCTTCCAATTCTTTAGCAACGTGTGCCTTCATTGGTTCCATGTCTACATCCTCTTCCTCTTGCCACACCGCTTGTTCAGGTTCCACAACCTTGCGCTTAGCTTCTTTAATCAGTTCTCTCTTAGCATTCGGAATCTTTAAGGTCTCGTTTGGATCATAAGACAGTCCCATTTCCTTCAAATTAGTCTTAGTGGACATAGTCACCTCCCACGAGTTCTTTATTTGAGGGCTGTAAACAGAAACTTTAAAATTGGTCAAGAGTAATGTCAAAATATTTTTTGGTTACGATACACACCAGCTGATGGTCGGCAATTTCCTCTGCTTATTCCTCAGCCTCTTGCGATTTACATTCATGCGGAACTTCTTCCTGCGTTTTACCTTCCTGATTTTCGTCATTGCGATACTTCTGAATCAACACGTGTTTGTCTACAACAATTCTAATAGAAGTTATGGTACTCGTTCAAATTCACACGTGAACATCTAACAATCAATATCTTCCTGCAAGGTAGAAACTACAGAATATTTTTCCCCTATGTGGGAATAAGTCTCTAGAAATTCTCGAGGGCAAGTCACTAGAATCCGGGCACTATCGACAGAAAGGATATGAGAGTGCTGGAGAGTGCTCACGCACGGGTTTTCGATGCCTCCGGTATAGTGCTGCCCCCACACAAAATCTT
>CM052317.1:12067815-12136647 GCA_028455605.1 Lasioglossum malachurum | reverse complement strand
TGGTGACAACTCAGACCCGGGCGTGAGCACTCTCATATCCTCTCTGCTATCGACAAAGAGATATCGACTACATTCAACTATCGATTACTTACTATTTATTGTTAGTCGCGATATACTATCGACTACCTATTTAGTCGATAGTTTTCAGTCGACTTAGCTTTATAAGCAACTAAAAAAAAATACGTATATCTATTATTGCCTCATAAGAGTATCCACTCAAAGTGTTGTTATTTGAAAAAAATGTTTTTCACCATTTATTTTTCAACTGTTTTAAACAAATGCCGTGTTTTCATAGTGGGCTACTTTTTAAAAAATTGAAAAAAATGGCGGTATAGCCCCAAGTGTCCCCTTTACGGACCTCTTTTTAAAAAGATGGACATTTGAAAATTGACGAGTTAAAATTATTTGAAGTGAACGATGCACCGCGATATACAATCTCGAACGGCCGAAGAACACAGTGGGCTGGATCGTAACATTTTACTACTCTTCAACTAATATAAAAGATATTGGGATGAAATTTCCACTAAAATTCAGGGCTTCGGAGTCGGTAGACAAAATTTTTAACTCCAACTCCGACTGCAACTCCTCTTTTCTTTTACCTTCGATTCCGAATCCTACTCCGACTCTGAAGCCCTGCTAAAATTCATTAAAAAATTATTCTTACCTACTGATAATTATCGTAATAAATATATTCTTTGTAATCATTTTTTTAATTATTAATTCTTTAAATTTTGTTGTCTTAAAATAAAATTAAAATTTGTTCATTTGTTACTTTTAGAGTAGTTTTTCAGACAATTTAAGTCACCGATGTCTTTGGTAATAAATTTCTCTGTATTTCTTAAAATATATAGGATAGGATAAAAAAATATGGTAAAATATTAATTTTTGTATTATTGAATTTAATCAATATTTTATATCGGCTTAGTCGATAGTGCCCATCACTAAGCGCACATAAATTTATTATATTGGAAAGTCGCGTTATATCTAGAAAAAGGATACATTCATTGAAGAACGTTTTGTGTAAGAAAGTAACTATGCATATTTTTGTCACCTAAATGCACAATAAGGAACATGTGGTCAGTTGTTCCGTGAAAGCGAGTCGTATCGACATTATTCCAGATTTGGGTGGACAATCGATCGACAATCGTTCATTGTATGCAAATCATAGCTTCAAAGAACGAATTCTTTACAATCGCGACGTGCCCGAAAGTCTTTTCACGGAGGATAATGAATTTCGAGCACGTGAACGATTGTGTTACACTGTCCCCATTACTATTCATGCCTCCTGATTGATTAAAGCTATCCCTTTGTCGTAATTTCGTGCTGAAATTGTACCTTACGAAACCTGATGTTCCTTTTATACTCTATACTTCTATACGAACGCGTCCACCATTTTATTTCGCATAGATAACATTCCGACGATGCCGTCCGAGCCAAGACTTATTATGCTTTTACTAAGTATGCAAATCAGTTATGCTCGAAATAAATTTATACTTTCAGCAACTTCGGTAAATTACACTTCTGTTTATTGTAAAATGAAGTTGGCCATTCGAAAGCAACGGGAACAGTTCAAACTTACTTTTGTACATTCGCGAACTACGTTAGTCGTAATTTATGCACTTTCAAGCAACGCGAAATGGTTCAGCCATTTGTTACAGCGAATATTGTCGTGGACAATAAATAAAACGTATTGTGTATATATTTTACCGGACGGCCTATATATTAAAAAGAGGTCTGTATTTGCATATTTTGCAAGCGTAAACCGATACTGCTGCGATAAGTTTAAACACGCAAGCGATGCGAAATTAATATATAAACAAGTGGGGGTA
Organism: Lasioglossum malachurum; assembly: GCA_028455605.1. NCBI lineage: Eukaryota > Metazoa > Arthropoda > Insecta > Hymenoptera > Halictidae > Lasioglossum > Lasioglossum malachurum. Next base: position 12,134,818 of record CM052317.1, on the reverse strand, counting down.
CGCAGACAACGTCGAGGTTTCATTAAAAAATTAAGATTTATTGATCAGTGCACATAGAAAGTCTCCATTCGTTTTCCGTGACAAAAACATAGCGGATGCATACATACATACAATAGTCACATATAAATTCGATACCTATAAGTATACCATTTTATACCTAAAACTGCATATATATCTACACACCTATACTCACAGTCTACAAATCGAACAAATTTCAACAAAGTGCGTGAGACAGTCGGTCGGTGTTTTCTCCACAAATCGTTTCGTACTGGTCCATTAACCCTTTCGCGTAACGTCCAAGTTCCTCGAACTTCCCGAGAATGCGAACTTGAGCTGAAAGCGCAACTTTCAAACAGAAGCGCTGGCTGTTCAGTTTATAGGCTGACTATGGAGTCAGCAGCGTGGGTATACAGATTTTGAAAAATGCAGAAACTACCGAAAGGATTAATGGAGTCGCGGATGAAGAGTTTACCAGGAGTAGCTGGTGCCGAGTCCGCTGAACTCGGTGTGGACGATGGGTGCAGCGTAGGATTTGGAGATCAGCTGAGCTTGTGGCGCGTATTCGAGAGGAGCAGCGTAGGATTTGGCGAGAATAGGAGTTGCAAGGGGTGCGGCATAGGACTTAGCCAGAAGAGGAGCTGGTGCGTACGAGGCGTAGGACTTGGTCAAGAGAGGTGCAGCTGGTGCAGCGTACGTCTTCGCGATCAAAGGCGCACCTGCGGCGTAGCTGTACGGAGAGGCGTAGGAGGTGTAGGCTGGTGCAGCGGCTGCGTAGGATGCGTAGGCTGGTGCAGACGCGTACAGAGCGCTCTTGGCGATGAGGGGAGAGGATGCGGCGTATTCGTAGCTCTTGGCGAAGAGTGGTGCCGGGGCGGCGTATTCGTAGCTCTTGGCCAGAAGAGGAGCAGCGGGTGCGATGTAGGATTTAGCCAGAAGAGGAGCAGCAGGGGCGGCATAGGCCTTGGTCAACAGAGGTGCTGGGGCGGCGTACGCCTTCGTCAAGAGAGGTGCAGCTGGTGCAGCGTACGTCTTCGCGATCAAAGGCGCACCTGCGGCGTAGCTGTACGGAGAGGCGTAGGTCTTGGCAATCAGAGGTTGAGCACTTGGGGCGAGGTAAGCAGGAGCAGCGATCGCGGCCTTGACGATCGGAGCATGGTGAACGTCGTAGTTCAACAAGGCGTCGTTGCTGATGCTGTGGCTGCTCACACGCACCGAAGAGTGCGCGCTGTCCTCGGCCCTCGAGTATGACGAGATCACGTTCTGACCCGCGTAACCCTTCTGGGTCGATTCCTGGCTGTAGCCCACGCTGCTGAGGTCGCCGGACGCTGTCGCGATGTCGTACGCCGCCGGTCCTCCGGCACGGGCCACTGCCAAACAGGCTGCGAGTACTACAAACTGCAAACAAATTCGTTCATTAGTTCAGTGGTAGTTCACCTATCGTGGGAGTTCGAAAATTGTAGCAATTAAAAGAACTCCTATAATTTATTCAGTTGTTGAACCGACTTCGGAAATGACTAGAATGTGAAGTTATAAATTTATCAAAAACCGAGGATAACGAAGAAAAATAATTTTCGGACCAGCGCGTTTGCCAACAAATCTACGAGAATCTTCTATTGATCATGGAAAGGTAAGATTGACGTTGTACAGTGCCACTATCGAGTACGAGGTTTAATCAAAGGAACTTGTCCAAGGCAGAAGTCGGAGCTAATTGGGAATCGTTAGAAGTTTTCACCGGAGATAATCAATGTCTCGGAGCAAGTTCAAAGTGTGTACCGCGGGCTCCTTAGATCGTACTTTGCTTTGTTATCTATCCGAGTCGCTTGTAACCCCGAGGGTGTTGCGGATCGCCTTACCTTGAATGCCATTTTGCTTTTTGCTTGAAAGAGTTGCTCGGCTCTGACCAAAACCGTGTCCAGGCCCACTATTTATACTCGTTGGAGATCGTAGCGGGATCAATCGAATTTTGGGTGCCAGTGCTCCCAGTGCGATTGGACACGCCTGATCGAGGGGAAGGGGAAACTGTACCGCAGGCTTTTTTCTGTTGTTGTTGGGATCATTAAGGAACGAGGATAGAAAGCGCGAAGGTGGAGAAGGATAGCCGTGGCAAAAGGGGACATGGACGAATTCCAGGTGTGGTACCTGGCGTAATTAAGACCGCACCGGTTCGGCCGGTGCAAATAAGAAAGGATCTACTCCTTAACGCATTCAATTTAGTGCATCGTTAAAAGATTAATCGTTGATCAACAATTTATGCTTCGCGTTCGGCGCTTGGAACTTTGGTAGCCGCTTCGTTAAAAGATTAACCAGGATTTGCGACACTCCGTAACAATGGTTGAGATAAGTGCATTTATTTTTGATCGTAGCACACATATGTTCTTCGTGAAATTTTTATTTCCCTAAAATTGTGGTGTATTTTTCTAAGTAAATTAAGGGATAAAGCGAATATTTGCAAGGAGGGTGTGAGGATTCAGGAAATGCATGGCGATGAACGCATTTCGGCTGGAAAAGGTCGCAAACAGCAATTATCGTGTTCGGTCATCGGTTATGTCACCCCGGCACGTCTCTCTGGGTCGAGTTTTTTGAAACCTTCGCTTATCCCCGATCGCGAAAGGGAACGTGGCTACGTCACGAGCAGCGTTTACCACCTTTTTCGCCTTATTTCGTGTCCTTCCCTTCGTTTATGTAACGTGATACATATACCAATGCCGGGCCGTGATATTGTAAAACCAGTCAAGGCCGCACTTTCTCTGAATTGTGGCACTGACATATAAAGCCATATATGTTGTGTGCACCGGTTTCACGTAACAGGGCCCATGGTATTGGTGATCTGGTTACATTATTAGACAAAACCGGCTGTCGCGGTGTCGGGCCCGCGGCTGTTTCACCGCAGAAACTCGTAGGCGAGGCTCTAGCAACCCTGAAGCAATCGGTAGCCTCGTGCAGGATAGTCTTTCATAGGAAAAAACACTTTCTACTTTGCCGTTGTGTCGGTTCGGTCGCCTGTTGTCATGCGGTTCGGTATCTAAAAGTGGAGGAACGGGGCAGGGGGACGCAAAATAGGTGTCTCTCGATAAAAAGGAAAACAAGATCCTCGTAGCTCACTGATGTCGATTGTCCTTCTTCCCTTTGGACAAGCGGTTCAGGTTGCTCTTCCACCCTGCGCACCGTACTTTGTGTACTCTCCTTCGGATTGGCCCAAAGCCCTCTCTTTCGTCTTCTTATCCATTCTTTAGTCTGTTTCAAAAAACGCTGCTCGTGTCCAACGGCCGCCAACGAGAAATCACTGAAAATATTATCGATTTTAAAACTGTCGGGATTGCAAAAAATCGTCTCGTTCGGGTCCTCCACAGTTTCCAATTGGATTATTCGATCTTCAGCTTCTAACCACTTTCGCCTAGCATCTTCGTGTAATTTCTTCGGTTTCGTGGTCTTGCCTCCTTTTGAAGTTGATGGCACTTCTACCTGGGTACGACGATGTACTCTTGTGCTCTATAACAATGACTGACGTATTCCTAATTGTCTAGACAAAGTTTTGCATAGCTGAATTTCTAACACTTGCCCTTTTCCTAGGTTCGGAATCAGTGTTCTCAACGTCTTGAGAGCTCCTAATAGGCTCATAGTGAGCACACAGGTTTTTCAGTATGTCAGTCTCGCGGGGTGACAAGGATTTGCTTTTAATTAGCCGCTCCGTCATCATCAGATACTCTTCGATCGGTGAGAAGTCTTTCGAAGAGCCTAGCAACTCGTCCTGGTCTTGTGCAAACAAAAATAATGTCGTTCGTGGATGTTTACCGTGTTGTCCGACCGGTTAGATCTGTTTGGACTCACTTGATAATTCTCTAGGTTCGAAGGCGATCAATTTGTTGTCGCTGATTAGCTCGTGGGACCTTGTCGGCGACGCATTTTCGCTCCCCCATGTGTCTGGTATAGGAGGTCTATTTGTTTTATACGTATTTCGCATTGTTCCTTCATTAACACAACACGTCCTTCGCACATTCCTTATAAGAAAACGCTTTTTTATAACCTTTTCCTACGTTACCACGTCATAGTCTTACTTTGTTTAATGGTGGCAATTGTAGAAAAATGTTCACGAGTCACACACAGTGATACATTTATGTTCGTGTTTTTTTTCATCGTAAAATGAATTGAAAATTCCGTACAGTACAATGACGCAAATATTTCGTGAAACGAGGCGAGAAATGGTAAAAAATATTTTTATATGTTCATCGAAAAGTGAGTAAAAAATCGCAAACTGGTTCGCGATGAATAATTTAAATTTCGAACGAGAGGTTACTTATTTTCTGCAAAAATACTGTCATGTATTCTTGGGGAACAATATATATAATGATGCGACACTTGATAACACGGGCGACAAAAAATGATAAAAAACTGTTTTATATATTCATCGTAAAGTGAGCCAACAATGGGAAACTGGTTTGCAACGAGTGCATTAAATTTCGAATGGGGAGAGATATTTTTTTTTTTAAATACTGCGACGTATTTTCGGGCGATTGCGTGTTCATCGCAAAACGGGTAGGAATGTGCGTCCGGGTACGCGAGGAATTAAATTTCGAGTAGAGAGAATTATTTTTCGGGAAAAATACGGCGTTTTACGGTGACGATATAATGGTGAAATTGTTTAATAAAACGGAGCAAAAAAAAAAAAAGGGTAAAAAAGAAGGTCGACGAGGATGGGATTCGAACCCACGCGTGCAGAGCACATTGGATTAGCAGTCCAACGCCTTAACCACTCGGCCACCTCGTCAGATATGAAAGCAAGTCCTAAAAGTTTGTGATGACGCATCAACTTCCAAAATTTCGCATTAAATCTCCTTTCACTTTTCGTTGATTCGCGAGTGAATCTACTCTCTATTGCTACAGTAGATCGCGGAACGCATCGGCGTGTTTGCTCGGTACGCTACGTACACACCTTATTACTATACTCTTCGTCAGTTTACGTTACGTAATCGCATTATCCGTGTGTGTACCGTTATCGATCAATACCGCGATAATCTTCTAAATGTTCTGGTTTTACATTGATACGGCGTAACAAATCCTAAAAACCTACAATTGCACGCTTGCGCTTCATATCGGTGGTTATGATAATTATCACGCGTTATCTGCGTTCATTTTTTAAAATTGAGTTTGTCGCTGTGTCACCTATGCTTTTGTTGTTTGTCTCTTGTGCAGACCGTGTCGACTTGAAAACAGATATTGCAACTATTGCAAGACATTCGTGATTAGCAGGAATTATGTGTATATATAGATGTACACAGTGTAATCAACAACGGCCGATTAATTGAGTGAATTGCACTTGTCCGCGGCTCGCAGAAGCCGCACAAAGGAGGAGCATACTAATCACGATTTCTATTAGGTAATCACGCTGTCTGTTCCATCGTTATGTCCCGTCCCGATGCATAGTCGTTACACAAGCATCGCGATAGTCGTGCGCACGCATTATTCTTCGTTCTATGTTCTCGATCGGCATGGAAAACACCGTGGAGCCAGTATCGTATACGCCGATGTACGATGACGAAATCACGAAAATCCTCGAGAACAACTTCTCGAGAACCAAAGGTATTTACCCCCTTTTGCTTTCGCAATACTTAAGTGCGCTGCGGCGCGGCGCCGGGCGGGGGGCCCGATGAGATTCGCGGCTGATCTGACCCGTGGAAAAAAAGCGATCGTATTTTATAAAACCTGCTCGATTTCAGAGGAATGCTACTTGGACCACGCAGGTGCAACTTTATATTCGGACTCGCAGATAAAAAATATTGCAGCCGATTTGCATAACACGCTTTATGCGAATCCGCACTCCGTTGGGACCGCGAGCAGTATGACTCAGGATGTCATAGAGCGGACGAGATACTTGTAAGATCCATGCACAATGCACCAACGAAATTGTACTAACGAAATTTCGTTCTTGCAGGGTGTTGAATCATTTTCACACGTCCCCCGACGATTACACCGTGATATTCACGTCCAGCGCGACCGCGGCGCTGAAGATCGTCGCTGATACATTTCTGTTCGTTAAAGAGGCGGCGAATGGTGCTTTGCCGCAAGGCGGACAGTTTGTTTATACACAGGACAATCATACGTCTGTCCTCGGCATGAGGGAAGTTGTTGCAAACAGAGGGGCGAAAGTAACTTGCTTGAAGCACGATGACGCTTTCAAAGTTTTCGGTGCTTCCCCGCCCTCAACTTCGTCTCAACAGAAAAGCAACTCGCTCTTCGCGTATCCGGCGCAGTGTAATTTTTCGGGACTGAAGTACCCTCTACAATGGATCTCTGACGTACACAATGGGATTTTGTCAAGTATAACTGATGGCACAGCCACCAAGTGGTATGTGCTGCTTGATGCTGCTGCTTTTGTGTCCACCTGTGACCTGGATCTGTCCATTTATAAGCCAGACTTTGTGACTCTGTCGTTTTATAAAATGTTCGGATACCCCACTGGCATCGGTGCATTGCTCGTAAAGAACTCGAGTGCGAGCACACTGCACAAGGTCTACTATGGTGGGGGCACTGTAGACGTCTCTCTGAGTTCTGAGATGTTCCATGTGAAGCGGGAGAGCTTGCACCAAAGGTAATCATGGTGTCCTCAATGATAGACGAATTATTTAAAAACTAAGAGATGTAAAATCGTCGCTTTTGGCGCTCAGCAAACCTAGTGTTAATGCTGTGTATTTATTTACAGGTTCGAAGATGGCACAGTGCCATTTCTCTCCATAGCATCATTGAGGCATGGTTTGGACATATTGTCAGCTGTTAAGATGCAGAAAATTTCTCACCATGTCTTCTCGCTTGCAAGAATTCTGCACGAATCCTTGCTAAAGCTCCATCATGGTAATGGAAAACCAGTTGCGAAACTGTACTCTGATACAGCTTATGAAAACTGTGATTTGCAGGGGGGTATTGTTGCGTTCAATCTTATTCGCTCTAACAGTGAATACGTAGGGTACATGGAGGTGTTGAACATGGCAGCATTGTTTAAGATACATCTCAGAACAGGATGCTTTTGCAACCCTGGTGCGTGCCAGAGGCACTTAGCGCTGTCGAATAAAGATGTTCTCCAGAATTACGACGCAGGGTATGTTTGCGGAGGTGCTGCAGACTTGATAAACGGCAGACCAACAGGAGCTGTAAGAGTTTCATTTGGATACATGTCCACGCTCAAGGATGTGCAGACTTTATTGTTTATGATCAAAGAATGTTTTGTAGATGGACCACAGGTGAATAAAATTCCAGACTGGTGGCTCAGCTACAAAGCAGTCTTGCACAACAAGTATTCTCGAAAAATTACAAATGTACAAAACACACATCACATGAGAAACAACGAGACAAATGGAATTAACAATAAATTACAAAGTATAAGGGAGTCTGTAAGCCATTTTATCAATGGCCATCAATTTTCTAACTTAACTATAGATAACGGTGTAACTACAAAGAAATGCACATTGGAACAATTGTACATATATCCGATAAAATCATGTGCTGCTTATCAAATAAAAGGATCCTGGAGCCTAAACTCCAAAGGATTACAGTACGACAGAGAATGGATGATCGTCGCATCCACTGGCACTTGTTTGACACAAAAGCAAAACATCAGTTTGTGTTTGCTGAAGCCAGTTATATCCAAAGAAAAAAGAATTATGCAATTGAATTACCCAGGTATGCAGTCTAATTACTGCAGATGCTATTACTATGCTGCTAATGCTGAAAACATTTCAGGAATGCCTGCAATAAATGTCCCGTTGGACAGTAGTTCTGTAAATACTGTAGGAGGGACAGTGTGCCAAAGTAGAATTTGTGGACACAAAGTAGAGGGTACCGACTGTGGTTCAGAGGTCTCAGAGTGGCTCAGTTTGGCATTAGGTTTGCCAAATTTAAGGCTCATAAGACAGAGTAACAGTGGGACTAAACAAAAAGGTATAACCGACGTCATGTAAATTATTCCATTGGATTATTTAACTAAATTTTCCTTGGGCAGATGGCAATAAACCTGATATATCATTCTCCAGTCAAGCTCAGTACCTATTAATAAACAAAGCAAGTGTGCTATGGCTCAGCGACAAAGTTTCCGACACGGAAGTCCAAAAGGACACAATTATACACAGATTCAGAGGAAATATGATGTTGAATGGCTGCGAGGCTTTCGAAGAAACAAAATGGAAACATGTGTGTATTGGAAGAAATAAATTTGTGGTATGTAATCTGATTAAAATACAGATTATTAGGTGGTGCGGAGTATGACTTAATAATAAGTTTGTCCCGTTTAGGTAACAGGACCTTGTACCCGATGTCAAATGATCTGCATTGATCAAACTACTGGTCTGAAAACCGTGGAACCATTACGCACTCTTGCTGAACAATTTCATGGTAAATTAAGGTTCGGCATTTATTTAACCAAAGAGTCAAGAGAAGACGGCATCATCGCTATCGGAGATACCGTTCGTATCTCGTGATCTCGTTAGTACCAGCGAAACTGAAAATTGGCGTTAAAAAAAGCGACGCAATTTGGTCAATGTTTACAAACACAGCTATACTACCAAACTGCAACCATAGACTTTATAAGTCTATGACCAGTGATGCCAGAGCGCGAGCGCGTTGGAAAAGGAAAGTAGAGGCAATAGTTCGTCATAGTGGGGGTATCGCTTAGTACCACGGTACCACGACTCTGGCATTACTGTCTATGACAGCAACACAGGTTGTCCTATCGTTATCACTTTCACCTTCTTTTATCTCATTTTTGTCCAGCAAGTACAAAAAATTCAAAACTTATTTATACTTTGTTGTGTGAATAAAAGGATATTTGTAGAAGATTTTGATTACTGTAAACTCTGCTGACGGTGAATAAATTTGTACAGAGGAAAGAACGAGAGAACGCGGTTACCAATGAAGAGCTGTGTCCTCCGAACACCATTTTGTCTCTAGAGCAGGGATTTTTCTCGCGTACATAGTTACTTTGGTAGAACTGCTGGCGCATCCACCCGCACCCGTGGCGTCTTTCCACCTGTCGCGCATCGGTGTGGACGAAGTTCAGTGTAGTTCGTGAATTTAGAACGGTCTGTTGATTTTTACGGGTTTACTGTATCGTATCTTCGATTCCGGGAAAGCCTCCGTTTCGACGGAGTCAGCAGACGCTATTGTATACCGGGTGTTTCGCATCGGGACGCGCGAATCTTTTGAAAATTGTATACGTAGGCAACAGGTGTCTAATGTCGCACATGTTTCGTGTACCGAAACGATTTTGCCATTGTTAAAACGCGCGCCTGCCTTCTGCGAAACGGATCTGCTTGAAGTCATGCCTAAGGATTTTCGTATCTCGCGTTCAAGTACCAGTTTCGATCAGATCGTCCGATAATTTTAATTACCGATCCCCGAACATGGAGTACGATTATTTGATCAAATTTTTGGCTCTTGGAAATTCCGGAGTTGGAAAGACCAGCTTCCTGTACCAATATACCGATGGCACTTTCGACTCGCGGTTCATGTCGACGGTTGGAATTGATTTTAAAGAAAAACGGGTGGTGAGTGAATTGTTCGATACCTGTCAAACAACTGTTTATTTCATTTTAGGATTCTTCATAGAATTACACTTTGCACCCGAAAACAAGACATTTCTTCTGACTTAAAATATTTCGATTGTTCATGATTTTGACAATTTCTTAAATACAATTCCCTATTCGAGTGCTAAGAGTTAATTTGTATGAAGATCCACAGTTCAGTTCATTCACAGGAATGCATAGACTTAGTTGAGTGTTTGTGTATATGTAAATGATCTTGAGACAAGTTAGGATCATTATCTATTCCAGATATATCAGACGGCGAATGGTAGGACCCAGCGTGTTCATTTGCAGTTGTGGGATACAGCTGGCCAGGAGCGGTAATGATTTGTCTGACTAGTTTGGTAGTATCATAGTAGTAGCAGCCTTTAATAACAATTGTGATTAGTTACAAGTATTAATATGACCATTAAAAAGTATTTAAATTATGTGGAACAATATATATGCGCATACATTGTCGGGTATCCTTGAAAGCTGGTGTCAGTAATCCCCCTAACAGAGACAATGATAGTGCTAATTACCATAGTTATCTAGGAGGTGCTTTCACGCTATTAATATCTAGGTTCAGAAGTTTAACAACCGCATTTTACCGGGATTCCATGGGGTTCCTTCTAATCTTTGACCTGACCAACGAGCTCTCATTCCTCGAAGTAAGAAATTGGCTGGAACAACTTAGGGTACTAATCATTTATTAATACTGTAGTTGTAGATTGCTTGGTGGTACACTGCAGGTCACCGAACTGTGATTTGAGTTGGCTTGTTAGTATAAAATAAAATTTGGGTATTAACAGTACAGTCGTCGGTGCATGTTGCATGGTAGTAGCTTTATACTATAATGTAGTTTGATATAGTAGTTTATTCAGTAATCAAAATAAAATCTTTCTTCACCTCTGTGAATCACAGATGTTCCAAAAAACAGACCCTGTAATCGTGAAAATCGAACGAGTATGTAGGACTGTATATTTTTCGCTATGTTCCTACGTTTAATAAATGAATCTTCCTCGAAAGAACACGTACATCTTTTTATTATGTTCGTTGTTACGTCACAACTCAAATCGTCGTTCGAAGTACTACGTTAAGTTAATGAAAATCATTGAAAATATCTCTACACGTGTAGACTCACGCATACTGCGAAGATCCGGACATAATTCTATGCGGGAATAAGTCCGATCTGGAAGACAAACGTGTCGTTGGCGAAGACAAGGCACGGGAATTAGCGGAGAAACACGGGTAAATAATACAGCCTGGCCTCCCTTTGACGAAATGTTCTGACTACATACATCCAGTTCGAACAAAATCAATCGCTCAAGGTCGTTGTTCCCACCACGTTGACCATCGCTGCTCCATCTGCCGTCTTTTTTCGGAAACGGGTTGTTTCGATTCGAGAATATGAGTCGCTAGTGCTGCGAAGATTCAAATTTTGGAAGACATTCGAAATTTTGGATTCGTTTACGTCCTCTTGAGGCGCGCAGAAAATTGTCTGACCCTGTCAAACGTTAAAACAGCTACTGTGCAGAGACAGGAAGATGCCTGTCCGAAGAAACCCGAGTCTGATTGGTTCCCGGGCTCGTATACTTCAGTCTGAAGCTGAGATACGAAGCGAATTGGATCATGTAACAGTCATGGCTACATCCTGGGATTCCCCGGGCGCATCTCCTCATCTCTGCGTAGCTTTTTGTCAGGACATTTCTCCAAAGAGGACAGCAGGGCCTCTAATCCCATAAACTGGCGGAGCCAGGAGTCGTGACAGCTCAAGGGCTCTGCATGGATTGTATTTCCTAGTTTGGTTTACCTGGAAACGAGTGCAGCAAGCGGACAGAACGTGGCGCACGCTGTGGAGGTGCTTTTGGACCGGGTGATGCGCCGAATGGAAACCACCGTGGACAAATCGTTGCTGCCACATCAGAGAGTATTGCGGTGTCTCGAGCGTGACACGCCGCCGCCCAGCACTTCATGCTACTGCTGACAGTGTCCTTACACGTAGCCGAATAAAACGCCGCTCCTCAGATCCGTCTGACAATCGGTGGGTCCCGTTTTATCCGGCTGACGACTGACTTAAAGAATCTTGTACTTGAATCTCCTAATATCTCAGCTGATAGGCCAGTGTCGAGTCGATGAAGGTAAACAAACATAATAGCCAATAATATAGTGCGATGTTTTGTTTACCTACATTGACTCGAGTGGACTCCCCGTGCCTCACAAGTTGTCTCCTGGCAGGAATTCGGAAGAAAAGCGGCAGCTAGCCGTCCGATTGGTCATTCCACACGGACTTTCGGTTCCAGCCGAATTATTGGCTGAAGTGTGAGACGTCAAAGCCTAACAATTGGCTCGAGGGACTTCTTGCGAGGCACGCGAAGTAGGATGAAATGCTTGGTAGCCACCAGGTGAACTGATCGTTTTGATCATGTTCGAGGTTGATTATTCGGGCTGGTTACCAACGGTTTTGTCCTGCAACAGTTTCCGGTTTTACTCGCGAGAAGAATCGCGTTTTACACATCCATTTGTACTTCGTAAACGATGTTCCACGCATCCACGCACGTACTGTCGTCTTCCATTGTCGCTTCCACTGGTACACAGGACTATTCTCGACGCATGTTGTCTTTCATCTTCCGCGACGATAAGATTTGCCTGTTACTATCGGACGCACAACGTGTACGCAGGTACTGTTGGGAGCTGGGAAGGTGGCAGTCAGTTGGGATGCTAACTTTCTAGGTCTCAACAGTACATGTCGCTGCAACGAAGGTGACGCAACTCGAGAAAGCTGTCCAAAAGAAAAAGTGATTCTTTTTTATTGTTCACGTTGGAAGCTTAATACTTTGCGAAGATTTTAAAGAAGGTTTTAATGAATACTTCATGTGAATATTCGTATAATTATGGAAGTTCTAGAACGAAGAGTAATTAGGTCACAGTAATCGGGGTCACTATGGAAGTCATCGTTTAAAACTTTAAAGCCGTTTAATCTGAATACATTTTTTAAGAACGATTTTAACGTTCTTGAAGATCATGTTTGAGTTTGATCACTTTCGTTGCGAGTGTCATCAATCTCACTTTACTTGCCAAACATTGTGATACAGTGGCTATGATTCGGGGCAGGGTTCGGCGATTTTTCGACTATATCTAATGTATTTTTGATGCTGTTATTGTGTCTAACCAAAGTTCACACACCTAGTCGATAAGTACCGTGTCATAGGGGGGTGAGAAACAATCAAACTGTTCGCGACTTCATTACCTCTCGTACGACACCTGTTTGCACTGTCGTTCAGTACTTAATGATCGTGCATTCTTGCCAAGTTGTGACGTAATATATAGGTATATACGTATATTAATCGTGAGAGCGACGTAATTACGCGTTGGAAGATGTTACACGTTATTTATCCTGACTTTTATACGTGTATTGTGTGTTCAGGTCGACGGAACTCGACCGACTATCCTAAAAGGTTGTCGATGCTGGAGGTACGGGTCCAAAATATTCAATTTTCAGATCGAACATTTTTGAAATTACATCACAAGTTTTTATGGACCATTCAATGAAATACAGAGAGAAAGAGAGAGAGAGAGAGAGAGAGAGAGAGAGAGAGAGAGAGAGAGAGAGAAATTGAGGATTAATTGAAATAGTATTTCTAAAATTAATTTTCGAACACGTAGATGAAATTGGTGACCATGAGTGGACTATTACCCACCAGCATCTAGCTCTAGTATTACGAAAATTGTATGTTACTTCCTCCAATTTTTACACGATGTTACAGATTATCGAGTTCGAATATACAAAAAAAGTATATATATACATATATGATTGTTGAGTGTATACAGAAAATGATATAGTAATTCGCTAGATGTTTTCCATCAAACAGGAGGTTTCGATTACGAAGATGGCGTCACTCCGGGCTGTTCAGTACAATCGTAGATAGGTAGTTGAACAAAGGTAGTTCGTTTTTAAATCGACATTGTCACACCCGTGTTAAAGAGAATCTCCTACGATCGACTAGTGTTCATTTTGGAAAGTACCTTTGCGGATTTGTCACGTTTGTAACAACGTATACGCTTTAAGAATTTGTCATTGTAAACGTTGTGAAGTGTTGTGAAAGATTAATAAACAGTTAACATTATTCCGATGAAACCAAAAGGAAAAACTTGGCTTAGAACTGCGACCTCGACATCGTAATTCAAGGTTATCGAAGTCGAAGGCAGCGCGGTGATACGGTATAATTACCGAATCTTTTCTCGCCGCGGTCGGCTGGAAAATACGAAAAATAATTTCTCCTCGGTAGGGGATTGGCGCTGTAGACGGCAGGTGTTCGTTTCGCAGTTTCGATTATTCCTCCCGGCCGGTTCGCAGTCAAACGCAAACCGATCCCGAGCTCTCTCGGCCGGGGTCTGGAAAATAGCTCGATGGAAGTTTGGTTTCATCAATAACCGGGGCCGGGTGAAAAGTGCGGCTGCTTGAGTCAAGTTCCGCGGGGGAAACTTCCTTTATGGAAGTTCGATCGAACTTTCTGACCACCTCGGCCGGGTTATTAGCCAGCTATTTATACACACCGGTGTTATTGTTTACGAGTACGTCTGCTTTTAAGCTCGCCCGGGGAGGGCGAAACTTATTTTTACGGGGAAACTTCGATTCTCCGGAGTCTACGAGCGTTGTTCGACCTGAATCACCCTCGCCGGCGTTCCAGTGTGTTGTACCCGGCCCCTGAAAGCGCTAACAAATATATTCTGAACGGAATCATGCACAGTGTGCCATGAAACGCGCAGTTCGAGGTGTTTCAACTATGGAAGGCAACGATATTAAAATAGTCACTGAATTTTTGGCGACGAACCTGACCCAGAGCCAGAATATTAAAATCGTGATTCGGTTACCGAATATCCGTCGTTCAAATTGAATGAATGGTCCAGGTGCGTGGCCCCACGGGAACAGTTCGGTGTGCATCGGCGGGTCACTCGAAGCTGTATATTATATCGGCGCCACAGGCAACCGGAAACGTTGTCCCGGCGATATTTTGGCCCCGCTTTGGCCGGCGTTCGACGGCAATCGAGCGATTAGGCTTTCCTAGCTTTGTCTCCAACGTGCCGCTGATACCGGTAACGACCACTTTGAGACTGCCAGTTAGGTGCTCCCTCTGTGCCGGAGTAATTATTACGTGGCCCCTCAAGTTCACTTGATGGAGGCCAGACAAAGCGATGGGACCCGTTCAAAGCATACGATCCAGGACTATCAAAAGGATGCTATTTATCCGACCGTGGTTGGTTTCGCCGCCCCTAGCCAGAGAGCCAGCAGCTCCTCTTTCCACCCGGCTGTTCGTTTGGGACACGGCTCTATTTCCGACTCTGTCCTCATCCACTCACCCTCTGACGCGTACAAAATACCGCGACGAGGGGCCGAAGTGCTCGAGTTTCCTCCAAGTCCCCCGTCTCAAGAACTGCTGACCGGAAGTTCCCGGAGATATTCGCAAACCTCTCCAACCATCCCCGCCCTCGAACTCGCGGAGGAACATATCGCGCGATTATTCGAATTGTTCGCGAGCCAAATCTTCGCGATTACGCGAGATCTGTATATGTTAAGCCTTAAGGAATAGAAGGATCGAGGAAGGAGGTGGAAGCAATGGAGCTAGAATTAACAGCTTAGCACTTAAGAAGGAAAAACTCCAATGTCAATTTTATTCTATACTTAAATTAAGAGAAAAGAGACCTTCCTTGGGAAGACGAGAAGGTTCGCAAGAATCGACCGACATTTCGAGGCCCCCTTCGAGCCAACTTCTGGTTACACGTGCCAAACACGGAATCCTGCTCGCGCGGCAGATCCGTGGACACCCTGACACGGGATCTGCCGCGCTTGTCAGGGAAAGGGAAACAATTTCAGCTAGATATCGGACGGGCAGATAAAGCTAAATTACGAAGCGGCCTCGGGATCCACGCCGACCACCGGAACACCGAGGTTTTCTGGGTCACTGGTGCCTTCCCTCCTGATTCATAACTTCCGGCTGATACTGCGTCGAGGACCCCAGCTAAGATACATCGACCTCAAACCCGATCTCTTCGCAAATTGCTTCAGAAAATCCCCGCAATACTATCAAAACGGTCGGACTTGTTGCGGAGCTCGATTTTTCCGATCGGATTATCTTCCGATTCCCATTTGCATTTGTATTAGATCGGGATTAAGAATATTCGGGACAAAATGTAATCCTCCATCGTGCTCTTTATTGCTGAGTTTGTAAGTTCCGCTTTTTGGAAGTTTTCAGGATGCAACAATGTAGTTCATCAAGTTCACTGTGTTGCGTCCGAGGTATAGTCATTGTGTCACGTTGTCCCTATTAACTCAGGAATCGAGATACCAGGCAACCATAAATTTTACTGTTATCATCGCTTAATCCGAAGCCAACGTTATCGTCATGTATTTTTATCAATGGAGGAGAGAGAGTGACAGGATAACATAATGAGAAAGGTGAGTAAGCGTCTCTCTGCTTCCGGTCTCAGTCTGCCACCTGTTGCACCTCCTTCGTTGTACTGTGCTCCTGATAACAATGGTGAGACACCTGCAGTATGACATAACCGAAGTTAGTATGTAGTATGTTGCTACACACCTTCCACCGGCATTCTGTGTTCCTAATACAAAGAGCCATTTTTCGTCGAGAACGTTCGCGCACTGTAACTTCGTTGTCCGGGGTTCTTCGTTGAGAACGTTTACCGTAAGAGCATGAACGCGATGCGAATACGAGCGCACGCACGATACATATTTTACACGACGAGCTTCATTAACAATTCGCCGTACATTTCGCCGGGTATAATTAATCCCGAACGCTTTAATTGGTTTCTCGTTAAGACGATCTTGAATGTATTGTTCCGATATCAATGAAAATTTAATTGGAATTACCGGGCAATCTATCAAAATAATATGTGCTGAACAGATTAATAGTATTGTCGGAGGAAAATAGTAAATAATGTGATAGCTGGGGGCAGCGGAACTCTCGTGATAATTGTTCGGTTAAATCACCCTTGTCATAACTAGACTGCGGATCTTTATGCGTGTATAGCAAAATTAATTAGATGAAATCCAAAATTGTTGGAAAATTTCAAAAATTAAAAGAAATACAATCCAATTAGGTTTGTATTTCTCGCGATCGAGGCAGGCAATTTTTATTTTGCATAAAGATAACTTTCTAAACTCGTCAGAAGAACTTCAAAGCGAAATTAAAGCTCTCGATTTTGTTGGGCCAGACCGGATCGCCAAATTGAGTCCGAAAAATGCGAAATTAATCACGCGGGTAATCCTCTATCTAACCAGCGGCCGGTAATTATTAATCGACTAATTTCGAGAATCGCAATTAATCTCGCCGTAGCAGCGACACCATTGCAATAAATCTTTCACCATCGAACTTCCGTTCGGCGAATTTCGACGTGATCGCTAGACTGCGGTTCTTTATGCAAAGTAATTGCAGAACGATCTCCGCGCAATGTAATTTTTAAAATTCTTCGAATGTTTCTCCTGTTACGCCTACATTTGCCCTGAACGCATAACAACCCGCAGTTATCAGTATCGGGGAACACGTTCCGCAAACACCTGCAATTCGAGCACCGAGGCGCGGGAGTTTCGCGTTTCGTTTATTGCAGTTTTTATCGTGTTTCGCGCCGGGAAGATTCGCGATCATGGCGGCGTGTATCACCTGTAAGCGCGAGCAGTTCCCGGGGAAACATTCCCATCGGCCATTGTCCCGAGAATCTTGGGAATCCTGGCGGAGGACTCGTCCAAGGAAGGAAGAAAGCCGCGTCCGGAAGCGGCGGCGAGTTTCCGCCGTTTACGATTCCCCGGGCTGCCCTAAAACAAAGCGGAAGTGGAATAAGAAGTAGCAGGCAGCTTCTTGGATCGCCAGGTTTGCCAACTTCCTCTCCTCGCAGTCGTTCGTTCGCGGATCGTGAGACTTTTTCTAGATCGTCTCGCGCCGGTTGAAAGGGCCGCCGATAAGGATAACGATCCCGGCCGGAGACGTGACGTTAATTGGAAGAGGCTGGGTCTTCTTTAGATCCCCACAGCCCTTCCCTAGATATCCCGGGACCCGGAACACCTGGCCCCCTTCGATCGAGGAATCTTTAATTGGTTTCGACGAGACAAGAATATCATTCGAACCTTCACCGGAAGGTTCGAGATTAAAACGGATTCGTATCATTGGAGAAGTAGATTTCGGTCTTTGACGGAAAGGTCCTTCGTGATCCTTGCAATTGATCCTGTTTCGTAATGGTATCGGAGTCGAGAGAGTTCTTATTCGATAAGATAACTACTTAAATACAAAATAGATATTTGCCAGTGTAGTCGACAGCTTTGTTTATCCTTGAAGTTCTAAATTTAAAGTTTTCAGATTGTCAGTACTATATGCGAGCAATTGGAAGTTAAACGATCGACTTGTTTCGTCTATGATTTTTGCGGGATTTCTTCCAACGACGAGATCGATGGAACTTGTTTGATATAGCCTGTCGCTCTTCCTGCGAGCGTTTTGTCACAGCGAAAAAATATGTTCGCCCATTGATGCTAAACGATTTCCTATCGGCAGCGATATGCAAATAGCAGAATTTTATACGCGACTGTGACGGTCATTTTTCATTCGTCCGAACAAAACCTACCGGACACACTTTTTTTTCCCCTCGTGCTGACCGACACGACGATACTTCCGGTGGCTGTCGAACGCCGGAGATTTAAATATCGTCACTCGATGACTCCTCGATCGGAAAATTTCGAGTGCGCCGCTCGATAATGCAAATCGAACGTAAACAAGGCGACGGAGAATTATTATCCACCGTAACGGCACGTTGCTATTTCGAATGGTAATTTTTGTGTAGCATAACATGGACTTCTGAATTCGACGAAGACTGTCGAACTGGCGAAACATTTTCAATAAAACATTCTCAGCCGAGATCCGCTGTCAATCACGTTATTTGTTAATGGCGAGTAATCCTCATCCATCCATTTTTGTAACTTAATGTATTCCTCGTGTGTCAAAATGATGTATTGGTGAGCACGAAGATATGGGAAGATAAGTGATTGATTTCGGTGATCATTACACTCCTTGTCGCTCACGTGCAGTCACGCCAATTTTTCTTCCGTGTACATTACGAATAGACATGCATTCGTGTTTTCTAATGAATGGAAACAATGTTAAAAAAATCAGTCCAATTGTAACTAACCATTAGTCGACGAGTCTACAAAGTTGCGAATCTCGTTCGATAAACGCGAATCGATAGCGAACCGGCCCGTGCTCGGCGATATCATCAGAAATCCATAAATGGAAATCAACGGCGAGCTCGAGTAGATAAATCGGGATGAAATTCCCTGGAATTTTCTATAACTGCTTGAAGTTTCAATCGGAGGGATTCCGAGGTTTAATTCATAGCTATCGCGGGGGATCGGTTTGTCCCGATGTTCGATCCGAACTCGGAGGAGTTAGACTGTCGCTGCGCTGCTGTTCTCGCGATCCGCTCGATAGTCTGCGCCCCGGGTTTGTTCCAGATGCTAATTGGGGAAAATTCTGGTGGAATCCTAAACGAGCAAAACACGTCGAGGAGCGAGGCTGCCGCGCATCACCTGACGCGCGTTTGTTAATCCTCTTTCGCGCGGGAAAGTTCGTCAGTTTCGTGAATTTCGAATTTGAATCAGCGTCGGCTGGCGTTGCCCGGTGGCTCGGATTGGAAAATCGAGTGACATTTTGTTTGAAAATGAACGTTTAAGTACTATATCAATATCGTATCCATGAATGTAGAACGGAATTATTCTAGGTCGGAAGCAATGTTTAATATTCCAGTTAAAATCGATCTCTCTACACGACTGAAGCAATCAAAAATCGTAGAAACGGTGGTCGAGGGTTTGGAATTGTTCGCTGCGTCGCGGTGTGCAATTAAAAGTTGCCGTTCACGAGCGGTTTCCCTTCCGCGGACATCTTCGCGATGTAGATTAAGGTTCGACAGCGGTGCTGGGAATCGATCAGTCAACAACTCTCGTAGCAATTACGCTGAGCCAGTCAGCGTTCGGTCAGAAACCGATCAGTCAATCGCCTCTGAAGCAATTTGGCATCGATGGCTCGGCCTCGATCGAGGAATCGATCGGTTCAACAGCTGCTGGGGCAATTAAGATTTCAATGGCGACATTTCGAGTTGCTGGACACTGCGTGGCCTTGTCCATGAAGCTCTTCGTTTCTAATCTGTACATACAATCAGATCGGACGAAGAGGAAGTAGTAGAAGAAGAAGAGGAAGAAGACAATTCAAGGGGGAGAATCTCGTCCGTGAAATAAAGGATCGTCATCTCGCCGGGGATGGATATCACGTGATTCTTTTAGCGTCCTTCGCTTGTTCAACTCGGCGGCTGCAGAATTCTTCGCTGTCGCGAGCCACAGTTTCTCACTGGGAGCTAGTTTCTCATGCCCCTGGAATCCCCGGTGAAACAATCGAGAGAGCGTCCCATTGTCCCTGGAGGCGGAGGGGAATGAACATCAACCGAGCTGAAACGTACGAGCCACCGAGCCCCGCCAGAACGGGAATTCTTCTTTCCGAAGGCGACCCTGCCGCGTCTACACATCGATCTGCTCGATCGTCGGCCATGAATCCTCGTTGGGAGATCTTACCTCGGGATCCCAGGAAATTAGCTGGAAATTTCGGCCGACGAAATGCCTCCGCTGGAAATGCTCGGATAGTATTAAATTCTTTAATGTGTGCATCAAGTTCTTAAATCTGAAAGAATTCAGAAGATAGTCGAGCACTCTTCAAGTCTTAAAAACCTTGGTAGAGAGTTATGTAAGACAGTGGACCACCGGTTCGAATTTTTACGGTCGCTCTGGAACCGCTATGAAACATCGAATCCGGTGTAATGAAAATATAATAAAGATAGAGACAGCGCGTGCCAAGCGTGGGCAACAGTGGAGGATGCCGGGAGGCTGCGAGGCAAATGTCGGCAGGCATCGATCGGTACTTAACGGGGTCGCGGTCGTATCTATCGTCCAGATCAAGACGTCATCCAGAGGTGGGCGTCCCGACCGATTCCGGATTCCAATAGCTCCTTAAGAGCCCGTGGTAGGAGGAGGATCGATGGGCCGAACATTTTAATTTCGCGAGAATCATATTCACGAGTTGGATCGGAACGAGTTCTGGCAATGGTTCGGGATCGTCCGCTGGCCGAACACCGGCATGGCGGAGGAGCAGAGCCATGCCAGACCGCTGCTAGATGGGGGCTGCAATTCCATTTGTCCCATTTCAAAGTGAAATAGCTTATAACGTCGAAATAAAACGTCCCCCTCGGACCGGCCGGGTATCCACCGGGTACTTCACGACCGCCTAAAGTCACAGGAGCTCTCTCTCGCTCTCATTTCCCAGGGATATTCTCGGGGGGTTCGAAGATGGCTCCGGGATATGGAAATCCCCGATGCTGCCTGCCCGGGATCCTCCTGGCACGGGTAATTCGATTTCGGATCGCATATTCTTTCCTCGGATCTTAACGACGCGACCTCGTTCGTTACGGAATCCCACGCGTTGTCACGATTTTGCCACCGTGCCGCCCGACCCGGCCCGAGTTATTGTACTGCTTCTTGGCCGCAATCGTGAGACCCCACGGGAAAACCGTTCCTCCCTTTATCGCCGCCCGCCCGGGATCCCCCGCTGGAAATCCTTTTTTCATGGACTCCCGCGGAATTTATTGGCAACCGTCGCGTTTTTCCAACCGTTACGCTTATTGCGAATAATATTGCTAAGTTACGGGACTGACGGGAGCTTGGCGCTTTTGCTTCGAGCTGTAATGTTGCTGGAAAATTGAATCGAACTGTTTTACCGCAATCCCGTCGTTCGTCTCAGTCCGTAACGTTATTGTTGGATGATTTACGGACTGGAAGAGGTGTGCCTCTTTTATTTTGTGTAAATTACAAATTTTAGATATACATAATGCAGAATTTCCTGCCACCGCAGATAGATGGCGTCGGCGTTTACAGACTCCCAAAATGGCGACCATTTTAACGAACTAGATCTTCAATACCGACCTTTCGCTTTGTTAAACCAACGGAGACCCCAAAGAAAAAGGTAGGGAATCTGCCGAGCCAACTAAATCTAACTATATCGAGTCAGCGCCGATATAAATTCCGCTTGATTGTTTCCCGCCAAAAGTACAGTTTACAGTGGGTCCTCGGTGTAGCTAAGGTCCCGGAGCTCCCGGAAACTTTTAAATTCCTCGTAGTAGAGGAAAGTTTACGCGGAGTTTCACGGAATGTTCGATTCGGTGGAAGTTCCGTCTGCGGGTTAAACTGGCCGCGTTCCGAATCATCGCGTTTTGTTGTTTCCCTTCGCGTCGGCGGTGGTCGTGTTTCCGCGGCAAATTGGAACGGCGCGACGCGCGACGGTTCGTTTGTTCAACGCGTTGATCCTCGGCGATTCTCGAACCGGAGGGGACGATTACGGTAAAAAGCGTGCCGGCGCGGCAGGACGGAATATAGTTCGCCGGACAGTCATTATAATACATCGCAAAGTGGACGCGTTGCGGTCGCCCTTATTTCAAGCCCGGAGCTTCCGTTCGCGCCACTTCCCGCGCTGTTAAAACAGTAAACGTCTCGTGCCCGGGCCGGGCCAAAGTGCAAATTCAACTGTTCCCGTCTATTTCGCATGAGAACTCCACTAAAAGCGGCGAAGCCCGCAAAAAGCCCGAGTTGTCGGGGTCCGACCGCAATCCGGAAACGTCAGGCTGGTACATCAGCTTCTCCGCGGGCGAGAACTGACACTGCGCACTTTGTTAATGACCCTCGGCCTATTTTATACACGCTCTCTCTCTCTCTCTCTCTCTCTCTCTCTCTCTCTCTCTCTCTCTCTCTCGCTCCAAGCGCCGCGGATTCAAACACGTAATATTTTCCTTCGGACGTGAAATCGCTATTAATTAAGTTTCCCAGCGTTAATTTTCATCTCCCTTCGACGCGATCATCGTCGAACCCCTTCCTCCGCCATCCTACAGGAAAGGGTAAACGGGGAACGCTGTCACCTGCACGACGACGAACTTTTCGCCGCGCATCACCCTCTTCTCTTCCCTCATAGTCATCGATGTCCTCCATTTTTGCGTCGTTTTGCGCTTCAACTCCAGAGACGCGAAATTGCGACTTAATTAAGTAAGAAATCTTTCCCAAGCACCCCCGACCTGGCCTTGCTACCCAATTAGCAAGATTCAATTGCAAATCTCGAACCTTTCTCGACGACGACAAGATTGCTGAGACCGTGTCGGCTCTTCGATACGAAATCCGGACATTTTTACTCCCCTTTGGACTCCCGTGATTGGATTCTGCCCGGCGATATTAATTTTTATATTCGTCCATTCAATTCTCTTCATAATCAATATTTTCCCTGGAATATATCTTCGGGAAATGAATTTTAAACGAATTTCTACTACCGCGTTAAAACCCTCCAACGTCAGAAGCGCCATGTTCTTTTCAAAGTTTCATGCGCAATTCCAAACCGAATGATTTGCTAATCGGGATAGAATTTCGCACAGCACAATGTCTAACTTCTTTCACGCCGAATCTTTTTGCGTAAAGATGTCGAAGAAACGACTTCTGACCCAGTTTCCGAGTCTCCCAGCCCCGGAGCACGGATCGGATAATATTTCCACGATACCGCATTAGCTCCGCCATGATTTCTTGCGCACATAATCGCCAGGCTCGCCACGACCATCCAGCAAAACCGCGAGCAATTCGCGATGAACCAATCGTTTCCCGGTATCGTTCGCCATTTCCCGTGTTGAAATCACGTCGGAGAAAACCAGGCCGAGGAAGGTACACACGGCCGGAAACCGTGGCAACAACAAAAGACGGGGTCGGCATTGATTACTTATCGATTGTTTGCGCGCCGCTCGCGCTATTCATTCCTTCCGAAACCGCGGAAGGTTTCTTATCTGCCCCCCCCCCCCCCCGGTCCCGAACCTAATTTTCTCGGCCGTCTATCCGGCCATTCTCCCGGCGGAAAATAATCCCCGGGATCGTTGCGATACCCTCGTGACCGGATCCCATACACGCACGTGTGTGCACAATCTTTCAAACATTATAAATTGTTTAACTCGTTAACTGCTTGTTCTTTTCCGTTCGTGAGAGAAAGGTAGAATTTTAGTTGAAGTTTAAAAGAGCTTTACATAAACGAGTTAAAACTCGTTAGCTGCTTGATTCATGATTTATTTTGTAGATATAGTGATTCGGAACTTCTTTGTCGTTCGTGAGAAACTAATAAAATTTTAGTTGAAGTTTGAAAGAGCTTTACATAAATTGTCTAACTCGTTGGCTGCTTGATTTATGATTTATTTTGTAGAGACATTTATTATTTTTTTTAGACATTTATCATTTATTATTAATTATTTTGTGGATACAGTGATTTTAAGCTTCTTTGTCGTCCGTGAGGAACAAATGGGATTTTAGTTGAAGTTTAAAAGAGCTTTACATAAATTGTCTAACTCGTTGGCTGCTTGATTTATGATTTATTTTGTGGATACAGCGATTTTAAGTTTCTTTGTCGTCCGTGAGGAACAAATGGGATTTTAGTTGAAGTTTAAAGGAACTCTGTAGACCCAGCAGTGAAATGCGTGAAATAAACTTCCTAAATTCTTAAAAAAATCCAAGCTGTTTAATCCACCTCTGAAAATGGGACGCCATTTTAGAAGGTGACTTTTTTGGCCAACTGTATATCGTCGGACGATTCAACGGGGAGTATGTGCTTTATCTCAAATTAGCGGCGCGACCGACAAGTGTTCCCTTTGTAACCCAGCGAACTATCCGGTGCAACCCCCAACCCCGGGCCACCCCCGCGCCATAACTAGGATTCAGATTAAGGTAAATTCCCTTTTAGCCGAAGCTTAAAACCGTTTACGGATAAATTGCTATGCTCTGGCCCGGAGTGCGCTGGATGTTAATATTGTCGTTGGTGGTGGAGGTGGTACTGTGCCATCGTACCACGGGACGGGACACTTTGCTGCTCCCTGCAGGCCAGCCGAGTATGTTTCGTAATTAGCTCATTACCGGTGGGCCGTCCGTCACTCTTTTTGGGTGCAGTCAGATTTAGGAATATTTGCTGACTGTCGGGTGACCGCGATATAATTATGGCTGGCAGTGCACTCTTTATGCGATAATTTTTATTTAGCTCCGCGGAGATTATAATTAACGAATGTCAAAGCAACGAGTACTCTCGTGCATCACTAGACAACGGATTTCATGCATTTACGGGGAAAATTAGTAGATGCAATTTAAAACAGTAAGAAAATTCGAAAAATTTGAAGATACTGTTACATTATCTTCGAGCTATTAAACAGATTAAGCAATTAAATAAATTTCCATTTCACTCCAGTTTGTTGCAATTCGCGTGAAAAGATTTTATTTCGCATAAAGATCCGCTGTCTATGCATCGCGCATCCTAAGAAATTCTTCAAACAGACTATTATTTCTAGCATCTTCAGCAGTGGCTGAACGACATCGCGGCGAGACGCATTATCGCGGCCCATTACTCAGAAGGATTCATAGATCCCGTCCGTGCGTCTCGTAAATCGAAGAGCGCTCCTCCCGCAGAGATTAAAGCGACCTGCGTATAAATTCAAAGGACATTCCGTCACGGAGCTCGTCTCGCGTTTCCCACCACGTCACGTAACTGCGGAGCCTTTTAAAGACAGAACGAACGTTTCCCGCCGACGACCATAAATCACCGTGGGCCGCCCATAATCGTATTCAATCGGCCGCCGTCCTCGAATTCTCGATATTCTCGCGCCGCTTCGAAACGAATCGTTCGCGCGCGCTCTGAAATCTTAACCAGTTGTTGGAAAAACTCGGTTGAACAACGGCCTGTCTCTCTCTCTCTCTCTCTCTGCAAGTTTCCAACCGAGTTTCTTCGACTCGGAATCGTTAAACATCGATTAAACGGTCGGCGCGTTTCCAAGGGATGGATTCCCGGCACACGTTCCTGGCGGCAGATTGCAGCCACCGCGAACAACTTACAAGTCTCGTTATATTCAGACTTGAAGTTCCCGACGAGAACAATCAGCGAGGTTTGATAATGATTAAGTCTTCTAACCGGTCTGGAAGCAACATTTTCGGATTATTTGAAGAAAATGTTTATCGTGGAGGAGGAACGAAGGAAATGGTAGCACACGGGAATGGTATTTGACATTAATTCGACGATGAACAGGCTTGATAGAGGGCAGCGATCGGGCTTCGGGAGAATCGTGCGCGAGTCTGGCGTGAATCCCGCATATAATTTTGGGCGGACCGAATTCCGGGGGAGCGGCTTCGGGAAGAACGATGGTACGCGACCCGCGGAATAAGTAGTATCGGTGAAATATGGTCCCGACGGAAGCGTTTTTACCGGTGCACTTTATGCGCGCCGGAGACTGCCAAAATTTCCCAGTTTCTCCACATGGCTGCGCATCAAGCGCGGAACGAGGGACCACGGATTCGCCGAGGTTTCCGCGGAGACCTCGTATACTTATCAGAAAGAGGATCTCGACCGACGGTGCGTTCCGCCGTGAACGCAGGAAAAAAAGATATGCATTCCCGCGACGACGTCGTGCTCTACCGATTCCGCGGAAAATATTCGATAGAAAGCATTTTCGCGAGGATTTTAAGGGGTGGTCTCGTTTCCAGGATTGCAAAAAGTCGAGCTTTTGAGGGAGACAGCGGTCTAGATTGATCTTTTATCTGGCGCATTATCGAGAAATGAGAACTGTGCTTTATCCGGAAGTGTCTATAACGATCGAGCTCGGCAGATCTCGGTCCGGTTCGGATCGCGATCGGAATGCCGAGCGCGGTCGCGAAATTTTGTCGTAGCTGCGAGCTTCCTCGAATTCCTGTTGGCGGCTCGTTACTACACCGCTAACTCTGTTACCTCGGATGTAACTTTTCGTTTGATTGTTTGGAATTCGAGTACGTTATTCGGCGAATTCGCGCCACGCCGGTGGGAACACGTTTCGTTACCTGGCCACCGGCGTAATTCACTTATCCGGGCCGGCTTAATTGTGCCAGTCGCTTGCTTTCTATCCCTTTGACTGCTAACGATCCAGCATTGAACGACCGATAACTCTTATTAAACGGTCTGTTAACTCTCACCGCAGAAAACCAGCCCAGAACCCGGTCCCGTTCTTTGGGACCGGAAATCTGTTCTTACGCAGCGCGGCGCGGGGCACTTGTTCGCGGGAAACGTTTTCGCGCGGCGCACACGGATCGCGCCGACTGCAATTACATCCCAACGGGGAAACCGGATGATTGAAACTTGTAAACTTTCCGGAACGGCGGACGACTGTAAATTTGCAATTTGTCCGGCCTCGTTCCCGTGGCTTTACGCTGCGCTGCTCGTCCGCGCGGTTGCACGCACACTTTTTAGCCGGGCTTTACAAACGAATCCTCCGCAAACAACCGCCGACAACCCATTTTTCTTCCGCGAACGCCGGCCTTTCCCTTTCGCGCCGGATTTGCCGATTTCTTAATTGCCGCTCGTTAAGATGAAGCATTGCGGCCCCCAAAATCGTGGCGAGCATTCTCACGAAGGATTCCTGTGTTTCTACTGCTGCGCCTTCTTCTTTGTTAACAAAGTTTACCTTGTTGTTGATGCATACATGAAATCAAAATAGAATAGAAGTGCGAGACTTAATATTATTGGCACAAATTAAATGCAATATTTTTAGCAAGGCTGTTCGAAGCATTTTCTCGAAGAATTCCTGTGTTTTTACTGCTTCGGCTTCTTCTTTGCTTCTTTTTTAACAAAGTTTATCTTGTCGACGTGTACACCAAATGAAATTGAAGCGTGTCTTCTCTTCGACTTGAGAGTTAATATTATTGGCACAAATGAAATGCAATATTTTTAGCGAAGGCTGTTCGACAGACACTTGTTAACAGATCCGGCGAGTGGAAATTCAGGGAATCGGCAGGGTCGGAGTGGCAGCGTTGAGCCAACAATTGCCTTCCACGCGAGAGCCCCAGTTTAAAAAGAAGGTAAAAATACGAAAGTGAACAGGGGAAAAAAAAGAACCGGAGAAGAAACTAAGAGAGGGGTCGGGAAAAGCGGAAAAGCAATAAAGATCAAGAGCAGAGGGTTTCGCGAGGGCTCAGCCGGCGAATGCGCGCGAAGTGGGGTGGCTAGGCCGAGGCGGAACCTCGGGGAAGACATTAGAAGCAGGAAATATTACGGTGAAAGTTAAAGAAAGTCGCAAACACGGAGAAAAAGGTACAGCGAGAGGTATGAAGATGCGATCGTCTGAAGTTTCTAGGAAAATAACAGAATAGGTGGAGGTTCGAGGGAGAGTACGGGAAAATTTAAGCGACTGGTTCAACGGAGTAGATAAACTGAAAGGTTTACGTTCAAAATTTATTCTCGAACGTGAGGGAAAATAGTACCGCGGAAAAAGAAAGAGATAGAGAGAGAGAGAGTCTGATCTAATGAGCAGCGTTTAAGCGTTCAGAGCGGTTTTTTGCGAACGAGCTTTTTCGGCATCCGGCAGCTGTCTTTACAGTGGTGCGAGAGGAAACTGAAACAACCGGCGAATAATAAATCATTTACACCGCCGGTGAATGCGGAATTACCGCTCATACATTTTCAGCGTTCTGGCAACTTCGCTCGCAGCCCGCGGATGCCTTATCAAAGTTGATTTGGAAGTTTCCCAACAAACGGCGCTTTATCCTTGTATCGCTTCGGAATTTACATTTTACCTTGTTGCGATGATTACAGGCGTTTCATTCAAAATGATAACCCAAAATCATTTAGTGAAGCAGTCCAGCAGTCGATGAAAAACGAATATTCGCAAATTCCATCAGATTCATGACCTGAATCTTCATTCGAAGCCACTTTTGCCGGGAAATCACTTACCGAGGGACACAAGCAGTCAACGAACGGCCGGAACGCTCCGCTATAGGATGCACAGACGCCGACCACAAATCATAGAGTCTGTCCCCTGTCTTGAACGTTCCCACACGAGTTTCCACGAACGTCTCGGCGTCCTTGTTTCCCGCACAGCTACACACAGTTATCCCCCAGCCCCTTGATCTGCAAGCCACTGTTTCGCGAGAGTTCGGGACGCCGCGATGAGGGAGCAGGGACTCGTTCCCGGTCTGGATAATTTAACAGTGGCTAGATGAGATAAGGTATCCCGGGTGGTCGTTGGGTCGGCGGTTTTGCGGTACGCCTTACAGCTCGGCCGTGGCTCCGGCCGTCCCGATTTCCTCGTGTAAACATGTTCCGCGATGCAACGTTTGCCTGCATTGGGATCCCGAAGGAAATTTCCAGACGCCCGACGCCGAACTTCGACAGTCCGAGGCCCGATACCAAGATGGACACGGGCTACCCAGTTTCGTCTAAACGACCGTTTCGTTTACGGCCGTTTCGCCCGGGGGTTGGCCCATTTGCGGTGCGTCCCTGATTGAAAGCTCCGGAACAGAAAGGAGCTTTATATTTCACGATGCGCGAACCATTTACTTGCATCGGTTCCTGCAAGCGGAAGAGAAACTTGCCGAATCTGTGTTTTACTGGGTTCACGTATTCGCGAGCGTCAGGGAGCCCTCCGTCACGATCAAGCACATCCAAACAGAGAGGTAAAAGAGTTATGAAAAAAGGTGTTTAACCTGTGATCAAAATGTCCAAATAGGAAGCCTAATGGTTTTCACTCTGCATTATCCCGGCCGATAAATCCTCACCTCCCCGAAGTTTCGTTGCCGTTAACTTTTCCAGGCGTGGATTCCGCTCGCTTTGGTATCGCTGGGCTTTCCCAGGGGCGTGAACGGTCGGGGATGTTTCGGTTACCCTCGCGAACAATCCACGCTATGAAAACAGGGCGTGGACAAAGGGGTTGGAAGGTGTAGCAGCCGGGAAAAGTGGCGGGAGGGTTGGAGGTAAGCGGACCGTGTCCGGAAGAATGAAATTACAACGCTGGAGGTGCTTTCGGAATCTCGATAATGTCAAAAGGACCTCGGCGCAGGCTCGGAGGTCCACCTCGGCCACGGGTGAACTTCGGTGAAATATCGTCCGGAGTGGTGGCCACGTGCTCGGTCGCGAATATATCATTCGCGACTACTTACCGGTCTACAGGGATCCCCGTAATTCTTCGCCGATCCAGAAAGGGACGAGAGTTTTCGGCCAGTTCGGAGCACACGATTCACGAGCCTCTGCTCTTCGATCGAGGGATGCAAGGAAATCCTCCCATCCCTCTTCTCTCTCTCTCTCTCTCTCTCTCTCTCTCTCTCTCTCTCTCTCTTTCCTCGTCTACCGACAAATGTGCAGTTCTCGTGCTGACGGCGAGCGGAACGGATCGAGACGGAATATCCTTTACCGACCGGGGGTGCAATTAACCCACCCCCGCAGGCCGCACCCCTCCCTCGGACTCGGTCATTTCTCTTTTTCCACTTCGCGCTACGAATCTCGAGCGATCGGGGCTGTTTCGCGTTCCGAATCGTAATTTAAGCTGCAATTAAGGAGGGCGGCCACTATTCCCCACTGTACCGAAATTTCATTGATGACGAATTCTTTCGTTAATTCTTCCCCCATTTCAATCATTTTTGGTAATCTACATGTTCCGTCACAAGATGGAGCAGATGTTTTACTACATGCAGAACATCTGGATGGCAGACTTCGGTCTATCCTGAGCCTGCCATCTTCCTAATTGCACTAATAATAAAAGGTAGCGACTCCGGCCCAGGTCTACAGCGTCTCAGCGTACTTGCGGCTCAGCGGACTTTATTCTGCGTTACCTCAACCTTTTTTCGCAAAGGTTTTCGAGGTTTGTATACATCGAGTAAATCGAAGGTCGAGGTTACAATGTTAGAATTACCTTTGGGAAATTCGTTTAATTCATAAATTTCTGGGAGTGCTGCTTTTTGTTGTAATTGTTCGATGTAAGCCGCAAGTAAGCCGGGTGCACGCGCACTAGCATAATATTCAAACTCATTTTTCTCGAAAACAAAGCCTTGTATCAAAACATTTTATTCTATATTTTCGACTCAGTTTTTCATGTTTTCCCTGCCCGGTTGTACCACCAGTTACGGGACACCCTAAATATCGACTCTGTCTTAGCGTTTCTGCACAAGCTGCACTAGTTTCGCCAACTGAACAAGGGCAAGACTAGACGCTAGATTTGATGTACGCTGAACGACATTCCAAGTTGGATTACGTTAAAAAGTAAGAGACGGACGAGGGTTAATCGAAACATCCCCGGACCGTTTCGATCGACCGGTGAAATTACGGTGTGGATCATGGTGCTATTAATCCTGAAAAACCCGGGGACAAATCTTCCGGACCCCATTGAACGTCCCGCGCATACAGGCTAGCCTTGGCGAAGGGTCGAATGGCGTTCACCGCACCCCCTGGCCTCCCTTGATCCGTGTCCACGAGTAAATCGCAGATGACGTGTCTGTATATGAGGTGTACATACACGCAGGGCGGAGTATAGGGGTGAGTCGGCAATAACGGGACGGGGCGAACGTCCGGACAATGGACTATGGCCGGACGTCCCTCCTCGCTGAATATATATATATATAGACATCCATGCGCGACGTCGCGGGGGAGGATATATTTCGAATATATATTTGACCCACTGCTATCGACGCTCCGGTAACTGATAGCCCGGCCGATTTCGGGCCTGGCCTTTTGTCTTCCGGTTGAATTAAGCCGCCGTTAAAATAATAATCGCGGTCCTCAGGCTGCTAGTTGTCGGCGGGGGTGGAAATAGGGGATGGTAGTGGTAGTCGCGATTCCACGTTGTCACGATTTCGCGACGTCTGCTCCACCCCCGAGCAGAGAGAGAGAGAGAAAGCTCGAGCTAGGAACGAGATTTATCGCCGACACCGGACTCCTGGCGATTACAGAAGCCGGGCCAGTGGTTAAGGGTCGTAGAGGCTCGCTCGGGACGATAGTAATGGAGCACGTTATGGCCGGACGAACGCGAAGTCGACGTGGAATTCAATGTATTTATGGACGGGGTTGAGCTTTCGAATGGTATCGCTTCTGACGACTTTTAATGCGTCTAGATGGAGACGCCGGCATGTAAGAGCCTTTGTCGGTGTTTCTGGGAGACCGGAGTGGGGTTAAGAGTCCGCTCCGGCTCGAGTAGCCACGGGGTTGAAAGAAAATGTTCGGTTTCGGGACTGCTTCAGGGAGATTTAAGGGGGTTGATAGGCTGAGTGCTTTGATAGGGGTGGTTTGTTTAATTGTAGAAAATTGTATTATCTACACGAGTTTTCCATTGTTTTTCACAATTCCGTTTAAATGCATTTTTTCAACATATTTATTAGACCCCATTTACTAAACTAATCCTACTGAAAGCCTTACAAAGAAATTGAAGTAGTTTGGTCTATTCATGTGAAAAAGTTATTCCGATTTAAACTGTAAACTAAAACCGCAGCTTTTCGAAAATGACAACATGTAAAGGCAAGCAATGATATAGGGCTCGGCTATTATGGTTCTGACACTCGAGGAGATGTTAACGAGCGAAGAATAAAATGTAAAGAGGCATGAACATTTTCGTAACAATATTCTTTAAATATTTTCTAGAGCCAGCGTGGCGAGAGTACGCAGCTTGCAGATGGGTGTTCCGTGACCTTGTTCGCCGGTGTGCTCCACTCGGGAAAGGAGGCCAGGTGGATAATTTCCCGGCGAAAATGAGTGAGTCTTCATTTCTACCGAAATTCTTGGTCCGCCGCGGCTCGGCGGCTGTATAGAGAACGACTGCGCGGTGATTTCGTTGCACACGCGGCGAATGAAAGGCTTAAAGCGCAAGCCCCCGCGCATTCCCAGCCGTTGCGTCTGTCTCTATACAACGGCATAAATCCCGGACGACGAATGGAACCGGGGGGAAATTTTCCTGCCTCGCACGTTCCGAAATTGAGCCAGCAAACGACCTCTTAGGCTTGGTTTACGCTGCCGGCCCAGTTACGGCCGCGGTCTAGGTTCAAATGTTATTCAAAGCTCCGGAGCGTGACTGACTGGAGCGCAAACGTTACGGCGCCGTGATGGCGTTGCGGCTAAATCGTTTCAGTAAATCAAGCTTAAATCAAGTCCGAGCCGCGCCGCGATCGTTCTGTTAAATAATATTTAACGATGGTACGAACCGAAGTTAGCAGAAGTCGTACCTCGAAGTTTTCCAAGGTTCGCGAAATCGAGATTCGATTTGGATATCGCTAGGATCATTTTAAACGAATCAGCGTTTGCCGGGATTAGCGATCGCAATTACAACCCGGTGGTTGTTGTTCAATGATAAATGAAACCTGAGACTGTGCAGTTTCTACACACCTGTTACGTTACGTTGCGTCTGAAATTAATTGGGACTCGGAATTCGGTCGTATAATAACGCTGGATCGGATTGTTTGAGATTGCGAGCTCAGTAATGTGGGTCAGGCTTTAGTCGGACGAAGGGGAAAGGGCATATATCGATTGCTCTTGCACTGCAAGTGGCGTATATAGTGTGTTAGAATTACTTAGAAGTTATAATAACTCAACAAACATTGCCTCGAATCAAGTTCTACTCCGGTGCCAGTAGTATAGACCAAACATCAGTCAGGCGAAGGAGAAAGTGCATATGTCGATTGTTCTTGCAATGTAGGTGTATTAGAATTATATAGCAATTATAATAACTTAACAAAGGATTGACTCGAATCGTGTTCTATAGTAGTATAGATCAAGCATGAGTCAGGCCTAGAAAAACCCTGACAGAAGTCGATCGATTATTATTCATTGCGTGGTAAACAGACAATGGACGCGTCACAGCATTCCAGGTCGCACCGGAATAACAATCATCGTGGAATAGATTGTATGAGTAGTACAAATCAAGCATTGTGTCGGGCGCTTCGGGAACCGAAACTATTTAAGTGCAAATGAATGTAAAATAAGTGCACCGCGTGCCGAGGACATTTCAGCCCTTCCATTAAACAATTTCGCGACACAAGAGCGAGCAGAGTGTCCGCGGTGGCTGTGGGGGGATTCTCTATGCATATTTCGGTCGCATAATTTTATCTTTATCGCGGCCGATTCGATCTCCGAGGATCCGAGGAATTTGCAATATTCATGCAGAGCCAGAAGAACTCGAGTTCGAGTTTTTCCCTTTCCCCAGCTTTTTCCACGTAAACAATTTAACGAAGTTTCAAGAGGGGGTCGGTGGGGAAGATCGAAGGAAACGATGGTTCTTTAGGTAGGGACGAATTTATTGGAGTTAATTAAGGTCATATTTACTGTAACAAGCTCACCCTTTGGCCGTGCGAGCGCGGTGCTTGCTAACGCTAACAACACAAGCACTCCCGTTCCTAATGCTTTTGTTTACCCAGCCACTCAATTTATATTCGCCGTATTTCACCACCGTGATCCCCACCGGGTTCATATGTGTCGGATAGAAGTTGCGAGCAATAAGTGTCGCGTGTAATCCCGGTTTAACCGTATCTGCCATCGGGGAACCGGCGCCGCAATTACACGACTGTTTTGGCTTCTCGGCAGATGATCCGCGCTAAGGAAACATTGGCAGCGAATTTTTGCCCGGGGAAAACCGTGGAAATCGACCCGGTGATGCCAGCCCTGTCGTTATTAATGTGTTCCTTAGCAACACTCGCTCCGGAACAGTTCATCAAATTCCATGTATCCTCCCGTGGAACATAAACAGAAATATTATCTCAGACAAGTCACAAATCAAAACATTCTGGTACCGTGTGCTAGAAATTTTTAATTTTTCTTTGTACAGCGTATGATCATGATTTCAATGCATACCATATGTGTGGACTGGTAGTGGACGTTTTCACAGAAAACCCTTGAGAAGGAAGTATAATAAAAAAAAGGTCTTCAATTAGGATTTAAGGACGTATTAAGTGACCTGAGAGAATTTTGAGGGTCCGGTCTGACCCATTTAAAGCGTCATCCCTAATTTCTTTTTCTTGATGTACAGCACATAATCATAATATTAATGCATATAAAGTTTTGAGAAGGAAGTATAATAAAACAAAAGGTACTTAATTAGAAATAAGGGCGGACTGTTCAGTGATCGTGGCAGATCTTTGTGTCGACGCAGCGCGCGGCTGCATATTTAAAGGGGGTGTATTCGAGCATGGATTTAGGGAACAGAGGGGCTGTTCGTGAATTTATAGGGCCCGGTCTGACTCATTTGAAGCGTCATCCCTTTCAGCGGCGCCCTTTCAATCGAGCGACTTCGGAAGTAGTCCGTGAAGCGTGCTCCGACTTACGTTCGAGAGAAAGCGTTTCAATGACTCGACGAGTGCCGTTACGATGACTTTCGGATAATCTGGAGGATCCGGGACAAGAGGAGCGAGATTTGAAAAGGCGTGGGAGAGCACTCGGCCGACATAACGAGGCTTTCGGAATCGATACTTTTGATCGTGGCGGTGTGGTGGTTGTGGCCGTTGGTATCGGTGGTGGGTAGTGGTAGTTGTGGCGGTGGTGGTGGCTCTCATTCGCGGCCCGTAATTAATGCCTGCATATTTATGAATGGCCTCGGTTAATGTTTCTGTTCCTCGCCCGCGGATTATCCTGCCCGGGCAAATTTGCATACTGTTTACAGGCAAATATGAGTCCGCTTGTTAGAATCATTAGTATCGGCGCCAGTCAAGCCAACCTGTCACACAATTCGTGACAGGGTACACGAAGGGGCGAGTGAAACAGAGAGAGTGAGAGAGATGTCGACGCAGCTTCTGGAATCGAAAAATCAATAATTTAATCTATTAGACAGGTGAGAAATGAACGGCCGATCAACATTCGTATCTTCCTTTCGTATACAATGCAACCGTACACCCGTTCGTATATTTCCCGGCGCCCCGATAAAACGTAATTTGCATTTCAATTCGGCGAGGTGTAATCTTTATTTATTCGCTGCGACAGAGTCCACGCGTCATAAATACTGTCAAGAAAAGCATAAAGGCTCGCTGGTCGCGCTAAATTAATATCAACAACGGCGAAAGCAAATCGCACAAAAAGATCGCAGAAATGGGCGGTCATATTTTCTTTATTCCGACGTACCGGAAAGATATTTATACGTGCAGAGTACTCGAGTAGAATCAGACAGTGTTTAACCGGACAAGTAGTACAAATAGATGCGCGTCATAAAAACTGTCAAGAAAAGCATAAATTAATAAATGTCGACAATGACAAAAGCAAAACGTAAAGAGATCGTAAAAATAGAGTGGTCATATTTTCTTTATTCCGACATCCCGGAAAGAAAGTACGTGCGAAGTGCTCGAGTAGAACCAGTCTGTGTGTAACCAGACAAGTAGCACAGGTCATTACAATGCCGGGCGAATATGAATATCCGGAAGATCGAGCAAAATAAATGCGCGGTGCGAGTAGAGGGGTAAGTGGAGCGCATCAGTATGTATCTGGACGCGTAGTGCGGATCAATATATTCGCGTGCCAACATAAATTTCGGCGGGTCCGGTAGAAAATATCGGAGTAACCAAGTAGGATCGGTGTGTAATCGAACAAGTAGTAGGAATCTGTGCTCTATCGGACCGCGGGACCAGTCCTTTACGAGGACCATAACTCTGCCACGATGGAGGTAAAATACGTCCTGCCGGAACGATCGGACGTGGAGGCACGTCGAGCTTGAAAGCGATGTAGTCGATTCGCGGCGCTAATTCCGGCATGTTGTTGGGTCCGGTTTGTCGATGATTTTTAACATTCGTTAGCCGGCTCCCATTCAGCGGCGAACGTTTCCTATCAGCGGGAATGAATCACGGGAGGACCGTGGGGGCTTTTGTCCGCGGGACCATGTCGCCTGACGCGTTTCCTGGAACTAGCGCCGGAAACGAGGGCCACCGACGTTTTATTGCGTCGACGAGATTTTTCGCAGAGCCCTGGAGAGTGCAGCAACCCTGTCCCTCCCCTCCCCCCCTCTCTCTCCCCCTCCAACCCCAGCACTAGCCGCCTTCTCCGCGTCAATAATTCACCGACCACTTTATCAAAACCTCACTGTAGCGAAATCGGCCGCGATAACCGCGTCGATCGGCTCTCTCAGGCTTGCCGTGTGCAGGCGGGTTAAAGCGGCGAGGCGGAGGGGATGGAAAGCGAGCTTTCAATCGTTGCCAGCTAGTCCGCTCGTATCGATTTAATTCATTAACCTCCTCGTGGGAAGCGCAACCCTCGTCTCGGGGGCCGGTCCGTCGGAAAAACGGGTACAAATTGTTTGCAGAGATATTACCCTGCGCGAGAATCCTCTCTCGCAACAAATCACGCGTGTGCGCCCGCCACCCTGCAAATCGTATTTAACTGCAGCCGGACACACATTCGAGATTGTCCCCTAATAAGGACCGGCGTTTCGATAAAAGCAGGATCTCGCATAATCTGCTTCAGCTACGCGATCCACGTACTCTATCGTAGAACTAACCAGCCCGAGTGCGAATCAACCTCCGACCATTAAATTGCGTTGCGGTATTCAACGAAATCGATAGCTTGCTTGTTCGGTGAACTCCGATCATTCTGTATCGCAGGATATTTAGCAGAACTGGATAATAAATTTCGAGGAACGTGTCGACGTGCTCCAATTTTTCAGTATCATTGTAATAATAAGCTTCGAGTAAGCTTATCCACATCCTTCGCGAATAATAAATCAACAAACTGCATGGTCGAGGATTAACACATTTCATTTTGATATTTTATATTGGCAGCGCGGAGCAACTCGATACATCACGAATAAAAATGAATAGAAAATTCAGAACAAGATCCAGTTTCTTAACAGCTCTATAATAATGTGCGTCTTGATTGAAAAAGGATTGAAGAATCTCGCAGTTCTACGGGGATAATAATAACAGCAAACGTTTTAGGAAATGGAGGGAGAAGCATCTGGCGAAATAGGAGATAAATTGGGAGGATCGATAGCAGAACGGTGTCTCCCGGTTTCCCGGAGGAAGGGAGGAATTTAGGATGGAAAATATCAGAATCCGATGCTGCAGTAGTAAAGTCGTACAATGCCAGCGGCGCGTCGCTGGAACCGATGAGCCGAACACGCCATGCCGGGGATATCGATATATAGGCACGCTGAAAGTTGCGCTCAACTGTTGGAATTTGGCCGCTGACAAGAAGCTTTCGATATGGCGCTTAATGGCGGCGGTATTCGCGACCGTGCCGGCCGTTACTGCGTGCAACTTTCGGAAACGTACTGTTGTTACGGTTGAAAGTTTCGCCGGAGTTTGTCAGTATCGGTGCTCAATGAGCTGTGTCACCTAATTGCGGTGGCCAACGATCGGATTCTACGTGCCCATAATGCGGCGACCCGCAATCCGAGCCGCGACGACGTTTTTCCTCGGATTTCCTCCGCCGGCTGACTAATCACGGACGTTACCACTGGCTGTTGCCGCTGCGCGCCCGGTTTCTGGCCAAGTTTCCTCTGCCAAATTTATGCCACTTCTTATTCTAAATTGTCATACAAGTACACATTCGAAACCACCATAATTTCGCGTACAGCGTGGTCCACCTAAATATCTCCTTTATTTTTGATGGCATAACAAATATTTTTCAAGCAATGCAAATGGTATCGCAGGGTGAATGCTTTGCAAATGTTATTTTTTTCTCAAGCTCTTTTTTTCCCGAGGTTTCGCAAACATTTGCTATTTTGTATACATCAAATTGTAAGTGGAAAATAGGTTTGATTTCTTCGGAAGGACCACTTAAAATTAGGATCAGTGTTGTGCAGAATTACAATTAAATGACTCCAGGGATTATAATTACAAAGTAGTTGTGAATTACATTGTAATTCAGTCATATTGTAATTCATAATTCAGATCCTCATTCAAATAAATTACAATGTAATTCGTAATTGAAATTGGAGTACAATTATAAAATACATTGTAATTAAATTACAATGGAATTCGTAATTGCAGTTGGAGTGCTATTATAAAATACTTTGTTATTAAATTACATTAACGATGTAATTAAATTAAAATTAAAAATTAAAGAATAATAAAGTAATAGGTAAGAAGAGGTTGAAAATTCCATGTGAAGGTTTCAAACAGAAGGAATTTATTAATTGAATTAGCACAACTCTGATTAGAATGATACTAATTCCATCGAGATGCGGCAATAGTTGGACGGGTTATTCGGAGTGCACGATGAATGAATAAGATTAATACCGTTCTATATTTCACGAGTTCATCGCACTCCATTTATCTCCCTCGCAGTCTGAGACCCCCCTCGTCCTCTCTAGAGGTGCTCGACGAATTCATTAATGATTCGCTGGAGATCTGGTTATTAAAATTAGCGAGAGCTGGTTTCGATCCAATCGCGACATCCCCTTGTCCCCCTTTTTCTCGCTCCAGTTTCACCCCATGGTCTCGTAAATTGACTCTGAGAAAACAATTCGAACGACGTTGAACAATTTTGAAAATTGAGCCACCCCTTCGGATCTGTCTCCATCCAAAAACTTCGAAGATTTGTGTTCGATTTTGAACAACGTAGAGAATTGTCCGTCGACTGACTGTGTGAAGTTTCGGCATTGTCAGCGGCAAGACACGGTTCGCTGGGAGGGCGGACATGTTTCTGATAGCGTGTGGCTACTCTGAAAGGAGGGTTGATTTCTGGCAAGGGTTGACACGCTCGCGGCGGTCTTTATCTCGATGGCTGGCTATCTCCGTGTCAAGAGCGGCCGCGAAAGAAAAAGTTCGATTACGTGGACAATGTCGGTGTCATTTGAACCGGTCAAGATAAGGGGCCAGCCCCTGTGCGACGTGTCGTCCTTTCGGGGTTGGATCCTGCCCCGAGGGGTGCGACGCGCCGGCTACCATTGTACTCCACGACCACCGGGTCAGGTTTTGTGTCCTCGAATTCTTGTGTCCGGGACACACGGTTTTGTGTGCGTGGTCTGCCGACGCGTGAATAACCTATGGCCTGGCTAATTCGCTGGAGGGTGTAGTAACCTCTCATGGTCACTGTCACTATCAAAAGGTCTCAGGTGAAATGGGATCTTTGGTGGAAAGCAGTCGAACGAAAAATTATAATAATCAACAAACTGGAGTGAAATAGAAATTTACTTTCTTTCTTAATACGTTTAACAGGTCGAAAATAATATAACAAATTACATCCATTCATTTTTGGGCTGCTCTGTAACTTTGGTAACCAGAATTTTACCCCTTTTCCAGTCTTAATCCAGTAGATTAGAAAATGCCAAAAATCCAAGTTTCCATCCTAGATGATTAGTGGTTGAAAAGTTACGAGTTTTCCCGTTGAGCGATTTACAGTGCTTTCGACAGGTAAGACTACCGCCATCACTAATTTTATAGAATGAAAACTTGGATTTTTGGCATTTTCTTACCCAAATCTACTGGATCACTTTCTCCTATGAGAAAGGCAAACATTTCTGGTGTACCCAAGTTACAGTTTAACCCACTTTTCTCATGAATGCATAAAATCCGCTGTCTATTAGGTTGTTGCATATGGAATGTCCGATTTTAGAATGCAACTCTTAGTAAATGTTTCGATCAAGAAATGTTATTACAGTCTATATGTTTATTATATAAAACTTTGAGGTACAAAGCTAATTCATTAACACTAAACATACAACGACCGGTCAAATGACCGGTTCTAGATTTTTTATTTCACAATTAATGAAATTATAAAGATGCTTTCATAAGAAATGATTGAATAAATGTCTTTATTAGAGCATATATTATAATAAGTATCGCGCAAAGTTTAAATAAATAAATTCTTGTCATTTTTATAAGGCAACCACGTGCCTGTTACTTTTATAGTTTTATATTTATTGTGTAATTTCACTTTTAAATCAAGTTTATTTCAAATTTCCTATTATATGTCTGGAAAAATAACTTATTGACGATAGCATTACGTGATTTTTAGTGAAAATGTGGTGATTAATGAACGTACTAGTCGTTGATGGTAAAAAGAACTACAAAATCAAGATAACAATCCTGTAAATGAAAAACGTGAATGTCCATAATATCCTATTTTTACCGTAATACAATCAAGAAACTTAAAATTTCTAGATAGAACACATTGGGTACAAAATTGTTAAAAATCGGACATTTCATATGCCACAACCTAATACTAATAATAAACGAAAATTTGCAAAACAGTCGACACTATTGCTGTTTCACGGATCGGAACAATTATTGTCGACGAGGCGGTCCGTTCTGGCGCCGCAGCTAAACGCGCGGAAGAGAAATTAAATTTCCAAGGCGAGCCGGAGTTAGGATTAATTGTCGTCCGAAAGAACGACGGGATCACCCCTTTCGCGCTCGATCGCCGCCTGTCGTTTGCAAGGAACATTTGTCGGTGAAAGTCCCGCCTCGGGGGTGTAAAAGGGGGTCCCTTTGGAATCGGGAAGAAGCGGACGGCGGATCGGGCTGAAAGGGTTTGCATAAATTCATTTCTAAGGGAGTCCTTTCGCGGTACACGCTGGTTCCCCGATTATGTGAAACGGCGACGGATTATGATTGATGAAAGGGAAGCTGCGCGAAACGGGTTACGCGGAGCGAGCGACGGTATGCATAAATTTGCCGGAATAAGCGTGAGTGGGTGATTTCGCCCGTTTGACGGATACGTATACAATATGAATCATGAAGATGAATTTTCGGCTGTTTGAGATACCGTAATGGAATTAGCAATGCATTGATATTAGCCGTGGCCGACGCGATATCATCGATCCGGTCGTTCGCATTTGCATACGTGCAAAAATCAGTGAAAATTCATAAGTAGATATCGTCTGTATGTGGTCGGACGGGTGGAAAGAAAACTTGGCGGGGAGGAGTGGTTGGATCGGGGTAAGTTTCGACGGCGAAACAGAAAGAAGGGAAGTTCGGCCGGGAGCATTGCAGTCGGTTCGGGTTCGTTGCGTCTAAGAGGGTGCAATAAACGACCAGATTTTCAGCGGAACGACCGACGACTAACGAACCGAGGGGTAGTTTTACGCCAGCCGGCCATTAGCGTCGGTTTTTTCGGTCGGGGTGATAACTTGCGATACGATCGGTGCCCGAGGAAAAACGTTATTGTGGAGCCGCGGTTATTGACACGGCCGTTTACACTCCTCGAACGTGTTGCGGCTCTTTACTCCGTTGATTTGATTCGGCGCAACCTCTTCGAGAAACCTCGCTCTCCTCGTCTGATTGGATGCGGGCCTCGCCGGTGCATTTGCAATTTGATACGTTCTTCTTCGTCCGGGGAAACGTCTTCCCTGTGATGACTAGACTGAGAATGTTCATGCAATTTTCAATTTTCGTTGACAAATT
Source organism: Lasioglossum malachurum (assembly GCA_028455605.1). Classification (NCBI taxonomy): domain Eukaryota; kingdom Metazoa; phylum Arthropoda; class Insecta; order Hymenoptera; family Halictidae; genus Lasioglossum; species Lasioglossum malachurum. The sequence continues at coordinate 12,093,082 of CM052317.1, read as the reverse complement.
TGAAGAAAGTGGAATCATGTTATTTTCAGTGGTAGTATCATAGTATTTGTGGGTGTGAAATAGATAAAAAAAAAAAAAATTCTGTAGATTTCCAGCATTTTCTGAACACTTTTTGAAGCCATATGGCTGATCAATGACTTCTTCTGCTGGTCTGACGTAACCGAGACCTGTTTCACTGGACCACTTTCGGTTTCCGTGCTACAGAAAATAAATAGAACGGAAAATCTTTGTCCCGATAATTTTGTCTTATAACTGTAAGGACAATCCGCAGCGCGATTTCGGGTCGAAGTTAGAGAACTTGACAAACTCTTGCTGTTTATCTCCGTTTAATCGGGGGGTGGGAGTTAGCCTGCCAGCATGGTAGTTCGACAACTCATTCGCTGCGGATTTCCGGGACGCTCTAATGAATTAAATCGTCTCGCAAATTCCGTTCGTCAGGTCTTGGCGTCTCGATAAAACGTTCCCGGGTTCTTTGTCGGGAAAAAACATCGGAACAACAAGCGAAGACAAACGTTAGCCAAGTTTCTGCGCTGGGAAGCTGGCAACAAATTGTAGAATATACAGAATGACTTACTCGCTTCTGGGTAGGGAGGAGAGATCTGCCGATAGACGGCGTTCACGGTTTAATGCCGTCGTTCCCGGGCCATTACGGTATCGAGTTTTATCGCCGGTGTCTCCAAGTTTTCACGATTATGTGTTCCACCGGGCGGAAGATGTTCGAGCTGGAACGCCCGGCTGATAGGCTTTACCGTTCGAAAGAGAGCAAGGGAAAAGCGGCCGCGAATACGCGAGAACAGCGCCGTCACTTTTACGATCGACCGGATGAAGTGGTAAAACCGACTGCCGGGCGTTGTCGCGTTGATTTTACGACGATAAACCCTTATCTGATGCAGACGGCATAACTGCGGCCCGGGTTACACGCCCGCTTCACAGGTGTCCCGACAAATCGTCGGCCGCGAGATTGCCCACTTTGCATGTCCCTCTATTGCTATGATTATTATTATTAAATGTTAGGGGTGACTCGGACTTATCGTTCAAGTGACAAGGGTGCGAGACGGGAAGCGCAATTTTTATCTGACATCAGGATCCACAGACCAGTAATTATTATAGGTCAATGTACGAACAAGAAGCTACTAAAATGACGTCGAGCAAGTAGTACGTATCAATGTATGATCGGACAGTTACTACAATGGCATCGAGAGCAAGTAGTTTATATCAATGCACGATCAGACAGCTACTAAAATATGCAGCGAATAAACAGTACATATCAACGTATGATCAGGCAGTTACTAAAATGGCATCGAGCAAGTAGTACGTACCATTGCATAATCAGACAGTTACTAAGATGGCATCGAGAGCAAGTAGTTTATATCAATGCACGGTCAGACAGCTACTAAAATATGCAGCGAATAAATAGTACATATCAATGTATGATCAGATAGCTACTAAAATGACATCGAGCAAGTAGTACATATCAATGCACGATCAGACATCTACTAAAATGAATCGAGCAAGTAATACATATCAATGCACGATCAGACAGCTATTAAAATGGCATCGAGAGTAAGTAGTTTATATCAATTCACACTCAGACAGCTAATAAAATATGCAGCGAAAAAATAGTACATATCAACGTATGATCAGGCAGTTACTAAAATGGCATCGAGCAAGTAGTGCATATCATTGCATAATCAGACAGCTACTAAAATGGCATCGAGAGCAAATAGTTTATATCAATGCACGATCAGGCAGCTACTAAAATATGTAAAACTTGTGCCTCTTCCGCGTATTTAATTATCCATGAGCGACGCCGAGAGCTGTACCGTCGACCAGAACTCGCGATAAAATATTCGCGGCAATCTCTTCGACTATTGTAAAAATGATTTCCCGTGTCGCGGGCGTTCCCGCTGTCTGCGACGTAACATTCAATTCGGAGTGTCTAGATTCCGGGAATCGACGTAGCGGTTGATTCAGAAACGCGTGGCATTTTCAAATCCGTCCCGTCGTTCGCTCGCTCGCGAAATCGTGCCATATTTGCATTTCGTTCGGCAGCCCTGATTTCGATCCCCTGCCCCCGCGCCTCTACCGCCGCCGTCGTCGTCGTCGTTCCTGGCAGCGTCGCTAGTCTAACTTCGACTTCCGGCACAGTTCGCCACGTGTGAACTCGACAATCAACATACTTCTTCAGTTCTTCGTCTCGGATCCGCGACGTGCCCGCTACAATCTGACCCAGAAACCGGAACATACGATAAAGTTGACACATCCAGCCAGGACTCTCGCGTACGTGCACCAAGTGGTTAGTTTTTCAGACGAACGAGCACGGGAAATCATCGTGCTTCCGGCACCGTAATCAGTTGTAACGCTTTGCAAAACCCGCGAACACACGGCCAGACTTTTGCGTAACCTCCTTCTCGATCCAGGTATCGAGATCCCGCCTCTCGACTTCGTTTTATAAATCGCCAGTTTGTTTAGTCGCGTGTCAAATTACGCGAACTTCGTCGTAAGCAAGTAATCAGGATTTTTCTTTAAGAGCTGCGACGGCGGAGAGGATTTTTTTTCCACGATAATTACAAAAATTAGTCGAACGCGCTTGTTAGATCTCCGATTAATTTTGATACGCAACGGGGAAATAATTTCACTTAACCGCATGTTTTTCAAATTCGCCAGCAGAGTGGAAAGAGTAGAAACGTTTCGTTCCAGTAAGACGTGCTTTCCACCCGGAAAGCAGAGGCACGATGATGTTTCAATAATTTCCAATCTACGAGGGTGAGTCGACGGAAACGCAGGAAACAACGAAAACTGCTGATGCTGTGTGTTACGTTTCTACCCGGGAACGCAATAAAACTGTTTTGCTTGTCGATATCGAATTCCGCGGTATTGTTTCGCACGTATTGCTAAACGTTGTGGTCCGTGCGATCCGCAGAAGCGTTGGAAAAATTTGTTTATTGCCGCACGGTAGAGTAGACGCGCAATTCGGCTTATCTTGAAACGTATAGCGTGTCTGACCGTGCGCTGCATCTATTCTACCGACGTGCTGCAACTCCGGGAAATTGAATGGACTATTGTGTTACGAACCGTCCAGTGATCGAGTCTATAATGACTAACCACACACTGTACACGTTCTACTTGGAGGCACTGCAAACGCTTGTACTCTGTTCTGGTAATTATTCCATCAACATTATGCGAGTCGAATTGGACTGAAGTTGCCACTGAGGTTGACACATTGCCGACCGGTGATTATTGCATAATTTTAAAAAATCTATGGTACATGGCTAAACACTTTTTAATGGAACCTTCAACAGCAACAGCAATTTTCATTGCGAACTAACAAGCCACCCTCAATAACGTCATCTAATAGTTTCATTTAAGATTGCAATATTCAAGAAAATTTCTATGCTTTCTCTTGCTACAACACAATTATTGAAAATCCTATTAATAGTCTACCGGTCGGTAATGTGTTAACAACAAAATTAGTCGTAAGAGAATAATGATGTCAACGTTTGACGAGAGTTCACAGTTCTTCAGGAAATGATTATCTTGATTCGATCAAATCGAGAAGTTCAGCGAATTAAAAACGAATTAAGCCTTCAATTAGTGCCGATATACTCTAGCTGCTGCAATCGGGAGGTTAATTAAGGAGGAGCGAGGACGATAAATCCGAATGACCATGGTGAAATCTATAATGTCTGGCTATAAACGATCTTATTCTACTTACGAGCTTAATGAAATCTTATCTGACGTCTAAAGAGTAAAATAGGATTACGATCCGTTCTACGGTCTTTCAGGGGAGAAGTTTCTCGTTCTTTATTTATCGAAAACCGTCATTTCCGGCGTTCAAAAGATTGTTAGCGGAAAGCGAAAGTTTTGCGAGTGTCCCGAGGGGCCAGATGCTAAACAAGCTTTCGGAGGCAAACACGCTGCGTGTCCTGCACGGTATACGTCTCGGTCGGATGCACCCGGGTTAATTGTTCCGTGCATGCAGGCGAGTCACGTGACAACCGCACCGGAAACGCGACGCGTCGTCTTCATAATCCAGCACGGACACTGGCCGCAAGGTACGGCGGGAGTCGTTTTGTTCTCGCGATTGTGCTCGGGGATGCAACGACCGGCGCACGTTTTGAATGTCAACTAAGCCCTTTCGGCTACCTTTAAGCTGTAGAATCCCCATGCGGGCTCTCCGGGTGCCCCGACGAAAACGCATTTTCCCCCGTTACCCCCGTTCGCCGGTTCCACCGTGGGATCTGAGTTCGGTTCAGCCTGATCCGATTAGATTTGAACCGGACACGAATATTGTCAGTGAGTTAGGTTCCCGGATTTCGCTGCCGCGCCGGATTGCGACGGATTTTCTCGAGTTTGGCCACACAGGTGAAATAGAAGTCCGATCGCGATAGCTCCGGCAAATTAATTGCTTCCGCGTTATGAGTCGAACTCTGAACACGTGCGTTGCCGTAGAAATTTTCATTTTGGAGAACTGCGCCGCTTAATAGCTCCTCCAGGAAACAGGAAGCAAATTCGGGCTGCGGGATTCGATAATAGATGTACATATTGTGCATAATAGCGGACAATTACTTCTGCATCAACGGGTACAATAGACTGGCTATTTCAGGCTGCGTTCGAACCTCTGGTTTTTCGAACATTTTATTGTGACGTCCACTCCATCTCGTCGTTTACATGAAACTGCAGCACCATATGTGAGATAGATTTATGAAGCTTCGCATATTCTTCAGACTTGAAGAGGACCACCAGCAAGGGAATTTCCTCCCAGCAGCAATTTCTATAAACCGGCTTATAAAAATCTATTCCCGTCATAACGAATCTAGAACACTGTCCGCGTCTCGTCTTCGTTCGCGCCCATCATTCCGTAATCCTCGTACTGCTGCGGGTAAATACAAATTGTCTCGAGATTAAATCCGCGGATTCTACTTGATTAAATGGGAGCAATTTTTTGCCCGCTAGACTCCGAGGAATTACTGTCGGTTCTCCGGTGAGCGTTCTATAACGAACGTACTATGAAGAATGCATTCTGCAGAGTCGCACGGAACACAATAATTAAGAACAATTATTTTCGTACACAGAAGGGTAATTGCTTCTCCGAAAATAATTTTACCGTGTAAGAGAAGAACATTCCGGTTCGTAAGAGCGCATTTCGGCAGTTAAGAGTTAATTCGCGACGAAGGCTGAAAGCAGACGTGAAAGTGGTAAGGCACAACGAGGGTCGAGTTCCTTAAATTAGCGTTCCCGGCGCCAGACAAATAAATTCGATTCTAAGTTGCAGACTTTCCCCGCGAGCCGATGAATCGAAAACATTTTCAGCTCGGCACGTGGCGGTATGTGCGTGAGAGAGAGTGCGAGTGCGCCATTAATCTCCGGAGAGTTCGAATCTCGGTCAGGAATCTCACGTTCCTCTCGATCCGGGAGAAAAATCGTTCCCAAGAAAATTGCTAAGAACTTTTATGCTTCCGCGATGTACGATACTTTCAGCTACATTTTCTGTTTGAATTTATGCTCCGATTCTTGCCTCCTTGTCTGGCGAGACCGTTGATTAATTGCCTCTGTCGGTTCTATTTTCCTTTTCGGACAATGTTAGAGCAATACAAAGATTTTTAAACGTGCTGCTTCAAGTGGTTACGCTAACGTTTATAATTTAAATCGTACAATAACCGTGTTCGTACTGAAATTATATTCGCGAAACAAATTGGAATCATGTAACGATTCGGTTAGGTAACAGCGATAATTGGTTTCGTATAGCAGCTCTCGGTTAGGTTTACACGGCAATTAATTTCTATTCTATAGTTATATTCTGGGATTATCTAGTTCCGATTGAATCTGTGCGCGGACGAGTGCGTGAATATTTTCGCTGATTCCACGGCGAAAGAACGGGGACGTTATCCTGCGAAACATCAGCGGAACTCGGTGACAAACTGTCTGCCGAATAGCCGCGACTGCGATAAGGAGTTCACCCCTGGGCTCTGGCTCGCTAATCCGAGTTCCCGCGCGAATTTTCCGCCGTCAAACTTCCCTAACGGCCAAAGTCAATGACGATTGAAACTCCCCTGGCCAAGGATGAAAGCTTCTTATCGGGGATTTGTCTGATTTTAATGCGCGCCAAAGGCAGCTCCGCAATATCTCAACGTACCCCGTCGTCCCTGCGAAAAATCGCGCGAACTTTCGCGCCCTTTTCTTCCGCACCTGAAGAAACTATACCTCACGGTCCTTTCAGTTGCCAGCTTCGAGTGCGAGGGGAGGAACTATTAGCTGTGCAAATAAGTTATTTCCTCTTCTTTTTTATCTAAATTCAAGATTTTATTACATTTCACGCACATAAAATGTAGTAGAATCTTGTCTGGTGACTTCCAATCTTCCTGCTAATTCTTCTTGTGTCTGGCTCGGATTTTCGTTGAGCAATTCCTCTAACTTACAGTCATCAAACTTTCTGGGAACACCTGAACGATCGTCGTCTTCCAAATGGAAATTTCCGGCTTTGAATCTTGGGTATCACCTTCTGCATGTTCTGTAAGATACAGTGTTCTCTCCCGGCGCCGCACACACCATTTCAGTAGCTTCAACAGCTGATTTCGTAAGCTGGAATGCAAAGAGTAAGCAGTGACGCAAATGATGCTTCTCGCACGCCATATTGCCTGAAGTTGTTGAATAGGACTGGAAACTCCTAGAATGCTCATCTCGACTCTTCTTAAAACTAAAAGAACGCTCTTCCAGATGCCACCAAACTCGGGAAGTAATTCGAATTCACTCGGAAATTATGATCATAGAAAGAAAGGGAAAGGAACTTATTTGGACACCTAATAATTTAATAAACGTTAAACTATCCATTGATGCGCTAAAAAAATATTTCTTAACAAGTTTACGACTGTAGAATATATTTCCACCGACAGGAGGAGAGATTATAAAAAAATGCAGTATAGAACAAAGCACACAAGTTTGTTTAGTTGTCGCGAGCAAAAACGACTCGGCACGGAACGTGTTAATATAGAGATTGGGAAAGTATTAATGTACAAATGGATTTGAATTCAGAAATTGAACTGCTCAATGGGGTGAATGAGTAAGGTCAAGACATATCATCCTCCAATATTTCATCTTCATCACTAAATTCACTGCTAGCGGATATCGAAGTTCTACGTGATGTAGATTCGCGATAAGAAAAATAGTGTCGATCGATCACCGATCAAAGACTATCGTAAATAAATTTCGGAGGGTATTTCCGTCAATTTCCCCACGAAGTCGCAAACACGATGAGCGTCCGGAGGCAATGGAACGTGTCCGAGCACGCGCAACGTTATTAAGAAGCGCAACCGAAGCGTTCGTTTCATCGGTCTGCTCGTGCTCCGAAAATTGCGTGGAATAATTTACGAGCCGATTTTGCATATTTCATGAAGCCCTCTATCATTCGGGGAGGCACACAGTCCCGCAGGCCAGACCTGTAAATACAGCCGGGGTCGGGTTGTGTGCGATCCATACTTTGATGTTTAACGCGGGCCGATCAACGGTGAGCGCCGCGTCCGCGAGCGTAATCCAATCGTTGAAATTAGATTTCCATTTAAATCCGTATCCCGGGTAATTCTATCGTATCGATAGCTTTCGCGTCCCCCCTAACAGCTTCAAACTTCGCTAAATTGGCCAGAAATCCGCGGGCCGAGCCTGGCCCGCGATCCAGAAACCGGTCGAACGATCGGCGCAAACACCAACGCGTCAAAGTGAAACGATCAATCCATCCATAATTTTCATTCACCTGTCGAATCTGTGATGGATATTCCACTAATTTTCGGCGCTGCTATGATCGCCATAATCGTCGCTTTAGCGCGAGGGATGAAAAGCTTTCGTAAACGCTTTCGTCGCCTCGGGGGTTTGGACGGAGATCTCTTCAGGATTCTAAATAGGGATCGAATTTAGCAATGAGTAGGCTGCGGATATTTCTGCGATTTTTCATTTTTCCAGGCAGATTTCAAGAAGGTGGGGACAAATGAAACCTTTTTTCAGTGGCGGTAGCCTTTATAGATCTGAAATAAATGAAAATCGTATTCGATTCTGTGGAATTTTATATTCTAGCGTATTCTGAAAATTTTTAGACGCCATAAATGCATAAATCATCCACAGTGTAAAGTTGTCGATTTTTGTATTTCCCATAGAGATTCAATAATCTGCACACGCCACATAACTTGACGGTCAGTTAACTTTGTTTTCTTTCACGCTAGTTTCCCAGCGAGGAGGAAGCGAGTGTCTGCTTTATCGTTGACTATTTCACTCGACTACCTCCCGGCTCTAATTAACCTGCATTCAATCAACCGCACCGGCAGCCCCGTCGTGCCTAATCGGCCGCAGCCGGGTTCTGCCGCTTTGGTTTGTTTTATTTACAAGTCGAGATAACCCCACGGCCGTATTTTCCACGCGATAGAAAACGCTTGTCGAGCCCTGCCAGTTTACACTGCGGAGGCATTGGCCCATCGTCTCCCGTCAGGTCCAACGAGATCCAACGCTTTCTTACGACTCCGTCGGGGGAACACGATGGCGTCTGTATTTTCCCGGTATCGACGTTGCGTTTCAAATTAAATTCCGAATGCTACCGGAATGGGAAAGGCATCAATCAGTCGTCGAAACACGCGGAACGCTCGAGATATTCTAATACTGACCTACCCCTTCCGCTTAAAATTATATTATAATTGTCAGACAGCGGATTTTATGCATTTATTACAAAAATGGGTAGGCAAGAAACACGGTAAGAGTTTAATAATTTTCAACCTATCGAGCATATTAAACGAACATAAACTATTTCACTCCAGATTGTTGCAATTCAGCTAGAAAACGTGTATTTGCTTATTAAATCTGCGATTTAAATGAATCGCAGACGTTAAATTCAAAGATTGTTACATCCACAATGACTACAGGTTTTTTATGTGGCAACCGATTTCAATGGAAAAGTCTTTGTACATGTATATAACTTACTTATATGTACACAAAATACATGTTTGAAATTTTTATTAAAGGCACAGATAAAAAAATCTAAAAACCGTGGGTTTTTTCCTTTTTTTTATTTACACATTAGAATTATTCTAGGTCGGAAGAAATTTAATTTTCCAGTTAAAAAAAAGCTCCGACTGCAAAGCTTGACGCATTCGAACACTTAAATGAAATTGTATAAAAATTGACATTCAGTAAAAAGGTTTGTTAATAATAATTTCGTATGGGGGTTGCTTGCTGTATTTTCACCATGAAGAACGCACGAAAATGCTTAGAATTATCCAACGAAGGCCGCCGTTCGAGAGGGTGGTCCTCCATTGGCGTCGCCGAGAGCCCGGCGGGAATTTCGAAAGTGGATGGATGGGCCGGGTCGTAAAAAAAATTCCAATTTCCCACGGCAGCCAAGAGGAACGGGACGAGCGTGCTCGAGGCTCGTTCTATTTACAAAAACCGCGCGTTCGTGGACCGCGGTGTCACCGTGCGACGCGGACAAGTATCAATATCTTTTACGGCGAGACACTAAAGCGTCGAATCACCGGTAACAGACGTTGTCTCCTATTTTATGCGTGAACCCGTCCGCCATATTTCTTGATGGCTGGCGCAGCGAAACGCCCAAGGTTTCTCCGTTTTCCGCAACGACTTACAGCGAACCGACCAGAAGTCCCTGTGTGTGACCACTCCGAATTCCTTCTTCGTCGTCGTTTAAACGACACGCGAGAGGGCCGACGCGCCGCGTTGGTGATTTATCTCGCACGCATCACAAAGCGACAATGGGAAACCCGCGAACCTGTCCCGGTGATATACTTTTATTATTTCACGGTTTAGGAAGCCCGCGCACCGCGTCGAGCCACCGGCTTCTCGACCGACGCCCTTCCGCAGCCCTCCACCGGGCCAGATTTATTACCGCGATGGCTCTCGATGGAAAAAATTGCCCGACCTTAGTCAGCGCCGCTGCTGGACAGCGTTACGCGCTTTTCCAGGTCAGTTCGATACACGAGGGCACCGCTGGGCCTGCTGGATTTGTTAATTCTAAACCTACCGGCCGTTAAAAGCGGCTTATTCACGTTTTGTACCATTTTTATTACGCTTCTATTATACAGGGTGTGTCAGCCAAAGCAGACCACCTAAATGTCTCCTTTACTTTTAATGACACGAAAAATATTTGTGACATAATTTAAATGGTATCGAAGGAGGAATATCATAGAAGAACAATTTTTTTTGTCCGGTTAGTTTTTCATAGTTTTTTCAAGCTTATCGTTATTTTTTTGTCGGGAAAAATTTTTTTCGTTATTCCATCTTGAGCCCAAAAAATTGTGATAAAATATTGTAGGATAATATTGGGATTACATTTGAACTTACTGTTTCTGTTGTAATATTGTAAGTTATAAGTGCACACGTTATAAGTGCTCAAAGTGATGTCCAACCTGACATGTGAAACGGAGCCCAATTTTTTAATTCAAGCGATGAACTTTCATGAATAGGATATTATTCCTCTTGTTCGATGATCGTTTGCCAAAAAGAATAAATAAGAAAATATTTTATTGATTAAAGTCCATCGCTTGAATAAAGAAGTTCGTTTTTATTTCACCCTAAATTACCGAAATTACTTTCTTGCCAACCCAGTAATCGTAAAACAAAAATTCTGAAACCGGTCATTCGACCGGCAGTGGTGGGCTTCGCGTTAACGTGTTGGTAATCGTTCTTTCCAGCGATTCGCGGGATCGCTTTATTGTCCATTAATTCCGATGTGTCGCGAGCACACACCGGTGATAATTCGCGAAGGTGTCCGGAGTCTTAACAAGACCGCGATCTCCGTAGTGGCCGGCAACATTCGAAAAAGCGGCGCTTAGGACCGCCGATAAATATTTAACGAGCGTCTTGGACCGGGTCCAAGCGCGAAAGGGAAGGCAAACTGCCACTATCCAGCCTCCATTGATCATCGTAGAAGCGTGTGTGTATCGAGGGAAAATTTTCGCGTGGAGGCTGGACTCGCGAAAGAAACCAGACGGTGGATCGAGAGTCTTTTTCCTCCTCCTCCTCTTCTTCTTCTTCTTCGTTCTCGTTTCTTCTCATTCTTCGACGGTTCGAGGACCCACGTGTCCCTGAACGGGAACGGGGAACGCTCTCCAGGCGCCACTTCATCTCTTAGCGGCAATACGCTCGAAAAGTTGGACGCGATCGGCGAAGCGGCCGCCCTTGTCACAATCGATCCCATTTACTTAACTGCCACTCGAAGGCGTCGGCGTCGGCATCTACGAGAGGAAACCGTTTTCCGCCCGTGTCGTCGACGTCGTCTGAGAGTAGGTACCGCGACAGGGAAATAGCGTCGCAACGCTCCCGAGACACTCGATCCGCGAACTTTCCAGAGCGATATTTGCCGACGGAGTGTGACGAGGAGCTGACAGAGCACGCCGGCACGTTTTGATGCATCGGGATTTTTTGATAAAGAATGTTTGCGCTATGCTCTTCTCTCCTCCTCACCCCCCAGCGCCGTGTACACTGTGTCACTCGGAAGGAAACAAATTGTCGGCGAATTGCCGCCACCCGGAAGCCGTAAACTGACGTTTTATGCGCACAGAAAACCAGAAAAAATTTATTCCAGTACGTTATAAAGGCACGAAGTGCGCAGTCTAATTAAGTGTTTGACACCCACGTGAAAGCTCGTTCGATGTAACCGTCGCACAGTCCTTTTCCATTCACGTCTTCCTCTCTTATATAGAATATATCTTATATGTTATTTCTGGAGAGGGTTACGGATAATGTTTACATTGTTATGGGGAACAGCAAAAAGTAAAACAAATTTATAGCAGTTTATATATATATATATATATATATATATATATCGATGGATTTAAAAAAGAGGAGGACGTTGCCAATGTTGTCTCCGCCTAGATTTTTCTTGAGGTCATTCTCGATGGAAAATCTGGATCGTTCTGAAGAGAATTTAGAACATTCAAGATCGCTCCGATTTGTTGCAATTCAGATGGAACATTTTCATTTTGCATAAAGATCCGCTGTCTACTGATTATAAACAACTGTAGAGATGTTTGGAACAGCTTGTCCGATGTAAGAGACGTTAGGGGTTCAGTTGCGTCGCCGGTAATCAATGTATACGTCATAGGATATTTCTTCTGGAAATAGCGGATCCCAGTGATTTGAGGGATGGTCCAAGGGGCGAGTTTCCAGGCGAAATCTTGGACGAACGGTCCGGTCTCGTCGTTCTGAGTAACGATCGGACAGCACGCTCGAGGAAGGAGGGTTTCCGGCGTCGTTACGGCGCTTTCGTACACGGTTGCCAGGTCGGGTAGAATTGAAGACCTCGCGTCCAACGCAAAAAACTCAGCCCGCCTCGGCCGTTTAACACCTCCTAGCCGCGGTGAATTTTCTTGGCCAAGCGGATAATAGTGTTTCTTGTTTACGCGGGATCCGCGGGGCTGGCATCCATTTCCGTGGAACAGAGAGCCGGCCCCGCAACGCTCGGCCATTCGAACGCGTTATTTTCGGCCCCAGAATATCTCGCGGTGATAAATTTGTTTGGCTAAATGGCGCGCTCATCCCTCCCCTCGCCGCCCACCCCCGGACATTCACAGACGATCCGATTGGATTTTAGCTTTTGCAGAGTTGATCGTTACCGGTTCACATTTTCACGGTGTCACGCTTCTCTTTACTGATGCGTCCATCAATTTTTCTTATCGGTAAGTGCAGCGTGCTCGGTGGAAATGCGTCCATGGCTTTTAGTAGTTACCATACGATAAATCGTATAATAAAATTATACAATTTATTCAAACGGTGAGTAGTTGGAAGTGGTAGGGTTCGAAGAATTCAAGAATCTGCATATATTATTATTAATATTTATATTAGATGATTGCATAAGTTCGTGTCTGATTTGAAAACAAAATTCAATGGTTAAATTTTCAAGAATAGAACTTTATTAATCAATTATACATATGGTCACCATTCTTTCCTAATTGTAGAAAATTTAACCATTGAATTTTATTTTCAAATCGGGCACAAACTTGTGCAATCATCTGATACTACAATTTTCTTTTTATTTTTTTTATGTCGCTTTCTGAACACCTTCTCCAGGGTTATTTCGCGACGGGACCTACGGTTTTTATAAGGTGGGTTCCGAACCACCTTGGGCACTACAGTTTAAATGATATTACAATTGTCAACGAGGAAATAAATATGTCCTTCGCTTCTGTATCTTGCAATGAATGCGTAAGAATTTCATTTTGCAATTTTTATCTCACTCCTGGTCGCAATCTTTGCGCAAGATTTCTGCAGAAAGAACCGCTGGTTGTAATTCAGTCTACTAAAGAATAATTATTTAAATAAAAATAAATTTTTAAAAAATACAACGTTTTTAAAACGGACTAAAAAGAATAAAATAATTTAAATAAAAATAAATTTTTAAAAATGAACTAAAAAGTATATATATATATAAAATAATTTTTCGTAGTCCATAGAGGTTCCTAACCCCATACAGATTGTGAATTTTTAATAGCTATGAAATACTTGTAAGATTTAAGACGAAAAACGTTAAATTTATTAATAATTTATATCTCCTAAACGCATAGGCTTTTAAAAAAAAATTTTTTTAAATGTTGCATTGTCCCCAGCTCATCGGGAAGTTAGTTCTAAATCAATTGCAAGATTTGTACCGAACAAACAGACAGACAAACAAGAAAGCGAGCTAATAAAAACGTGGTAAAATACATACCGATCGAATCGAGTAACCTCCTTCTCCAAATCGGTAGAAGAAAACCGATCCTCGACGAGATGACACAGCAATCGGACTGAAACGAACATTGCTCGAACGTCCGAGAATTCACGCTGATCCTCCGGTTCTGATCGTGGTTTTTCAGTTTCCGGTTTCCCGGTCCGTGTCATTAACCCGGCCACTCCGGTGCGCCACCAGGGCAAATATTCCAAGGAACAAGCGCGGCGATGCGAGAATTTAATGAAGCAACACGTAACGCGTCGTCCCGCTTCGTTCTATTAAATGCCCTCTCTGCTCCGCGATGCGAGACTCGGCCGACTTTTTCCCTCTCCCGAAAACTGTTCCCAGCCACCGTGACCGCTTGTCGCTGTTTCAATTCAATTTGAAGAGCACTCGGGCCCGCGAGCTCGTCCCGCGCTCGAATTTGCCCGCCACGCGAAAATTCGTTCGATTTTACGCGCCGCGCCGCGGACGCGCCCCTCCGTCTATCCGGCAATATTACGCGGGTTTCCGGTGACAAACGAATCGGAATAACACTTCGCGCCGACTGCCTGATCAACCGAAATCATCCGGTATCGGCCCGTATCTCGCTTTTCCTTTGAACGCCTCTTGCACGCTTTTGCACACGCCTGTTACGGCACTTGTCCGAATCGCTGTGGTATCGAGTTGACTAATTCGTGATTTAATTAATGCTATTTTATTTCGATACTAGAAATGACTTGCTCCTGATTTGTTCTTTTAGATGCATTTTTAACTAATTGCATATTTGCTGTTTAAAAACGATCGAACCTCTTACGCCGAAATCATAAAAATTATTATATATTTAATTTTTGTTCGAAAAGAATTCACAATTCAACAGATTAATTGCCCACAAGAATGGGCAATTAAACGGCCCCGTTAATCCGGGTAGAAGGGGTCCAAATTTATATTGATTCTCAGATTAAAAATGTTTATATTTGATGAGACTGTAATTTGAGTAAAATAAGGGACCGTCGCAGTTTCCTTTTCACATCCGTCAGAAAGACGCCAGAGTGCAGTACATTAATTACCGAGTGTGTAATTAACCGGCCCCGTAAATCCAGGCAGAAAGGGATCCAAATTTTATTGATTCGAGAATTAATTAATATTTCACGAGACCGTAATTCTGTTTTCTCTTCATTTTCGTGAGGAACGCGGCAGAGTTCAGTGTATTAATTACCGAATGGGCAAATAACCGGCCCCGTTAATCCGAAAGGGTGGAGAACACCGATCCGAAGGGGAGACAATGCTGTTCGTGGTGTTCCTAGGGTGACACCTAGAGAATCGCGAAATGCGAAACGCCCGCCTTCGCAATTACACGGTTGTTGGACGCGTTGAACGCTTGCGAAACTGTCCGCCATGCTTCGAGCTTAAAAACTTCTATTCTCTCTCTCTCTCTCTTTCTCTCGCGGTATGCGGAGGGGAATAATTCTACTCGCGGATCGGCGAATCAGATTAACAAATGAATCCCGTGGTACGCACTTCGAGCAAAGCGTTCTCCTTTCTGTATAGTTACACAGCGAAATGCGGCGGGGTGGTGGTGCCACTCGCTTTTGGTGGCCCGACACGAAAATCCATTCGAGTCGCGGTCCGCTAAATCATATCCGACCAGCGGAACCGTCGTCGTGATTTCGTTTGTCCCACCCGCCGACCATTATTTCAGATTGTATCGGGCCGCTCTAAACGTCATCACGCAAATTGCGAGCATAGATTTCAGCTGGACCGTGAGCGGCACGCTATGCCCGCTTTAACGCGGCTAATAAATATGCTCGGCGATTTTCTATTCTGCATTTTGTTCCAGTAAATAGTACACCTTTCAACATTACCCTCCGTAACGCTGCGTATTATAATAATTATAGTTAGGATGCGGATGTCCATGCAATTTCCGGGAAAGACAAAGAAATCAAGTGTGTGGCCCTGTGTCCAAATCCATCATAATTTTAAAGATAAAGAATTGCCATATCTGGGTGGATTAACTGCTAAATTAAGTATGGGAATTATTTTGGAGGGATTGATCTTCAGGAGGAGGCGTCTCATCCAATTATCATGGAACTTCACTTAGGTAAGTTCGTTTAGTCGTTCAATTACAGTTACAATGCGGATGTCTGTGCAATTTGCAATTTTCGTAGACGAATTTTGAGTGAAAGTGGATCCAAACAAAATCTAAAATCTTACTCCCGGTGGTAGTAGCCTTTGCAGATCCGAAGTAAATAAGGGTCGTACTGAATTCTGGCAAATTTTGTATTCTAGAATTTCTTGAAAATTTTCTAATCGTAACAGCGTCAAGTTTTAAATTTTTATGCACACGTGGGTTGTTCAGGCGATGAACTGGATGTTCATGGTTCATTTCCAGAGCTAACGCGATCTTCCAGGGGTTCGTCGGGGAAGTGAAGCAGACAGGTCAGTTCTCGTGTCCCGATAAAGGGGCCGTCTCAGTAGCGGAAGACTAGTTTCCTCGGCGGGCAAAGAAAATGGGTCATTTTGTTCGCGACCCCAGCGAACGTGGATGGTTTACTTCCAGTTCCTCATAGGAGAATGAAAGCTTGTTGCTCCGTTCTTTGTGCGACCGGGAGGAACGGAGAAAGAGAGTTACTTTGTTCTTTGTGAAATTGAAAAGGATTACATTGTTCCCCGGTGGGCGGACAGAGTGCGGGAAACAGAAAGAGAGAGCGAGAGAGAGAGAGAGAGAGAGAGAGAGAGAGAGAGAGAGAGAGAGAGAAGGGAACGGAACAAGCCAGCGTGTTCTACGGTGGAATGGGAGTTACTTCATCCCCTAGCGACCTGGAAATAGATCACACTGTTTTCCTACGTGTTCCTGGAAACGGAGACGCTTACCTGAGTCTACGAGTGCTGCTGCGGAATCCTAATTTTTGTGCAGAACCGCAGCTAATGCAAGCTGTGCCCGAGTGTTCTCGAAGTTCGAGGACATTGCATTGTGAATCGTGACAAGTCCGGTTTTAGGATCTTGGATTCTGCGAGGGGATTGTTATAACAATGGATCGAACAAGTCGATTTAGAAATTCTAAAACGGGTTTTACATTGCACTTAATTTTTTATATTATTTCGGATTGTAATTTCGAAAGCCCGGGTAATTGATTTTTAACGAAGACGCGAGTGTATTAGGCAACGCAATTCTATAATCGGTAGTTAATCGACTGATCATTGGAAATAATCAAGTAATGAATACACGTCACTAGTGGATTGTATCATTATCAGCCGTTCAAATGGCTGACCAGTTCGAAACAATAAAATAATTCCGTCAACGACTCTGCGACCGCAATCAAGTGCATTATTTTACGGAAAACAGTCGATAAATTCAATTGCCGCCGTAATGAACGTACCACAATACAATCCTCCCTTACAAAAGAAACGAATACATTTAGTAAATTATAACACAGTCGTTGCCGCATAAATTAATACAGACTTCGAATTTAAAAAGGAATTTTCAGAAAATGAAAATCTCGATGTTTCTCGAGTGTTTAATTAATTTGAACGCGGTATTTATGAAAGATTTGATTGAGCGATAAATTTCCACTTCATCGGGGTTTAAAGAACGTCGTGTGTCCGGCGTGCCAATGTAATTTACAACGTGACCCTCTCGGAACGACTTTCAGATATGCTTTACTGCAGTCACGCTCCGCCTGCACATTTTAAGGTGTCGTAAAAAAATCGAGTTTCCGCATCGCTCGAGGGCGTTCTCTCCTCTCTAGCTGCGCGAAACACGCGCCAGGACCTCTCGACAGCAACTGCGTCCTTTTCCAGGACTCGCGGGTCCTTGGAAAGTATCTGCAAATACAACGGAAAATGCTGATCGTCCCAACTGGACCTTAAAAAATTATAAACAGCCTGCGAACCATTTTAATCGATCGAAAAACTTGGAAATTAACCACAAACGCTGATAATCGAAAAATTTTCATTCATCAAATTATTCATATTCAGATAAAAGTTTACACAAAGAGTAACTGTTTCACACATTTGTATATCATTATACAATTTACGGTACTTTATGATTCACGTCTACGGCATTCAAGGATTGCTCTCGCCGAAATGGCGGCACGAAGCAACAGAAAATGGCGGTCGATCCGCGGATATCTAACGGGTCGCCGGGTCAAGCCTGCTCTTTCATCAATTTCTTTATGGCGGAAGGATCGCGGACTTTACAGTGGTCGCTCGAGGGAACGATAGGAAAGCAGTCCACTGTGGAAAATAACGGCAACCGGGGAACGATGGTACGCCGGGCGCGCGGAAAAATTCTTTTGCTCGAGGTCCTGTCTCCAGGAAACTCGTCCACTTCCGGTTTCCCTTGGTCGCCTGAACAATCCCTGGACAATCGGCAGTGGCCACCGTTGCCCGAAATTGAAAAATCTTTGATTAATATTTGTTCTCTTCCGGACGTCGTCGCCGAGGCAATCGAAGTTAATCTTCAAACCATCGAGGAGACTCGGAAAATTGTTCATTGGCATTCTCAGTCTCTTGCGATAGTTGGGACTTAGTTAAACGAATCGTGCTACTAAAACAGCAACAATTAATTGCAACAAGTACTTTGCAGTCCATAAAAACCGTCAATATTTGAGAGCGGCGTCATCGAAGTGTAATTTCGGAGTCGCCAGGAAAATGGCGGCGGTACCAAGAGGATCCTCTTTCACTGATTTCGAGCTGAAAGCCACTGCAACTCCCATAGGCGTCGCGTCGACCGACTCTGCACCCATTTAGATCGTTTTACGTACTCGGCGCTTGCGAGACACGCGTATCTACTGTTTCTTAGCGTCATGTCGGTAAGCCTGTCTTTTTCTATTGTTCGAAGGGGGATTCCCCTGTATCCCCGCAGGTACACCTTTTGTCCATGGGACTATTGTTCTGGAAGAAGTTGCAGCGCGACCGTGTGCGCGATATTCTTGCGCTGTGTCTGGAAATAAAAATAATAAGAACAATGCCGCCCTTATTTCCTGCAGCGGCCGGAACGTTGGTAACAGAAGGCAGAGATCCGAAAGAATAAAATAAGAACGAAGGGGGAACGTATACACCGCGAGATAAGAAGTATAACGTGCCGCGGGAAGAAGAGTATAAATCGATTGCTGGTAGGTGCTCCGGGCGCAATAAAGATGCTTTTTGCTGGAGAAGGATGAATAAACGGATAAATTAATGTGAAGGCAAAAAGGGACCGAGAAACCGATGTTTCGTACAATTTTTGAAAAAAGATAAAATAATTCTTCGAATACTGAATTACTATATGAAAGAATATACAGGGTGGTCCACCTAAATAACTATCTCCTTTCTTCATTTATGAAGAAATTGGATGGGTGAAATATAAAAGAGGAAAATTGTCTTTAGTGTAACAAAGGGATGAAATCATTTACTCCTGCTGCTCACAATCGATGCAGAACATTTTTATTTTGCATAAAGATCCGCAGTCCCGACATAACAAATGCTTTTCATGCAATGGTGCCACAATGTGTATAATTGTACGACTGTATAATTGTCTTCTGTTATCAGAACAGTGCAAAGAGTTCCAGCTAATTAATATCGCGTTAAAAGTGGGAGGAAGTCGAATCGGTTGATCACAGAGATTTCGCGAGGCCGAGGCAAAAACTGTGGCGAGGTCGAATGGGAAAGGTTCCAGTCGATTGGATCACCGGTCGAACGTTTCGTCGAAGTCGGAATGACATGCGGATGCATAATCTCTGTCCGATACCGAGGTATTAACAGGCCGGTGATATCATAATATTTATTGCCCGGCTGATTGGCAACGGGCTCGTTCTCATTACCGAACCCGGCTGCGTGTTTACTCATAATTATTCCGTCAGTGGGATCTGTTTATTTTTTAAAATCAATGCACCGGCCGATAGCCGCCCTTTCCGAATTATTGACCGGAGCCCGGGAAACAACTCGTTAATCAGAATCGTGCTACCGTGGTGCCTCGATCCATCGGGTGTCGAGGAAATAGCGAGTTTTGGCAATTTTTAATAAAAAACATTTTAACTCGCTCAATCTATTCGCGATAGGACGCGATCCAGATTTTCGAATTTATTATTATTGTGACTGCGAAACTGCATTCGTGAGGAATCCATTCGGGGATCCGTCAAAATGGTGGGGGATCTAAATTTTCTAATTTTTTATTATTGAGATTACAGAATGATCTGCGAAAATGATATGGTTCTGAAATTTTTTTATTTATTATTTGTGGGAGCGGCAGGGGGCAGCGTTGAACGCGACACCCTGTACGTTTATGCGGACCCGACTTTCGCAATGTTTATGCATTAATTAATTCCGTGCGGCCGGATTGCCGGTACACCCGGCAAAAGAAACCCTTCGTTAACTGCTTTTATTTGCGCTTACTTTGTGTCATTTCTGTTGACCGACACAGTTCCCGGCCGGAGGACCGCGCGATTGCATTGAATTTTCCAGCGTTTTCATTGATGGCGCACCTTGTTCGGAGAACAGCATATGCGGGATAACTAGATTCGTCTTGCAAAAGAACGAACCTCCCATTTGAATCTCCGATGGCGCCAGCAAACTTCTGTTTACTGAAAACCCACGGGAAAATCACAATATTCTTCTTTCGCCGCGCGCGCGCGCGTGTTTCTCTGTTTAAAAATTTTCTTAGTCCGGAATTTATCAAACCAAATTTACATTGTTACCGTTCGAAACGGCGGAACAATTTATCTGCCAGTTCCTTGCGATGATGAAACAAATAATTCAATCTCCTCCGAGTCCATCTGCAAAATTAGATACAACTTGCGAACTTGCATTCAGTTGTGTAACTAAAATCATTTTTCGAGGGGAAACTAATTTTAGTCGCTGCAGTTCGCGAACTAGGCAAGAGTTGTTAATTTTGTCGAAGTTGGGCGGGGCAGGGGAGCATGATCGAAGCGAGCGAGCCGACGGACGTGTCGGAGAAGTGAGCAGAGCCAGTACGAACATTATTATTCGAGCTCAAACGTCGGCGTGTCGCGTAACAACCGTCGAAACGTTCTATAAAGTGGCTCATAAATATTCACGGGAAGCAGCGGGCCACTTGTCATTGTTATTCCCCCGTAACGCATCCGGGCCGAAGTAAGGCCAGAGAAATCCAGAAAGTTCCACGGTGTTCGCCGATAATGGCGGCGATACGTACAAACCGTGGGAGAGCCCCTCTCCGTTTCTCGGGGAAATCCCAGATCAGCTGTAACACCGTCTCTCTCTCTCTCTCTCTCTCGGTGTGCCCGCGCCGATCGGAGAAACAGAGCAGGAGTTCTGCTGTTACAATGGCCGGGGGCTGATGCGATATCTCGTAACTCGATTTTCCGATGGTACCAGCCAGTACCAGCGTATCCGTGAAATTTGTATCGCCCTCCTTCCAAAGAGAAACCCACCTGAATGTGGACGAAACTGAACGTCTTCCACGAAAGACATTCTCGGGATCAGCGAGCAGTTGAGGAAGAACATTAAAATTTTATACAAGCCAGGCTAGGAACTATCTGACTGCGAATTTTATGCGTTTGTGACAAAAGTGAGTAGGTGTAATTTGAAATTGTACAAACATTAAAAGAATTGAATACTGCAATTATATTATCAGGTTGTAAAGAAAGAAATGCAGGACTTAAACCAATGTTTCTGAAGTGTTATAAGTTATAACACACATAAAAAACAATTTTATCAAAATTATATTACATTATATTACATTACTCTGAAAACTAATTTTATATAAAATTTAATATTGTTTAGTAGTAACATTATATTATTATGAGGATTGGTTTTAATATTACTGAGGGGAATAGTAGTTTCATTAAAATTAATTTTACGGAGAATTTAATATTATTTAAAAATATAAAGCTGTCCATTCGTTGACACTTCCTTCGCTTCATACTTCGTTGATATTCGACGCTTGAACGACACTTCGACCTAGTTTGAACTGATAGAAAAATATAATGCGAAAAGCTCGTTTGACATCCTGGAATAAAAGCCAAATAATTTAATAAAAATTTGAATAAAATGAAACATCAAAAGCATAATTAAATAGAGCGAAAAACCAAGCTTTAAAATAACATATAACTCATTAAATTAAATTAAATATTTATTGGTATAAAATTGCAATTAAAACAAAAGAACGAAAATCCTGCATTTCTTTCTTTACAACTTAATCTACTAAATTAAGAAGGAAAACGAATTTCTACTTTGCTCCAGTTTGTTGCAATTCGGGTATAAAATGTTTATTTTGCATAAAAATCCGCGTCTACTGATGACTGAATTGTCTGCAGTGAAAATGGTACCTTAATAAAATTTTAATTATAAACTTGGCAAAGTTTGCACAGAGAGTCCGGGCAACGTCCAGTGCAGATCCAGCAGACACTAGAGGAAACACAAGTTCCAACAGAAGTCAATATCAAATAAAGATCGCGGAAACAATCGCGTCGTATTGGTTCGAACATAAATGTCACTTGAATCGTGAAACGGACAACACGTCCTCTCTGCTATCAAAGAACGTACACTTTCGCTAGGGGGATAGTAGACCGGCATTGAGTTTGCCGAAGGACTTCAAAATATTTGCGGAGTATTGGTTCGGAAGATTTGACTGACGACCGTGCGAGGCTGATGCTGTGTGTCCACTTGAGAATACCGTTTTATTTCTGCAGTTTCCAATAACCAGAATCACTTACACGAGATAAAGATTAAAAGCTCCAAGCAAAGATTCAGCCTAAATCCACTGGCCGGATCACCGCAATCCCCGAGCAAACGAATAGGAAAACTTCAGCGTACCGCCATACGTTATATCCTGTATCCTAGGTGTGTTCGGAGCTTCAACAATCATTCTGTGCCATTGATCACGGGGCTCTGCGGGGATTTCCCGGCTGCCGGTTAAGCGGGTGTCCTTTTTCGCTGACTGTTGCGAAATACAAAAAAAAGAAAAAAAAAATCCACGCGATATAAAGAAACGCAACGCGTGTTTTAGCGGCTGGTGAATCGGTCAGGATCGAAGAGAATTTCGGATTCCGCTGGCTGGAATATTTTTTTTCACAAACTCGCGACCAGTCGGTTTTTCCGCGTCCACCTCCCGGCCGGTGCGCCATTGTGCTCATTATCGGCGCATCGAGACTCGCATGCGTTAACGGATGCGACCTGAAAATCGACTGTCGCGCGAGCTACACCGGTTCCGACGCAATTAATCGACGATTCAATTCGAAATGCTTCGGGACTTTTTACCGGAAACTGGCCAGCGTGCTAACACGTGTTCAGCTTGGCGCTTTTTCGAAACTCAATCGCTTGCACGATAGGTAAACTACACCTCTTCGTTTGTATGGGACGGAGAGAAATTTATTTTGCTTATTAAAAATTAATTAGCAGCTTGGATTCGTTGGATCTGCCGTGGTTGTTTACAATATTAACGTACCAGGGTACGATCGAGCTGTAACAGAAAAGTTACAAAAGTTTTCCTTTGATCCTCGAGCCAGGCGATTTAAATGCGTCCCAGCGATTCAATTCGTGTCTTCCAAAAGAAATTAGAGACACACAGAAATATGTTTTATAGTAATATAATTTGCCAGAGTCCGTCGGCTGTATTCAATGGATGAATGCACTCTTTCACGTAACCTAACTTCAGTTTACGAGTGCTGTGAAGAGGGGCGAACGTTTGCTACCGTTGGAAATTGTGTATGTCGCTCTCTCTGTGCTCCCGTACTTTCAGGGGAATTACATGAGAGGGGTATAAACGAGTTTGAATGATTATGACGTGAACACGGTCGCTACCTCGTAATGATAATTCTCGTGAAACGAGGGACGGAACCGTGATATTCATCCTGCATCTTCGTCCCTATGTAGTTTCTCTCAATTCTCTACCATTGTTTGCCGCCTTGTAATTAATTCTTCTTCGGTGTAATTGTCAAACATTCTGGCTTTCGAAAAAAGAAGGCATTGTTGGAAGCAAGAACACTCTCTTGACTGCTTCGCTGTATGGACCTTGATAAATCCATTAACGTGACGGACACAAGGACTCCGAGGGATAAGTGATCATCTTAGCTCCCTGGCAAACCCGTTTAGCTTGACGTTATAAGCCACTCTCGGCTCTCAGCCGAGGTAGAATGACATAAAGCTACGGATCCCCAGTGAGCTAACTCTAGGAATCGCTACAGAATAGAACAAAAACAAGATCTGGATCTATGTCAAGGTCAGACCATTTCTGGTCAGGTCTAGGTTAGACCGATTACCGGAGAAATAGGGTGAATTCGAGTAAAGCACTAGTCGAGTGGTCCTCGAGTACTGAAGAGGCTCACGTCAGTCGCCATTGTCTGCCATCTAGTTCAGCAACTGGGGCTGTTAGCGGCGCACGCATTCGTTAAACCATTCCCAATCCTCGCGCCTGTCAATATTAAACTGCTGTTGAAACGCAAGACGATTCAGACGTGGTAAATCTTGAAGGAAAGTCGGAGGGATGAACAGACAAAGGATGAAGAGACGAAGAGAGGTGAAGATAGCGAGTAACGATGAAAGTCTAACAAAGATGTAATATAACTAGACTGTGGATCTTTATGTGTTTATGAAGAAATTGGTTAGGTGAAATATGAAACAGTAAAAGATTTAATAAATTCAAAAATGTTGTAATGTTGCTTTTCATGTAACAAAGTCGCTAACGAGTGAAATCAATTTTTATGTCATTCCTGCTTCCCACAATCAATTTTTGTTTTGCATAAAGATCCGCAGTCTAAATTTAACACAACATCACAATGTTAGTAACGTTCTCGTTATTCACCATACTCTTTAATACTCTGTAATGTACAGGGTGGGGAAAAATTAATGGTCATCCTTTTAGGAGGCGATAGAACTCGTCGAGGTCGCCAACACTGCATTATAAACATGGTGCCGCAAAATGAATTTTCAAGGTCATTTTCAATGTAAAATTTTTTTATTGACATAGTCGATTCAGTAGAACGAGTACGTGGAGCTGAACAAAAGTCTCAAAGGGACCATATGCCGGAAATCAATATTTCGTTGAAACAACGAAACTGTCGAACTGGCGAAATACAGAGAGGAGCGAAGAAACGTTAATAACAATGGCGCGACGTGATCACTCAGTCTGGATAGTCGCAATCAAAAGTAACTACGACAGGAGAGACAGAGAGTCCTTCGGAAGGAATAAGGAGCGGAACAATTACCAACAATTCAAATTCCATCTGCCGACGGTAACAATCTGAAACCCTGGAATCTCCATTTACCCTGAAGACCTGTCCTCCTCGCAGCGTGTTGCTCCGCAGATGTTCGTCTATTTGTCCTTGTAGAGAGGGGGCCGTTAATTAACTCGAAAATCAAATTAAGATCGGTGTCGTCTTCCCGTTCGTTCGAACGTCGGGAGGTTTCGCGTTTCCGTCGGCCCCACAAAGACGACGTCAAAACGAGCCATTTGTCTGGCGCGCCGGACGAAGAAGTAGCTTACCGGCCGCCTCGCCGGTGCTCGCGCTCGTTAGCTTGCCCGTTTAATTTGTCGTTGTTAATTCCCGGCTTAATTTGCGAGCACGGGATTCACGCTCCCGTGAAATTCCGCTCCCGCGGATCGAGCCTCGCGTCAAGATTATCGCCACGCTC